>JBBPBR010000001.1:28476616-28491403 GCA_037974775.1 Cicer pinnatifidum | reverse complement strand
GTGATTCACTCAATCGATGTGCCTAATCGATTTGTGGCAAACTGGCTCTCTGACTTGTACAATTTATTTTCCAATATGTGTACCAATCGATTTGGAGAATCGATTGATAGCCCGTTTGATTTCTTCAAGGATGTACAAATCGATTGTGCTAATCGATTGGGTAACACCAAACTTTGTAAACTTATTCAACCCTGTTATAGAATCGATTGTACTAATCGATGTGCTCATGGATCATCAAGATTTTGTTGATTCCTTGAGTTCCAAGCAATTGTCTCGAGTATGTAGGATTGAATTTGTTGTTCCTGAAATTTTTCTCAGTTGACAATGTTAGATGTATTTCAAATTGGATGCTTGTCAATAACATCAAAAACGAACATATGTCTAACAATCTCCCCCTTTTTGATTTAAGTGACAAACATGCAATTTTAACTTGAGAAAAAAAAGAATTATGAGTAACAGTTTTAGTAGAGCTCCCCCTAAGTTCAATATTCATAGAGAGTAAAGATAAGAATTAGGAGCAATGAAACTGATAAAGTAAAGCAGTAAAGAAATTACAGTTAGCACAAGTTATAATTTCTCTCCCCCTTTTGTTAGTTAAGGCAAAAAGTGGTGAAAGGGAAATGTTTGCTCCCCCTGAGGTTGTAGCAAACCTGAATACTGCTCTACAAAGAATCTAGAAAAGATTAGTAATAACAAGCAGTAATGCCAGTAATATTTTAACTTAGTTGAAAACAATTTTGGAATAGTGGACAAAACAGATTATGGCGCGCACTAGACAATATGAAAATGAAATGCAGCATTTGAAATGATTAACAATCTCAAGCTTCATAAATCAAAAAGAATTACATTCATCATGATCATTACAAAACGAAAGCAAAAAGAAACAAAGACAAACAAAACTAAGAAGCCTAAGGTCCTAAACGACAGAGATGCTGGTCCTCATTATTAGCAGGGGATGAGGCTGAGACCGCTGTATTAACCTCAGCAGGTGTCTCCTCACCATGAGTTGCAGCAACCTCTACTGTTGTTGGAGCAGGTTCTTCAGCCGCCTGTCTTCCTATTTCAACAACATCGCTGAAGGACAACTTAATGCCCAGATGTTCCTGAATAGCTGCCACGTCTTGCGCCATCTGATTTTGGTCTGCTTGAATCTTCTGAATAGCAGCTTCAATCCTTTCATGAGATGCCTCCATCTTAGCGTTGTGAACTGCTTGTGCTGCCATAAATTCAAGCAGTTTGGTGAGCACTTCCGATTCTGCTGAAACATTCTCCGCAGCTGGTTGTTCAACACCTTGCTGGGTTTGTTCAGTAGAAGTCTGAGGTCGCTTCCAAACTCCATTGACTTTTCGCAGCTGCATTTGGTTCACGATGGATTCACCAAATGTTAGGACGGTCTTCGAGACTTCTTCACCCTTCAGAGATACCTTGAAGTGAGTGAGAATCTTCGTGACGAGCTGTGGATACGGAAGTACCAACTTCCCTTGAGCAGCTTCTAGCATGTGCCTGAGAACAATCCATGCCCAGCTCATCTTGAGCTCTTTGCATAGACCCCACAGTAGCACGATATCCAGCCATTGCACAACTGCGTGATTTCCGGAACGTGGAACCAGCATCCGGGTGAGGGCGTACATCAGCATCCGTTGCTGAACCTTCATCTGGCCTATAGGGAGTGAAACAGATTCCACGAACCCTTCGACCATAAGATCCTGCACAGCTGCTTGCCTATCCAGATACTCTTCCCATCCGTCGTCATCAGCGTCTGCTTCGGTGCTGCCATCCACTGAGTTTCCAAAGTAGGGAAGTCCTGACAGAGTAGAGAACTCTTCGAAAGACATCAAAATCTTCTTCCCTTTGACTGTTGCTTTGAAGCCGGTGTCGGTCATCTTGAAATTTGAGTAGAATATCCGTATAAGATTCGGATATGTATCAAGCGAACAGGATAAGAAGTCTTCTAAACCATGAAACCGGAGATGGTTTTGAAATGAAAAACCATGACTGTCGAAGTAGCTGAAGTCCAAGACGCGAGCTTCGTGTATTTTCCGATTTACAAAAGCTTGCGGAAGTTTGAATTCATCAGCTTGATTAGGTGGACGAGCAGTTGATTTCTTTGGAGTAGTCTTTTTCTGTGGAGTATTCTTTTTCTTTTTCCTTTGCGATATTTCCTTCATTGCGTCAGCGAGCAATTTTTCAGTCGGAGCTTCCTTTCTCTTTTTGGATTTACCTTGATCAGGGGCAATACCTTTACCCTTATCTTGAGATGCAATCTTGTGTGTAGGTATTGGTACCCGTTTTGGAAGAGTGGGTGGTGGAGACGGAGTCCTCCCACTAGATGAAGAAGATGAAGGTGAAAGAGAAGGGGTTCGGGGTTGAGTTTGCTTAACACGAGCCATTAAAAAAAGTTGTGACACGATGAAGATTTGAAGGAAAGAAAAATGTTTGGGAGTTGAAAACAGAGACTTTTTGAGAAATATTTCAGAAAATTGAAGTTGCAATCGATTAGGAAGATTGGAAAAGGATGGAAAATCGATTGTCACTGTTCCTTTTATAGAAAAAAAATCCAGAAATCGATTTCTCCAATCGATTTGATGACCGTTACTGGGGAAGATCAACCAACAGAGCCGTTAGATCCTGCAACGGCTAGTAAAAACTGTAACGGTAACTATGCCAATCGATTACCCAAATCGATTCATGAAGTTACGCAATCGATTACCCAAATCGATTTCGTATCAACTTAACAGTTCTCACATCAGTTTAACTCAGAATACACTTCAACAACTAACTCAGAGTCGATGTCCCCAATCGATTCTTTTTAACGAAATCAACAAGCTCAATCGATTTCCCAAATCGATTTCGAGCAATTTCAGAAGACTTTCATCTCAGTTCAGAAAATACCTGCCTCAGCATCGATTTACCAAATCGATTCTTTTAAAGAAATAAAAACCACATATAAATCAATCGATTTCCCAAATCGATTTCGTGTTCACAGTTTTTAAAAAAAAACATATTATGGGTCACATCGATTAGGGCAATCGATTGTGTAACACATTTTCATGTGTAATCACAGCACAATCGATTTCGCAAATCGATTTGACACATAATTCAGATCTGACTAGGATCAATTATGCCTAATTTCATCCTAATGTGACGGAAACTTTCCTTTGGCAATGCTTTGGTGAAGATGTCTGCTAGCTGTTCAGTTGTGTTGACGTATTCCAACTTGATATTCCCACACTGAAACTGATCTCGAATGAAGTGATGCCGAATCTCGATATGCTTGGTCCTGGAATGCATAACTGGGTTCTTAGTGATACTAATCGCACTTGTGTTGTCGCACAAGATAGGAACAGTTCCTAAGTCCACACCAAAGTCTAACAAATGCTGTTTCATCCACATGATCTGAGCACAGCAACTTCCAGCTGCAATGTACTCAGCTTTTGCTGTTGACAAAGCGATACTGGTTTGCTTCTTGCTGAACCAAGATACAAGTGAATTACCCAGCAAATGACAAGTACCAGAGGTACTCTTCCTATCCAGTTTGCACCCAGCAAAATCTGAATCTGAATACCCAACCAAAGAACAAGTTGATCCCTTAGGATACCATAAACCAAGGTTCCTAGTTCCAACTAAATATCTGAAAATCCTCTTAACTGCACTAAGGTGAGACTCTTTAGGATTTGATTGATACCTCGCACACAAACAAACACTAAACATGATGTCAGGCCTGCTTGCTGTGAGATAGAGCAATGATCCTATCATGCCTCTATACCTTGTAACATCCACTGGTTTACCCAACTCATCTCTATCTAAAAGGTTTCCTTGGCTCATAGGAGTATCAATGGGCTTGAAGCTATCAAATGAAAATTTCTTTATCAAGTCATTACAATATTTTGTTTGACTAATGAAGATACCTTGCTTGCTTTGGTTAATTTGAAATCCCAAAAAGTATGACAGTTCACCCATCATTGACATTTCAAATTGACCTTTCATTAGATTTTCAAAATTTTTGCATAGCTTATCATTTGTAGATCCAAATATTATGTCATCAACATAAACTTGGACCAGCAAGATATCTTTATCAGTAGTTTGTATGAAAAGGGTTTTATCCACATTTCCTCTTAAGAAATTTTGTGAAATGAGAAAGTTGCTAAGTTTCTCATACCAAGCTCTAGGGGCTTGTTTCAATCCATAGAGAGCTTTTGTTAGCTTGTAGACATGATTTGGAAATTCTGTATTTTCAAAACCAGGTGTTTGGCTAACAAAAACTTCCTCTTGGATCTCACCATTGAGAAAGGCACTTTTCACATCCATTTGATAAAGCTTAAAGTCCATTATACAAGCATAAGCAAGGAGGATTCTAATGGCTTCTAGTCTTGCTACAGGGGCATAGGTTTCATCAAAATCTACTCCCTCCTCTTAGTTGTAACCCTTGGCCACTAACCTAGCTTTATTTCTAGTTATAACACCATTCTCATCTAGCTTGTTCCTAAACACCCACCTAGTTCCTATGATATGCTGGTTTTCTGGTTTAGGTACTAGCTGCCACACTTTGTTCCTCTCAAACTGGTTTAACTCCTCTTGCATGGCTATTATCCAGTCAGGGTCCAAAAGTGCTTCTTTAATGTTTTTGGGTTCTACTTGGGAAACAAAAGCTGTAAGGTTGCAAAATTCTCTAAGGGATTTTCTGGTTGAGACACCTTTTGAAATCTCTCCAATAATATTGTCTATGGGATGGTTCTTGGTAAACTTCCACTCTTTGGGTAGATCATCTTCCCTAATTGGTTCTACGCAGTCAGGATTGGTTGGAGGTTCAGGTTCACTGGTTTCTACAGGTTCAGAATCAACAATATCGTCCAATGAGTTACCAACTATAGTAAGAGTGCTGTTCAAGTTTTCATCAAATTTGACATGGACAGACTCCTCTATAGTTTTGGTTCTTTTATTGTAGATTCTATAGGCCTTACTAACCTGGGAATACCCCAAAAAGATGCCCTCGTCTGCTTTAGGATCAAATTTACCTAGATGTCCCTTGCCATTGTTTAACACAAAGCACTTACACCCAAAAATCCTAAAGTAGGAGATGTTAGGCTTTCTCCCTTTGTATAACTCATAAGGAGTTTTCTTGAGAAAGGGCCTAATCAACACTCTATTGATAACATGTGTGGCAGTGTTAATCGCATCAGCCCAGAAATACTTGGGAGTATTTGAGTCTTTCAGCATGGTCCTAGCCAACTCTTCTAAAGACCTATTCTTTCTCTCCACTACACCATTCTGCTGAGGTGTCCTAGGGGCTGAAAACATGTGATGTATGCCATTCTCTTCACAGAAAGTATCAAAAGAATCATTTTGGAATTCACCTCCATGATCACTCTTGATGGATATAATTTTCTGACTTGTTTCATTTTGAACTTATTTCGCGAACTTTTTAAAGACAGAAAAAGTGTCACTTTTATGAGTCAGAAAATATGTCCATGTGAACCGAGAATAATCATCGATCAACACAAAACCATACAAGTTACCACCAAAACTTCTAATCTGAGATGGTCCAAACAAATCCATGTGGATAAGTTGTAAAACCCTATTGGTTTTGACCATATCTATAGGGGGAAAAGAAGACTTAACAAGCTTGCTTTGCTCACAGGAGTCACACAGCCTATCTTTAGAAAACTTTCTATTGGGAAGGCCTATGACTAACTGCTTGCTAACAAGTCTATTCAGATGATCAATATGAATGTGTGCAATGCGTTTATGCCATAACCATGTTTCATCAGCATTTGATAATAAGCAACAGGCAGAATTAACAGGCATATCAGTTAAATCTAACATGTATATATTATTAACTCTATTACCTACTAATTTCATGCTTTTGTCATGCTTGTTTTCAATTGTGCAAGAGAGTGGTGAAAAGCTTACTTGAAAGCCATTGTCACACAGCTGACTTATACTTAGAAGGTTATGTTTCAGCCCTTCCACATATAAGACATTTTTAATTATGGCAGTTGATTTGCTGCCAATGTTACCTTCACCGCATATCTTGCCCTTGTTGTTATCGTTGTACTTTACGAAACCACCTTCTTTCAGATTAAGGGACACAAACATTGATTTGTCCCCGGTCATATGCTTTGAGCATCCACTATCAAGATACCATTGGTGTTTTGTGGATCTCAAGCATACCTGCAATAGGATTAGAATTTGCATTCAGGTCCCCAATACAAATTGGGTCCTGGGGGGTTAATTTTAACATCTTGTGTCTTCATTTTCCAAATCTGTTTACATCCTCTATTGGCAAGTCTTTTAAATTTGCAATTGTAAACAAAATGTCCTTTTCTACAACAGAAATGACAAGTGACAGCAGAGGATGCAAACTGTTTCGGTTTGACAAAGACATTATGCAAATGACTAGACTTAGCATATTTTTGGTTATGTTTAACATTTTCATAACCTATGCCACGTTTAGTCATATTCCGATTTGCATGCTTTTTGCTATTAAAACCAAGTCCAGATTTTATATTGACACTTCTCTGGTTGCTAAGAATATCATTTAGTTTATCCTTGCTACTAGAGAGTTTCAATAAATCAGACTTCAATAATGCAACAGAATTCTCAAGTTCAATGCATTTGGCAGATTTATCATGTGAGTCCTTTTTCAGTTGTTCACATAAGTCCTCAATCTTTTTATAATCATTTTTCATTTGATCATGCAATTTACATTGTTGTTCAAGCATTTTCTTAGTGTTTACTAATTGCTTAACAGATTTAACATATTCAGCATGTAGTTCGTTAAATGCATCTTGCAGTTCATCAAAAGAAGGATTATATTGAGAGCTTACCTCACTTTCTGATTCAGAATCCGTTTTAGCCATAAGACACATATTCGCTTCTTCCGTTTCAGAAGATGTGGACCAATCTTCGTTGTCATTCCACGCAATGTATGCTTTTCTGTTTTTCTGAGCTGGTTCCTTGCCTTTAGGTTTGGAATTTTTGTTCTTGTTCTGCAGCTTGTAACAATCAGCTTTTATATGACCAAGTTTGCCACATTCGTAGCATGTAACTGTTTTACTGTCATTGTTTTTCGAGCTGGATTGCTTTCTGAATTTACTGTCTTTCTTTTTCAGAAATTTCTTAAATCTTTTGACAAGTAGTCCCAGTTCAGGTTCTTCATCATCCTCACTGCTTGATTCATCTGAGCTGGTCTCATGTTCAGATTTGGACTGTTGTGTTTGGGCTTTCAACGACAATCCTTTACGTTTCCTGTCAATTTGCTCAGCTTCATTTAGTCGATGTAGTTCCATCTCATGCTCTCTCAGTTTTCCAAACAATGTAGCTATTGTCATGCTTCCTAGATCCTTGGATTCTGCAATGGCAGTGATTTTTGGCTGCCATTCTCTAGTCAAACATCTCATTATTTTACTAATTTGCTGATCATTATCAATCTCTTTGCCTAAGGCATTCAGGTTGTTGACTATGTGCGTGAATCGGGTCTGCATGTCGTTTACTGATTCTTCTTTCTTCATGCTAAACAATTCGTACTCGTGCATGAGAGTATTTATCCGAGCTCTCTTTACATCTGTGGTTCCTTCATGCGTTTGCTGAAGTGTATCCCACATTTGTTTTGCTGTTTTGCAATTTGAGACTCTGAAGAATTCATCATGACTCAAGGCTGCAGTTATAATGTTCTTTGCTTTGGCGTTGTACCCAACCTTCTTTTTGTCTTCATCAGTCCAGTCACTTTTTGGCTTTAGGATTGCTGATTCACCTGTACCTGCTATGGTTGGCACAATTGGTCCATTTTCTACAGCATCTAGAATATCAATACCACTAGCTTCAAGAAAAATTAACATGCGTTGTTTCCAATACATGTATGCGGCCCCGTTAAAAGCGGGAGGCCTAGCTAATGATGCACCCTCTCCTAGGAAATCAGAGGTCATGATTTTTGATGAGAGTTACTCTAACAAAAATTGGCTCTAATACCAATTGTTGGTACCAGTAACCTCTGTTAAATGAAAATTATGCGGAAGATTACCTATTTTTAGAGATATGCGCAGCAGTTTAACAAATCGTACATTTATTAAACATAGCATCAAATAAGGTCCCAAAACTACAATACAAATGAATGCACAAAGTATATGGATCAAAGAATATATTGAGAGATGCACCAGTTACGTTTATTATTCAAGATATTGATTCACTTACAATCATGCTGGAAACAGTCTTTCATGTAATATCAAAATATGCAGAAAGATATTCAAGTACTCAATCAATATCAAACAAATACACAATGCAGAAATTAAAAAGAGATAAGGGTAAGAAAGATTGTACGCAGTGATTTATACTGGTTCAGCCGTTGTTGAACGACCTACGTCCAGTCCCAAGATCAAATCCAATCTTGGCCTTTCCAATAGAATATCTCAGAATCCGTTTACAGATGTTCTAGCTCCTCGCCTATCAATCTAAAACGATTCTTTCTATTCTATTCTTATCTCCCTAAATCCCAGAGTTTATCTCCCATAAACTCTTCCAAGATTACAGTCAAGTTTCTTCTTGATGAGACCTCTCAATCACAGAAGATAACCACCAGTTAAGACTGGATTTCTCAATGTTATTTGTTTTAAGAATTTGTTTACAGATGTATCTAAACAGAAATTACACAGAAATTTCTTCAGCAGTCTTCTTCTCTAAAGTTGTTTCTTCAGCAATCTTTCTCAGTTCTTGTTGATCATGAAAGATGAATCTTCATGACTGAAAAAGTAATGTTCAAAGTTATTTCACAGTGAGAAACAAAGATATCAGAAAGTTATGTGTACGTTGTTGTATATCTACGAAGAAGAGAATGAAAAACAGTTTATATAGTTTCAGGAAAAACAACATATGCATCGATTTACCCAATCGATTCATTAAAGTCATAATGCTGGTTAATCGATTTCCTCAATCGATTTCGCGAGTCTTGTTTTTCTTGAATCTTGAAACTGTACATTCTAATCGATTTACTCAATCGATTATTTTAAGTAGTTCTTCAAACTTTGATGACAGTATATAATTAAATCGATTTGCAGAATCGACTTGATGTGTTTTGTTCAAACAACGAGATCAAAACCATCGATGTGCTTAATCGATTTTACCATTCAGTCATCTCTGTTTATAAAACTTTTATGTCAATCGATTGTGCCAATCGATTGTGGATTTTAAGTCTGAAGTACTTTCCATCAGTTGGGTTATTCAATCGATTTACCAAGTCGATTGATACCAACTTTTATTACACAGATGTATATAAACAGATTGTAGTAATCGATTGTGTATGTTCCAGACCTAAGTTATTTTGAAACTTGTTTTAGTGAATCGATTGGCCTAATCGATTTAGTAAACAGGTTTGGCTCTGGGACATTAACAATCGATTGTTTCAATCGATGTAGACAAAAACAAAATTAAAGATGTGATTATTTCAATCGATTTGCCAAATCGATTGCCTGCAAAACGTGCTACTGACTTGCACATTTTAATTTCAGTAAGAATGTCAATCGATTTGTCTAATCGATTTAAACAATCAGTTTAGTCTTAGTGATTCACTCAATCGATGTGCCTAATCGATTTGTGGCAAACTGGCTCTCTGACTTGTACAATTTATTTTCCAATATGTGTACCAATCGATTTGGAGAATCGATTGATAGCCCGTTTGATTTCTTTAAGGATGTACAAATCGATTGTGCTAATCGATTGGGTAACACCAAACTTTGTAAACTTATTCAACCCTGTTATAGAATCGATTGTACTAATCGATGTGCTCATGGATCATCAAGATTTTGTTGATTCCTTGAGTTCCAAGCAATTGTCTCGAGTATGTAGGATTGAATTTGTTGTTCCTGAAATTTTTCTCAGTTGACAGTGTTAGATGTATTTCAAATTGGATGCTTGTCAATAACATCAAAAACGAACATATGTCTAACAATCTCCCCCTTTTTGATTTAAGTGACAAACATGCAATTTTAACTTGAGAAAAAAAATTCAAAGGAATTATAAGTAACAGTTTTAGTAGAGCTCCCCCTAAGTTCAATATTCATAGAGAGTAAAGATAAGGATTAGAGCAATAAAACTGATAAAATAAAGCAATAAAGAAATTACAGTTAGCACAAGTTATAATTTCTCTCCCCCTTTTGTCAGTTAAGGCAAAAAGTGGTGAAAGAGAAATGTTTGCTCCCCCTGAGGTTGTAGCAAACCTGAATACTGCTCTACAAAGAATCTAGAAAAGATTAGTAATAACAAGTAGTAATGCCAGTAATATTATAACTTAGTTGAAAACAATTTTGGAATAGTGTACAAAATATAAACAGATTATGGCGCGCACTAGACAATATGAAAATGAAATGCAGCAGTTGAAATGATTAACAATCTCAAGGTGTTTTGTGGATCTCAAGCATACCTGCAATAGGATTAGAATTTGCATTCAGGTCCCCAATACAAATTGGGTCCTGGGGGGTTAATTTTAACATCTTGTGTCTTCATTTTCCAAATCTGTTTACATCCTCTATTGGCAAGTCTTTTAAATTTGCAATTGTAAACAAAATGTCCTTTTCTACAACAGAAATGACAAGTGACAGCAGAGGATGCAAACTGTTTCGGTTTGACAAAGACATTATGCAAATGACTAGACTTAGCATATTTTTGGTGATATTTAACATTTTCATAACCTATGCCATGTTTAGTCATATTCCTATTTGCATGCTTTTTGCTATTAAAACCAAGTCCAGATTTTATATTGACACTTCTCTGGTTGCTAAGAATATCATTTAGTTTATCCTTGCTACTAGAGAGTTTCAATAAATCAGACTTCAATAATGCAACAGAATTCTCAAGATCAATGCATTTGGCAGATTTATCATGTGAGTCCTTTTTCAGTTGTTCACATAAGTCCTCAATCTTTTTATAATCATTTTTCATTTGATCATGCAATTTACATTGTTGTTCAAGCATTTTCTTAGTGTTTACTAATTGCTTAACAGATTTAACATATTCAGCATGCAGTTCGTTAAATGCATCTTGCAGTTCATCAAAAGAAGGATTATATTGAGAGCTTACCTCACTTTCTGATTCAGAATCCGTTTTAGCCATAAGACACAGATTCGCTTCTTCCGTTTCAGAAGATGTGGACGAATCTTCGTTGTCATTCCACGCAATGTATGCTTTTCTGTTTTTCTGAGCTGGTTCCTTGCCTTTAGGTTTGGAATTTTTGTTCTTGTTCTGCAGCTTGTAACAATCAGCTTTTATATGACCAGGTTTGCCACATTCGTAGCATGTAACTGTTTTACTGTCATTGTTTTTTGAGCTGGATTGCTTTCTGAATTTACTGTCTTTCTTTTTCAGAAATTTCTTAAATCTTTTGACAAGTAGTCCCAGTTCAGGTTCTTCATCATCCTCACTGCTTGATTCATCTGAGCTGGTCTCATGTTCAGATTTGGACTGTTGTGTTTGGGCTTTCAATGACAATCCTTTACGTTTCCTGTCAATTTGCTCAGCTTCATTTAGTCGATGTAGTTCCATCTCATGCTCTCTCAGTTTTCCAAACAATGTAGCTATTGTCATGCTTCCTAGATCCTTGGATTCTGCAATGGCAGTGATTTTTGGCTGCCATTCTCTAGTCAAACATCTCATTATTTTACTAATTTGCTGATCATTATCAATCTCTTTGCCTAAGGCATTCAGGTTGTTGACTATGTGCGTGAATCGGGTCTGCATGTCGTTTACTGATTCTTCTTTCTTCATGCTAAACAATTTGTACTCGTGCATGAGAGTATTTATCCGAGCTCTCTTTACATCTGTGGTTCCTTCATGCGTTTGCTGAAGTGTATCCCACATTTGTTTTGCTGTTTTGCAATTTGAGACTCTGAAGAATTCATCATGACTCAAGGCTGCAGTTATAATGTTCTTTGCTTTGGCGTTGTACCCAACCTTCTTTTTGTCTTCATCAGTCCAGTCACTTTTTGGCTTTAGGATTGCTGATTCACCTGTACCTGCTATGGTTGGCACAAATGATCCATTTTCTACAGCATCTAGAATATCAATACCACTAGCTTCAAGAAAAATTAACATGCGTTGTTTCCAATACATGTATGCGGCCCCGTTAAAAGCGGGAGGCCTAGCTAATGATGCACCCTCTCCTAGGAAATCAGAGGTCATGATTTTTGATGAGAGTTACTCTAACAAAAATTGGCTCTGATACCAATTGTTGGTACCAGTAACCTCTGTTAAATGAAAATTATGCGGAAGATTACCTATTTTTTGAGATATGCGCAGCAGTTTAACAAATCGTACATTTATTAAACATAGCATCAAATAAGGTCCCAAAACTACAATACAAATGAATGCACAAAGTATATGGATCAAAGAATATATTGAGAGATGCACCAGTTACGTTTATTGTTCAAGATATTGATTCACTTACAATCATGCTGGAAACAGTCTTTCATGTAATATCAAAATATGCATAAAGATATTAAAGTACTCAATCAATATCAAACAAATACACACTGCAGAAATTAAACAGAGATAAGGGTAAGAAAGATTGTACCCAGTGATTTATACTGGTTCAGCCGTTGTTGAACGACCTACGTCCAGTCCCAAGATCAAATCCAATCTTGGCCTTTCCAATAGAATATCTCAGAATCCGTTTACAGATGTTCTAGCTCCTCGCCTATCAATCTAAAACGATTCTTTCTATTCTATTCTTATCTCCCTAAATCCCAGAGTTTATCTCCCATAAACTCTTCCAAGATTACAGTCAAGTTTCTTCTTGATGAGACCTCTCAATCACAGAAGATAACTACCAGTTAAGATTGGATTTCTCAATGTTATTTGTTTTAAGAATTTGTTTACAGATGTATCTAATCAGAAATTACACAGAGATTTCTTCAGCAGTCTTCTTCTCTAAAGTTGTTTCTCCAGCAATCTTTCTCAGTTCTTGTGGATCATGAAAGATGAATCTTCATGATTGAAAAAGTAATGTTCAAAGTTATTTCACAGTGAGAAACAAAGATATCAGAAAGTTATGTGTACGTTGTTGTATATATTTGAAGAAGAGACTGAAAAACAGTTTATATAGTTTCAGGAAAAACAACATATGCATCGATTTACCCAATCGATTCATTAAAGTCATAATGCTGGTTAATCGATTTCCTCAATCGATTTCGCGAGTCTTGTTTTTCTTGAATCTTGAAACTGTACATTCTAATCGATTTACTCAATCGATTATTTTAAGTAGTTCTTCAAACTTTGATGACAGTATATAATTAAATCGATTTGCAGAATCGACTTGATGTGTTTTGTTCAAACAACGAGATCAAAACCATCGATGTGCTTAATCGATTTTACTATTCAGTCATCTCTGTTTATAAAACTTTTATGTCAATCGATTGTGCCAATCGATTGTGGATTTTAAGTCTGAAGTACTTTTCATCAGTTGGGTTATTCAATCGATTTACCAAGTCGATTGATACCAACTTTTATTACACAGATGTATATAAACAGATTGTAGTAATCGATTGTGTATGTTCCAGACCTAAGTTATTTTAAAACTTGTTTTAGTGAATCGATTGGCCTAATCGATTTAGTAAACAGGTTTGGCTCTGGGACATTAACAATCGATTGTTTCAATCGATGTAGACAAAAACAAAATTAAAGATGTGATTATTTCAATCGATTTGCCAAATCGATTGCCTGCAAAACGTGCTACTGACTTGCACATTTTAATTTCAGTAAGAATGTCAATCGATTTGTCTAATCGATTTAAACAATCAGTTTAGTCTTAGTGATTCACTCAATCGATGTGCCTAATCGATTTGTGGCAAACTGGCTCTCTGACTTGTACAATTTATTTTCCAATATGTGTACCAATCGATTTGGAGAATCGATTGATAGCCCGTTTGATTTCTTCAAGGATGTACAAATCGATTGTGCTAATCGATTGGGTAACACCAAACTTTGTGTAAGACCCATAATTTTTAAGTGTATTTTATATATTTTGGTGTATTTTCGGTATTGAACTCAGAGGCTTTTTAGCCAAAGTTATTAATATTTTGGAGTTTATACGACCAAGAAGATATTTTGATGCCTGATTAGAATTACTCGTCGATAAATAAATTAAAATAACTGCGGTGAATCTTTTGCGAAGAATTTAATGCTTTATGGGTGAAATGGTAATTTAACAAATATCTAGATATTTTTAGATATTTGTTAATTATGTTTAATATATATAATGAATATATGTTTGTTTAGAGGGAAAGATAAAAGAAAAAGAAAAAGAAAGGAAAGAAATAGAAAGAAAGGAAAATAGAAGGAAGGAAAAACAGAGAAAGGAAAAATATCTTCTTCTTCCTCTGCGCGCGAGAAACCAATTTTCTTCCTTCCTCCATTGTTGCTCGTTTTTGCTTTAGTTTCTTTCCTTTGAGTTCGAAATTGATAGTGGGTGATAGGACAAGGATTTTTCAACCTCACTCTCCCTCTTTGATTCGAAAACGAAGAAAAACGGTATTTGAGATTCAAACACAAACCCCTCCGTTTCTTCTAGATCCAAGCTTCGTTTCAAGAAGTGATAGAAGGGAAGGTTGCTCACCTCTGTGCTACGGTGCTAGTGGACCAATTTTGGAAGCGGCGTTGCGAGCGGAAAATTTACCGGATTTACTCACGGTGCCATAATCGACGAAAAAGCTAAAGTGAAGGTAAGGGCTCCTTCCAAACTTTTAGTTTGCATTTAGGGACTTACTTGTGGTTGTGTGGAAAAGAATTTGGTTAGGGTTTAAGTAA
>JBBPBR010000001.1:28434953-28449552 GCA_037974775.1 Cicer pinnatifidum | reverse complement strand
GTATTTTGTGCATTTAAAAACTTAAATGTTATGTGTTAACTGTTAATTTCGGTTGGTGACCCTTTACAACTATTGTGGAAATCTGGGCTTTGCCCTCAGATGAGAGTCAGGACAATCCTACCTGTTCGTACCCTACGGATGGGAATGTAGATGGGAATGCTTGACTGGAGCTATGTTAGGAGGATCTTACGGGGCGCGTGGAGATCACTCAGGGTGCATAGTTTTTGTAGAATGATCAGATTAGGTTGACATAGAGGGAACATATGTCTTTATTTTGAATTGTGTTTATTTCAAAGTGGAAGACTGTACCACTTTTTGATGTGTAAATATTTTGGACTCATGTTTCGAAAAACTATTCCGCTGGTTGTAAATTATTATGACTTAATTATTTACCCAAAGGTGTTTCCTTATTTATTTTCTCTGTTTTATTTTAATTTCTTTTGAAAAAAAAATACACCCTCGCTTTGAAAATCGGGGTGTTACACTTTGTAAACTTATTCAACCCTGTTATAGAATCGATTGTACTAATCGATGTGCTCATGGATCATCAAGATTTTGTTGATTCCTTGAGTTCCAAGCAATTGTCTCGAGTATGTAGGATTGAATTTGTTGTTCCTGAAATTTTTCTCAGTTGACAATGTTAGATGTATTTCAAATTGGATGCTTGTCAATAACATCAAAAACGAACATATGTCTAACACTATTGGATGCACAAGATTGGTTAAAAACCCTAATTGGACAAGAATAAGCCTACGGAGGACGAAAATGACCAAAATTTTTATCCAATGACACGAACACGCCTATTGGATGCACATGATTGGTTAAAGACCCTAATTGGACAAGAATAAGCCTATGGTGAACGAAAATGACCTAAATGTTCATCAAATGACACAAATGAACTTATTGGATGCACAAGATGGGTTAAAAACCCTAATTGGACAAGAATAAGCCTAGGGTGGACGAAAATGACCTAAATGTTCATCCAATGACACAAACACACCTATTGGAAGCACAATATTGGTTAAAAACCCTAATTTAACAAGAATAAGCCTAGGGAGGACGAAAATGGCCTAAATGTTCATCCAATGACACAAATGAACTTATTGGATGCACAAGATTTGTTAAAAACCCTAATTGGACTAGAATAATCCTAGGGTTGGCGAAAATGACCTAAATGTTCATCCAATGACACAAACACACCTATTGGATGCACAAGGTTGTTTAAAAACCCTAATTGGACAAGAATAAGCCTAGGGAGGACGAAAATGACCTAAAGTTTCATCCAATGACACAGACACACCAATTGGATGCACATGGTTGGTTAAAAACCCTAATTGGACAAGAATAAGCCAAGGGAGGACGAAAATGACCTAAATGTTCATCCAATGACACAAATGAACTTATTGGATGCACAAGATTGGTTAAAAACCCTAATTGGACAAGAATAAGCCTAGGGTGGACGAAAATGACCTAAATGTTCATCCAATGACACAAACACACCTATTGGAAGCATAATATTGGTTAAAAACCCTAATTTAACAAGAATAAGCCTAGGGAGGACGAAAATGGCCTAAATGTTCATCCAATGACACAAATGAACTTATTGGATGCACAAGATTTGTTAAAAACCCTAATTGGACAAGAATAAGCCTAGGGAGGACGAAAATGACCTAAATGTTAATCCAGTGACACAAACACATCTATTGGATACACAATATTTTTTAAAAACCCTAATTGGACAAGAATAAGCATAGGGAGAACGTAAATCAACTAAATGTTCATCCAAAGATACAAACACACCTATTGGATGCACAAGATTGGTTAAAAACCCTAATTGGACAAGAATAAGCCTAGGGAAGACGAAAAATGACCTAAATGTTTATCCAATGACACTAACACACCTATTGGATGCACAAGATTGGTTAAAACCCTAATTTGACAAGAATAAGCCTAGGGAGGACGAAAATGACCTAAATGTTTATCCAATGACACGAACACACCTATTGGATGCACATGATTGGTTAAAAACCCTAATTGGACAAGAATAAGCCTAGGGTGAACGAATATGACCTAAATGTTCATCCAATGACACAAATGAACTTAATGGATGCACAAGATTGGTTAAAGACCCTAATTGTACAAGAATAAGCCTAGGGTGGACGAAATGACCTAAATGTTCATCCAATGACATAAACACACCTATTGGAAGCACAATATTGGTTAAAAACCCTAATTTAACAAGAATAAGCATAGGGAGGACGAAAATGGCCTAAATGTTCATCCAATGACACAAATGAACTTATTGGATGCACAAGATTTGTTAAAAACCCTAATTGGGCAAGAATAAGCCTAGGGTGGACGAAAATGACCTAAATGTTCATCCAATGACACAAACACACCAATTGAATGCACAAGATTTGTTAAAAACATTAATTGGACAAGAATAAGCCTAAAGAGGACGAAAATGACTTAAATGTTCATCCAATGACACAAATGAACTTATTGGATGCAAAAAATTGGTTAAAAACCCTAATTGGACAACAATAAGCCTAAAGGGGACGAAAATGTTCATCCATTGACACAAATGAACTTATTGGATGCACAAGATTGTTTAAAAACCCTAATTGGACAAGAATAAGCCTTGGGAGGACGAAAATGACCTAAATGTTAATCCAATGACACAAACACATCTATTGGATACACAATATTTTTTAAAAACCCTAATTGGACAAGAATAAGCCTAGGGAGGATGAAAATGACCTAAAGTTTCATCCAATGACACAGACACACCAATTGGATGCACATGGTTGGTTAAAAACCCTAATTGGACAAGAATAAGCCAAGGGAGGACGAAAATGACCTAAATGTTCATCCAATGACACAAATGAACTTATTGGATGCACAAGATTGGTTAAAAACCCTAATTGGACAAGAATAAGCCTAGGGTGGACGAAAATGACCTAAATATTCATCCAATGACACAAACACACCTATTGGAAGCATAATATTGGTTAAAAACCCTAATTTAACAAGAATAAGCCTAGGGAGGACGAAAATGGCCTAAATGTTCATCCAATGACACAAATGAACTTATTGGATGCACAAGATTTGTTAAAAACCCTAATTGGACAAGAATAAGCCTAGGGAGGACGAAAATGACCTAAATGTTAATCCAGTGACACAAACACATCTATTGGATACACAATATTTTTTAAAAACCCTAATTGGACAAGAATAAGCATAGGGAGAACGTAAATCAACTAAATGTTCATCCAAAGATACAAACACACCTATTGGATGCACAAGATTGGTTAAAAACCCTAATTGGACAAGAATAAGCCTAGGGAAGACGAAAAATGACCTAAATGTTTATCCAATGACACTAACACACCTATTGGATGCACAAGATTGGTTAAAACCCTAATTTGACAAGAATAAGCCTAGGGAGGACGAAAATGACCTAAATGTTTATCCAATGACACGAACACACCTATTGGATGCACATGATTGGTTAAAAACCCTAATTGGACAAGAATAAGCCTAGGGTGAACGAATATGACCTAAATGTTCATCCAATGACACAAATGAACTTAATGGATGCACAAGATTGGTTAAAGACCCTAATTGTACAAGAATAAGCCTAGGGTGGACGAAATGACCTAAATGTTCATCCAATGACATAAACACACCTATTGGAAGCACAATATTGGTTAAAAACCCTAATTTAACAAGAATAAGCATAGGGAGGACGAAAATGGCCTAAATGTTCATCCAATGACACAAATGAACTTATTGGATGCACAAGATTTGTTAAAAACCCTAATTGGACAAGAATAAGCCTAGGGTGGACGAACATGACCTAAATGTTCATCCAATGACACAAACACACCAATTGAATGCACAAGATTTGTTAAAAACATTAATTGGACAAGAATAAGCCTAAAGAGGACGAAAATGACTTAAATGTTCATCCAATGACACAAATGAACTTATTGGATGCAAAAAATTGGTTAAAAACCCTAATTGGACAACAATAAGCCTAAAGGGGACGAAAATGTTCATCCATTGACACAAATGAACTTATTGGATGCACAAGATTGTTTAAAAACCCTAATTGGACAAGAATAAGCCTTGGGAGGACGAAAATGACCTAAATGTTAATCCAATGACACAAACACATCTATTGGATACACAATATTTTTTAAAAACCCTAATTGGACAAGAATAAGCCTAGGGAGGATGAAAATGACCTAAAGTTTCATCCAATGACACAGACACACCAATTGGATGCACATGGTTGGTTAAAAACCCTAATTGGACAAGAATAAGCCAAGGGAGGACGAAAATGACCTAAATGTTCATCCAATGACACAAATGAACTTATTGGATGCACAAGATTTGTTAAAAACCCTAATTGGACAAGAATAAGCCTAGGGAGGACGAAAATGACCTAAATGTTAATCCAATGACACAAACACATCTATTGGATACACAATATTTTTTAAAAACCCTAATTGGACAAGAATAAGCCTAGGGAGAACGAAAATCAACTAAATGTTCATCCAAAGAAACAAACACACCTATTGGATGCACAAGATTGGTTAAAAACCCTAATTGGACAAGAATAAGCCTAGGGAAGACGAAAAATGACCTAAATGTTTATCCAATGACACAAACACACCTATTGGATGCACAAGATTGGTTAAAACCCTAATTGGACAAGAATAAGCCTAGGGAGGACGAAAATGACCTAAATCTTAATCCAATGACACAAACACATCTATTGGATACACAATATTTTTTAAAAACCCTAATTGGACAAGAATAAGCCTAGGGAGGACGAAAATCCACTAAATGTTCATCCAAAGAAACAAACACACCGATTGGATGCACAAGATTGGTTAAAAACCCTAATTGGACAAGAATAAGCCAAGGGAGGACGAAAATGACCTAAATGTTAATCCAATGACACAAACACATCTATTGGATACACAATATTTTTTAAAAACCCTAATTGGACAAGAATAAGCCTAGGGAGAACGAAAATCAACTAAATGTTCATCCAAAGAAACAAACACACCTATTGGATGCACAAGATTGGTTAAAAACCCTAATTGGACAAGAATAAGCCTAGGGAAGACGAAAATGACCTAAATGTTTATCGAATGACACAAACACACCTATTGGATGCACAAGATTGGTTAAAACCCTAATTGGACAAGAATAAGCCTAGGGAGGACGAAAATGACCTAAATGTTTATCCAATGAGACAAACACACCTATTGGATGCACAAGATTGGTTAAAACCCTAATTTGACAAGAATAAGCCTAGGGAGGACGAAAATGACCTAAATGTTTATCCAATGACACGAACACACCTATTGGATGCACATGATTGGTTAAAAACCCTAATTGGACAAGAATAAGCCTAGGGTGAACGAAAATGACCTAAATGTTCATCCAATGACACAAATGAACTTAATGGATGCACAAGATTGGTTAAAGACCCTAATTGTACAAGAATAAGCCTAGGGTGGACGAAAATGACCTAAATGTTCATCCAATGACATAAACACACCTTTTGGAAGCACAATATTGGTTAAAAACCCTAATTTAACAAGAATAAGCATAGGGAGGACGAAAATGGCCTAAATGTTCATCCAATGATACAAATGAACTTATTGGATGCACAAGATTTGTTAAAAACCCTAATTGGACAAGAATAAGCCTAGGGTGGACGAAAATGACCTAAATGTTCATCCAATGACACAAACACACCTATTGGAAGCACAATATTGGTTAAAAACCCTAATTTAACAAGAATAAGCCTAGGGAGGACGAAAATGACCTAAATGGTCATCCAATGACACAAATGAACTTATTGGATGCACAAGATTTGTCAAAAACCCTAATTGGACAAGAATAAGCCTAGGGTGGACGAAAATAACCTAAATGTTCATCCAATGACACAAACACACTTATTGGATGCACAAGATTGCTTAAAAACCCTAATTGGGCAAGAATATGCCTAGGGAGGACGAAAATGACCTAAATATTTGTCCAATGACACGAACACACCTATTGGATGCACATGATTGGTTAAAAACCCTAATTGGACAAGAATAAGCCTAGGGTGAACGAAAATGACCTAAATGTTCATCCAATGACACAAATGAACTTATTAGATGCACAAGATTGGTTAAAGACCCTAATTGGACAAGAATAAGCCTAGGGTGGACTAAAATTACCTAAAATGTTCATCCAATGACTCAAACACACCTATTGGAAGCACAATATTGGATAAAAACCCTAATTTAACAAGAATAAGCCTAGGGAGGACGAAAATGGCCTAAATGTTCATCCAATGACACAAATAAACTTATTGGATGCACAAGATTTGTTAAAAACCCTAATTGAACAAGAATAAGCCTAGGGTGGACGAAAATGACCTAAATGTCCATCCAATGACACAAACACACCAATTGAATGCACAAGATTTGTTAAAAACATTAATTGGACAAGAATAAGCCTAAAGAGGACGAAAATGACTTAAATGTTCATCCAATGACACAAATGAACTTAGTGGATGCAAAAAATTGGTTAAAAACCCTAATTGGACAACAATAAGCCTAAAGGGGACGAAAATGTTCATCCATTGACAGAAATGTACTTATTGGATGCAAAAGATTGTTTAAAAACCCTAATTGGACAAGAATAAGCCTTGGGAGGACGAAAATGACCTAAATGTTAATCCAATGACACAAACACATCTATTGGATACACAATATTTTTTAAAAACCCTAATTGGACAAGAATAAGCCTAGGGAGGATGAAAATGACCTAAAGTTTCATCCAATGACACAAACACACCAATTGGATGCACATGGTTGGTTAAAAACCATAATTGGACAAGAATAAGCCAAGGGAGGACGAAAATGACCTAAATGTTCATCCAATGACACAAATGAACTTATTGGATGCACAAGATTTGTTAAAAACCCTAATTGGACAAGAATAACCCTAGGGAGGACGAAAATGACCTAAATGTTAATCCAATGACACAAACACTTCTATTGGATACACAATATTTTTTAAAAACACTAATTGGACAAGAATAAGCCTAGGGAGAACGAAAATCAACTAAATGTTCATCCAAAGAAACAAACACACCTATTGGATGCACAAGATTGGTTAAAAACCCTAATTGGACAAGAATAAGCCTAGGGAAGACGAAAAATGACCTAAATGTTTATCCAATGACACAAACACACCTATTGGATGCACAAGATTGGTTAAAACCCTAATTGGACAAGAATAAGCCTAGGGAGGACGAAAATGACCTAAATGTTAATCCAATGACACAAACACATCTATTGGATACACAATATTTTTTAAAAACCCTAATTGGACAAGAATAAGCCTAGGGAGGACGAAAATAAACTAAATGTTCATCCAAAGAAACAAACTCACCTATTGGATGCACAAGATTGGTTAAAAACCCTAATTGGACAAGAATAAGCCTAGGGAGGACGAAAATGACCTAAATGTTAATCCAATGACACAAACACATCTATTGGATACACAATATTTTTTAAAAACCCTAATTGGACAAGATTAAGCCTAGGGAGAACGAAAATCAACTAAATGTTCATCCAAAGAAACAAACACACCTATTGGATGCACAAGATTGGTTAAAAACCCTAATTGGACAAGAATAAGCCTAGGGAAGACGAAAATGACCTAAATGTTTATCCAATGACACAAACACACCTATTGGATGCACAAGATTGGTTAAAACCCTAATTGGACAAGAATAAGCCTAGGGAGGACGAAAATGACCTAAATGTTAATCCAATGACACAAACACATCTATTGGATACACAATATTTTTTAAAAACCCTAATTGGACAAGAATAAGCCTAGGGAGAACGAAAATCAACTAAATGTTCATCCAAAGAAACAAACACACCTATTGGATGCACAAGATTGGTTAAAAACCCTAATTGGACAAGAATAAGCCTAGGGAAGACGAAAATGACCTAAATGTTTATCCAATGACACAAACACACCTATTGGATGCACAAGATTGGTTAAAACCCTAATTGGACAACAATAAGCCTAGGGAGGACGAAAATGACCTAAATGTTTATCCAATGAGACAAACACACCTATTGGATGCACAAGATTGGTTAAAACCCTAATTTGACAAGAATAAGCCTAGGGAGGACGAAAATGACCTAAATGATTATCCAATGACACGAACACACCTATTGGATGCACATGATTGGTTAAAAACCCTAATTGGACAAGAATAAGCCTAGGGTGAACGAAAATGACCTAAATGTTCATCCAATGACACAAATGAACTTAATGGATGCACAAGATTGGTTAAAGACCCTAATTGTACAAGAATAAGCCTAGGGTGGACGAAAATGACCTAAATGTTCATCCAATGACATAAACACACCTATTGGAAGCACAATATTGGTTAAAAACCCTAATTTAACAAGAATAAGCATAGGGAGGACGAAAATGGCCTAAATGTTCATCCAATGACACAGATGAACTTAATGGATGCACAAGATTTGTTAAAAACCCTAATTGGAACAGAATAAGCCTAGGGTGGACGAAAATGACCTAAATGTTCATCCAATGACACAAACACACCTATTGGAAGCACAATATTGGTTAAAAACCCTAATTTAACAAGAATAAGCCTAGGGAGGACGAAAATGACCTAAATGGTCATCCAATGACACAAATGAACTTATTGGATGCACAAGATTTGTCAAAAACCCTAATTGGACAAGAATAAGCATAGGGTGAACGAATATAACCTAAATGTTCATCCAATGACACAAACACACTTATTGGATGCACAAGATTGCTTAAAAACCCTAATTGGACAAGAATAAGCCTAGGGAGGACGAAAATGACCTAAATGTTTATCCAATGACACGAACACACCTATTGGATGCACATGATTGGTTAAAAACCCTAATTGGACAAGAATAAGCCTAGGGTGAACGAAAATGACCTAAATGTTCATCCAATGACAAAAATGAACTTATTAGATGCACAAGATTGGTTAAAGACCCTAATTTAACAAGAATAAGCCTAGGGTGGACGAAAATTACCTAAAATGTTCATCCAATGACTCAAACACACCTATTGGAAGCACAATATTGGATAAAAACCCTAATTTAACAAGAATAAGCCTAGGGAGGACGAAAATGGCCTAAATTTTCATCCAATGACACAAATGAACTTATTGGATGCACAAGATTTGTTAAAAACCCTAGTTGGACAAGAATAAGCCTAGGGTGGACGAAAATGACCTAAATGTTCATCCAATGAC
The DNA here is from genome assembly GCA_037974775.1 of Cicer pinnatifidum. NCBI lineage: Eukaryota > Viridiplantae > Streptophyta > Magnoliopsida > Fabales > Fabaceae > Cicer > Cicer pinnatifidum. The sequence continues at coordinate 28,440,194 of JBBPBR010000001.1, read as the reverse complement.
ACAAACACACCAATTGAATGCACAAGATTTGTTAAAAACATTAATTGGACAAGAATAAGCCTAATGAGGACGAAAATGACTTAAATGTTCATCCAATGACACAAATGAACTTACTGGATGCACAAGATTGTTTAAAAACCCTAATTGGACAAGAATAAGCCTTGGGAGGACGAAAATGACCTAAATGTTAATCCAATGACACAAACACATCTATTGGATACACAATATTTTTTAAAAACCCTAATTGGACAAGAATAAGCCTAGGGAGGACGAAAATGACCTAAAGTTTCATCCAATGACACAGACACACCAATTGGATGCACATGGTTGGTTAAAAACCCTAATTGGACAAGAATAAGCCAAGGGAGGACGAAAATGACCTAAAAGTTCATCCAATGACACAAATGAACTTATTGGATGCACAAGATTTGTTAAAAACCCTAATTGGACAAGAATAAGCCTAGGGAGGACGAAAAGGACCTAAATGTTAATCCAATGACACAAACACATCTATTGGATACACAATATTTTTTAAAAACCCTAATTGGACAAGAATAAGCCTAGGGAGAACGAAAATCAACTAAATGTTCATCCAAAGAAACAAACACACCTATTGGATGCACAAGATTGGTTAAAAACCCTAATTGGACAAGAATAAGCCTAGGGAAGACGAAAATGACCTAAATGTTTATCCAATGACACAAACACACCTATTGGATGCACAAGATTGGTTAAAACCCTAATTGGACAACAATAAGCCTAGGGAGGACGAAAATGACCTAAATGTTTATCCAATGAGACAAACACACCTATTGGATGCACAAGATTGGTTAAAACCCTAATTTGACAAGAATAAGCCTAGGGAGGACGAAAATGACCTAAATGATTATCCAATGACACGAACACACCTATTGGATGCACATGATTGGTTAAAAACCCTAATTGGACAAGAATAAGCCTAGGGTGAACGAAAATGACCTAAATGTTCATCCAATGACACAAATGAACTTAATGGATGCACAAGATTGGTTAAAGACCCTAATTGTACAAGAATAAGCCTAGGGTGGACGAAAATGACCTAAATGTTCATCCAATGACATAAACACACCTATTGGAAGCACAATATTGGTTAAAAACCCTAATTTAACAAGAATAAGCATAGGGAGGACGAAAATGGCCTAAATGTTCATCCAATGATACAAATGAACTTATTGGATGCACAAGATTTGTTAAAAACCCTAATAGGACAAGAATAAGCCTAGGGTGGACGAAAATGACCTAAATGTTCATCCAATGACACAAACACACCTATTGGAAGCACAATATTGGTTAAAAACCATAATTTAACAAGAATAAGCCTAGGGAGGACGAAAATGACCTAAATGGTCATCGAATGACACAAATGAACTTATTGGATGCACAAGATTTGTCAAAAACCCTAATTGGACAAGAATAAGCCTAGGGTGGACGAAAATAACCTAAATGTTCATCCAATGACACAAACACACTTATTGGATGCACAAGATTGCTTAAAAACCCTAATTGGGCAAGAATAAGCCTAGGGAGGACGAAAATGACCTAAATATTTATCCAATGACACGAACACAACTATTGGATGCAAAAGATTGGTTAAAAACCCTAATTGGACAAGAATAAGCCTAGGGTGAACGAAAATGACCTAAATGTTCATCCAATGACACAAATGAACTTATTAGATGCACAAGATTGGTTAAAGACCCTAATTGGACAAGAATAAGCCTAGGGTGGACGAAAATTACCTAAAATGTTCATCCAATGACTCAAACACACCTATTGGAAGCACAATATTGGATAAAAACCCTAATTTAACAAGAATAAGTCTAGGGAGGACGAAAATGGCCTAAATGTTCATCCAATGCCACAAATGAACTTATTGGACGCACAAGATTTGTTAAAAACCTTAATTGGACAAGAATAAGCCTAGGGTGGACGAAAATGACCTAAATATTCATCCAATGACACAAACACACCAATTGAATGCACAAGATTTGTTAAAAACATTAATTGGACAAGAATAAGCCTAAAGAGGACGAAAATGACTTAAATGTTCATCCAATGACATAAATGAAATTATTGGATGCAAAAAATTGGTTAAAAACCCTAATTGGACAACAATAAGCCTAAAGGGGACGAAAATGTTCATCCATTGACACAAATGAACTTATTGGATGCACAAGATTGTTTAAAAACCCTAATTGGACAAGAATAAGCCTTGGGAGGACGAAAATGACCTAAATGTTAATCCAATGACACAAACACATCTATTGGATACACAATATTTTTTAAAAACCCTAATTGGACAACAATAAGCCTAGGGAGGACGAAAATGACGTAAAGTTTCATCCAATGACACAGACACACCAATTGGATGCACATGGTTGGTTAAAAACCCTAATTGGACAAGAATAAGCCAAGGGAGGACGAAAATGACCTAAATGTTCATCCAATGACACAAATGAACTTATTGGATGCACAAGATTTGTTAAAAACCCTAATTGGACAAGAATAAGCCTAGGGAGGACGAAAATGACCTAAATGTTAATCCAATGACACAAACACATCTATTGGATACACAATATTTTTTAAAAACCCTAATTGGACAAGAATAAGCCTAGGGAGAACGAAAATCAACTAAATGTTCATCCAAAGAAACAAACACACCTATTGGATGCACAAGATTGGTTAAAATCCCTAATTGGATAAGAATAAGCCTAGGGAAGACGAAAATGACCTAAATGTTTATCCAATGACACAAACACACCTATTGGATGCACAAGATTGGTTAAAACCCTAATTAGACAAGAATAAGCCTAGGGAGGACGAAAATGACCTAAATGTTAATCCAATGACACAAACACATCTATTGGATACACAATATTTTTTAAAAACCTTAATTGGACAAGAATAAGCCTAGGGAGGACGAAAATCAACTAAATGTTCATCCAAAGAAACAAACACACCTATTGGATGCACAAGATTGGTTAGAAACCCTAATTGGACAAGAAAAAGCCTAGGGAGGACGAAAATGACCTAAATGTTTATCCAATGACACAAACACACCTATTGGATGCACAAGATTGGTTAAAACCCTAATTTGACAAGAATAAGCCTAGGGAGGACGAAAATGACCTAAATGTTTATCCAATGACACGAACACACCTATTGGATGCACATGATTGGTTAAAAACCCTAATTGGACAAGAATAAGCCTATGGTGAACGAAAATGACCTAAATGTTCATCCAATGACACAAATGAACTTATTGGATGCACAAGATTGGTTAAAGACCCTAATTGTACAAGAATAAGCCTAGGGTGGACGAAAATGACCTAAATGTTCATCCAATGACATAAAGACACCTATTGGAAGCACAATATTGGTTAAAAACCCTAATTTAACAAGAATAAGCATAGGGAGGACGAAAATGGCCTAAATGTTCATCCAATGACACAAATGAACTTATTGGATGCACAAGATTTGTTAAAAACCCTAATTGGACAAGAATAAGCCTAGGGTGGACGAAAATGACCTAAATGTTCATCCAATGACACAAACACACCTATTGGAAGCACAATATTGGTTAAAAACCCTAATTTAACAAGAATAAGCCTAGGGAGGACGAAAATGACCTAAATGGTCATCCAATGACACAAATGAACTTATTGGATGCACAAGATTTGTCAAAAACCCTAATTGGACAAGAATAAGCCTAGGGTGGACGAAAATAACCTTAATGTTCATCCAATGACACAAACACACCTATTGGAAGCACAATATTGGTTAAAAACCCTAATTTAACAAGAATAAGCCTAGGGAGGTCGAAAATGACCTAAATGGTCATCCAATGACACAAATGAACTTATTGGATGCACAAAATTTGTCAAAAACCCTAATTGGACAAGAATAAGCCTAGGGTGGACGAAAATAACCTAAATGTTCATCCAATGACACAAACACACTTATTGGATTCACAAGATTGCTTAAAAACCCTAATTGGACAAGAATAAGCCTTGGGAGGACGAAAATGACCTAAATGTTTATCCAATGACACGAACACACTTATTGGATGCACATGATTGGTTAAAAACCCTAATTGGACAAGAATAAGCCTAGGGTGAACGAAAATGGCCTTAATGTTCATCCAATGACACAAATGAACTTATTAGATGCACAAGATTGGTTAAAGACCCTAATTGGACAAGAATAAGCCTAGGGTGGACGAAAATGACCTAAATGTTTATCCAATGACACGAACACACCTATTGGATGCACAAGATTGGTTAAAAACCCTAATTGGACAAGAATAAGCCTAGGGTGAACGAAAATGACCTAAATGTTCATCCAATGACACAAATGAACTTATTAGATGCACAATATTGGTTAAAGACCCTAATTGGACAAGAATAAGCCTAGGGTGGACGAAAATGACCTAAATGTTCATCCAATGACACAAACACACCTATTGGAAGCACAATATTGGTTAAAAACCCTAATTTAACAAGAATAAGCCTAGGGAGGACGAAAATGGCCTAAATATTCATCCAATGACACAAATGAACTTATTGGATGCACAAGATTTGTTAAAAACCCTAATTGGACAAGAATAAGCCTAGGGTGGACGAAAATGACCTAAATGTTCATCCAATGACACAAACACACCAATTGAATGCACAAGATTTGTTAAAAACATTAATTGGACAAGAATAAGCCTAAAGAGGACGAAAATGACTTAAATGTTCATCCAATGACACAAATGAACTTATTGGATGCAAAAAATTGGTTAAAAACCCTAATTGGACAACAATAAGCCTAAAGGGGACGAAAATGTTCATCCATTGACACAAATGAACTTATTGGATGCACAAGATTGTTTAAAAACCCTAATTGGACAAGAATAAGCCTTGGGAGGACGAAAATGACCTAAATGTTAATCCAATGACACAAACACATCTATTGGATACACAATATTTTTTAAAAACCCTAATTGGACAAGAATAAGCCTAGGGAGGACGAAAATGACCTAAAGTTTCATCCAATGACACAGACACACCAATTGGATGCACATGGTTGGTTAAAAACCCTAATTGGACAATAATAAGCCAAGGGAGGACGAAAATGACCTAAATGTTCATCCAATGACACAAATGAACTTATTGGATGCACAAGATTTGTTAAAAACCCTAATTGGACAAGAATAAGCCT
>JBBPBR010000001.1:28328863-28425420 GCA_037974775.1 Cicer pinnatifidum | reverse complement strand
ATGACCTAAATGTTCATCCAATGACACAAACACACCAATTGAATGCACAAGATTTGTTAAAAACATTAATTGGACAAGAATAAGCCTAAAGAGGACGAAAATGACTTAAATGTTCATCCAATGACACAAATGAACTTATTGGATGCAAAAAATTGGTTAAAAACCCTAATTGGACAACAATAAGCCTAAAGGGGACGAAAATGTTCATCCATTGACACAAATGAACTTATTGGATGCACAAGATTGTTTAAAAACCCTAATTGGACAAGAATAAGCCTTGGGAGGACGAAAATGACCTAAATGTTAATCCAATGACACAAACACATCTATTGGATACACAATATTTTTTAAAAACCCTAATTGGACAAGAATAAGCCTAGGGAGGACGAAAATGACCTAAAGTTTCATCCAATGACACAGACACACCAATTGGATGCACATGGTTGGTTAAAAACCCTAATTGGACAATAATAAGCCAAGGGAGGACGAAAATGACCTAAATGTTCATCCAATGACACAAATGAACTTATTGGATGCACAAGATTTGTTAAAAACCCTAATTGGACAAGAATAAGCCTAGGGAGGACGAAAATGACCTAAATGTTAATCCAATGACACAAACACATCTATTGGATACACAATATTTTTTAAAAACCCTAATTGGACAAGAATAAGCCTAGGGAGAACGAAAATCAACTAAATGTTCATCCAAAGAAACAAACACACCTATTGGATGCACAAGATTGGTTAAAAACCCTAATTGGACAAGAATAAGCCTAGGGAAGACGAAAAATGACCTAAATGTTTATCCAATGACACAAACACACCTATTGGATGCACAAGATTGGTTAAAACCCTAATTGGACAAGAATAAGCCTAGGGAGGACGAAAATGACCTAAATGTTAATCCAATGACACAAACACATCTATTGGATACACAATATTTTTTAAAAACCCTAATTGGACAAGAATAAGCCTAGGGAGGACGAAAATCAACTAAATGTTCATCCAAAGAAACAAACACACCTATTGGATGCACAAGATTGGTTAAAAACCCTAATTGGACAAGAATAAGCCTAGGGAGGACGAAAATGACCTAAATGTTTATCCAATGACACAAACACACCTATTGGATGCACAAGATTGGTTAAAAACCCTAATTGGACAAGAATAAGCCTAGGGAGGACGAAAATGACCAAAATGTTTATCCAATGACACGAACACACCTATTGAATGCACATGATTGGTTAAAAACGCTAATTGGACAAGAATAAGCCTAGGGTGAACGAAATTGACCTAAATGTTCATCCAATGACACTAATGAACTTATTGGATGCACAAGATTAGTTAAAAACCCTAATTGGACAAGAATAAGCCTAGGGTGGAAGAAAATGACCTAAATGTTCATCCAATGACACAAAAACACCTATTGGAAGCACAATATTGGTTAAAAACACTAATTTAACAACATTAAGCCTAGGGAGGACGCAAATGGCCTAAATGTTCATCCAATGACACAAATGAACTTATTGGATGCACAAGATTTGTTAAAAACCCTAATTGGACAAGAATAAGCCTAGGGTGGACGAAAATGACCTAAATGTTCATCCAATGACACAAACACACCTATTGGAAGCACAATATTGGTTAAAAACCCTAATTTAACAAGAATAAGCCTAGGGAGGACGAAAATGGCCTAAATGTTCATCCAATGACACAAATGAACTTATTGGATGCACAAGATTTGTTAAAAACCCTAATTGGACAAGAATAAGCCTAGGGAGGACGAAAATGACCTAAATGTTCATCCAATGACACAAACACACCTATTGGATGCACAAGGTTGTTTAAAAACCCTAATTGGACAAGAATAAGCCTAGTGAGGACGAAAATGACCTAAAGTTTCATCCAATGACACAAACACACCAACTGGATGCACATGGTTGGATAAAAACCCTAATTGGACAAGAATAAGCCTAGGGAGGACGAAAATGACCTAAATGATCATCCAATGACACAAATGAACTTATTGGATGCACAAGATTTGTTAAAAACCCTAATTGGACAAGAATAAGCCTAGGGAGGACGAAAATGACCTAAATGTTCATCCAATGACACAAATGAACTTATTGGATGCACATGATTGGTTAAAAACCCTAATTGGACAAGAATAAGCCTAGGGAGGACGAAAATGACCTAAATGTTCGTCCAAAGACACAAACACACCTATTGGATGCACAAGATTGCATAAAACCCTAATTGAACAAGAATACGCCTAAGGAGGACGAAAATGACCTAAATGTTCATCCAATGACACAAATGAACTTATTGGATGCACAAGATTGGTTAAAAACCCTAATTGGACAAGAATAAGCCTAGGGAGGACGAAAATGACCTAAATGTTCATCCAATGACACAAATGAACTTATTGGATGCACAAGATTGGTTAAAAACCCTAATTGGACAAGAATAAGCATAAGGAGGACGAAAATGACCTAAATGTTCATCCAATGACACAAACCCACATATTGGATGCACAAGATTGCATAAAACCCTAATTGGACAAGAATAAGACTAGGGAGGACGAAAATGACCTAAATGTTCCTCCAATGACACAAACACACCTATTGGATGCACAAGATTGCATAAAAACCCTAATTGGACAAGAATAAGCCTAGGGAGGACGAAAATGACCTAAATGTTCATCCAATGACACAAATAAACATATTGGATGCACAAGATTGGTTAAAAACCCTAATTGGACAAGAATAAGACTAGTGAGGACGAAAATGACCTAAATGTTCATCCAATGACACAAATGAACTTATTGGATGCACAAGATTGGTTAAAAACCCTAATTGGACAAGAATAAGCCTAGGGAGGACGAAAATGACCTAAATGTTCATCCAATGACACAAATGAACTTATTGGATGCACAAGATTGGTTAAAAACCCTAATTGGACAAGAATAAGCCTAGGGTGGAAGAAAATGACCTAAATGTTCATCCAATGACACAAACACACCTATTGGAAGCACAATATTGGTTAAAAACACTAATTTCACAACATTAAGCCTAGGGAGGACGCAAATGGCCTAAATGTTCATCCAATGACACAAATGAACTTATTGGATGCACAAGATTTGTTAAAAACCCTAATTGGACAAGAATAAGCCTAGGGTGGATGAAAATGACCTAAATGTTCATCCAATGACACAAACACACCTATTGGATGCACAAGGTTGTTTAAAAACCCTAATTTGACCAGAATAAGCCTAGGGAGGACGAAAATGACCTAAAGTTTCATCCGATGACACAAACACACCAACTGGATGCACATGGTTGGATAAAAACCCTAATTGGACAAGAATAAGCCTAGGGAGGACGAAAATGACCTAAATGTTCATCCAATGACACAAATGAACTTATTGGATGCACAAGATTTGTTAAAAACCCTAATTGGACAAGAATAAGCCTAGGGTGGACGAAAATGACCTAAATGTTCATCCAATGACACAAACACACCTATTGGAAGCACAAGATTGGTTAAAACCCTAATTTGACAAGAATAAGCCTAGGGAGGACGAAAATGACCTAAATGTTTATCCAATGACACGAACACACCTATTGGATGCACATGATTGGTTAAAAACCCTAATTGGACAAGAATAAGCCTAGGGTGAACGAAAATGACCTAAATGTTCATCCAATGACACAAATGAACTTATTGGATGCACAAGATTGGTTAAAAACCCTAATTGTACAAGAATAAGCCTAGGGTGGACGAAAATGACCTAAATGTTCATCCAATGACATAAACACACCTATTGGAAGCACAATATTGGTTAAAAACCCTAATTTAACAAGAATAAGCATAGGGAGGACGAAAATGGCCTAAATGTTCATCCAATGACACAAATGAACTTATTGGATGCACAAGATTTGTTAAAAACCCTAATTGGACAAGAATAAGCCTAGGGTGGACGAAAATGACCTAAATGTTCATCCAATGACACAAACACACTTATTTGATGCACAAGATTGCTTAAAAACCCTTATTGGACATGAATCAGCCTAGGGAGGACGAAAATGACCTAAATGTTCATCCAATGACACAAACACACCAATTGAATGCACAAGATTTGTTAAAAACCCTAATTGGACAAGAATAAGCCTAAAGAGGACGAAAATGACTTAAATGTTCATCCAATGACACAAATGAACTTATTGGATGCAAAAAATTGGTTAAAAACCCTAATTGGACAACAATAAGCCTATAGGGGACGAAAATGTTTATCCAATAACACGAACACACCTATTGGATGCACATGATTGATTAAAAACCCTAATTGGACAAGAATAAACCTAGGGTGAACGAAAATGACCTAAATTTTCATCCAATGACACAAACACACCTATTGGATGCACAAGATTGTTTAAAAACCCTAATTGGACAAAAATAAGCCTAAGGAGGATGAAAATGACCTAAATGTACATCCAATGACACAAATGAACTTATTGGATGCACAAAAGTGGTTAAAAACCCTAATTGGACATCAATAAGCCTAGGGAGGACGAAAATAACCTAAATGTTCATCCAATGATACAAATGAACTTATTGGATGCACAAGATTGCTTAAAAACCCTAATTGGACAAGAATAAGCCTAGGGAGGACAAAAATGACCGAAATGTTAATCCAATGACACAAACACATCTATTGGATGCACAAGATTTTTCAAAAACCCTAATTGAAAAAGAATAAGCATAGGGAGGATGAAAATGACCTAAATGTTCATCCAAAGACACAAACACACCTATTGGATGCACAAGATTGGTTAAAAACCCTAATTGGACAAGAATAAGCCTAGGGTGGACGAAAATGACCTAAATGTTCATCCAATGACACAAACACACCTATTGGAAGCACAATATTGGTTAAAAACCCTAATTTAACAAGAATAAGCCTAGGGAGGACGAAAATGGCCTAAATGTTCATACAATGACACAAATGAACTTATTGGACGCACAAAAGTGGTTAAAAACCCTAATTGGACATCAATAAGCCTAGGGAGGACGAAAATAACCTAAATGTTGATCCGATGATACAAGTGAACTTATTGGATGCACAAGATTGCTTAAAAACCCTAATTGGACAAGAATAAGCCTTGCGAGGACGAAAATGACCTAAATGTTAATCCAATGACACAAACACATCTATTGGATGCACAAGATTTTTTAAAAACCCTAATTGAACAAGAATAAGCCTCTGGAGGACGAAAATGACCTAAATGTTCATCCAAAGACACAAACACACCTATTGGATGCACAAGATTGGTTAAAAACCCTAATTGGACAAGAATATGCCATGGGAGGACGAAAATGACCTAAATTTTTATCCAATGACACGAACACGCCTATTGGATGCACATGATTGGTTAAAAACCCTAATTGGACAAGAATAAGCCTAGGGTGAACGAAAATGACCTAAATGTTCATCCAATGACACAAATGAACTTATTGGATGCACAAGATTTGTTAAAAACCCTAATTGGACAAGAATAAGCCTAGGGTGGACGAAAATGACCTAAATGTTCATCCAATGACACAAACACACCTATTGGAAGCACAAGATTGGTTAAAACCCTAATTTGACAAGAATAAGCCTAGGGAGGACGAAAATGACCTAAATGTTTATCCAATGACACGAACACACCTATTGGATGCACATGATTGGTTAAAAACCCTAATTGGACAAGAATAAGCCTAGGGTGAACGAAAATGACCTAAATGTTCATCCAATGACACAAATGAACTTATTGGATGCACAAGATTGGTTAAAAACCCTAATTGGACAAGAATAAGCCTAGGGTGGACGAAAATGACCTAAATGTTCATCCAAAGACACAAACACACCTATTGGATGCACAAGATTGGTTAAAAACCCTAATTGGACAAGAATAAGCCTAGGGAGGACGAAAATGACCTAAATGTTCATCCAATGACACAAATACACCTATTGGATGCACAAGATTCGTTAGAAACTCTAATTGGAAAAGAATAAGCCTAGGGAGGACGAAACTGACCTAAATGTTCATCCAATGACACAAACACACCTATGGATGCACAAGATTGGTTAAAAACCATAATTGGACAAGAATAAGCCTAGGGTGGACGGAAATGACCTAAATGTTTATCCAATGACACAAATGAACTTATTAAATGCACAAGATTGGTTAAAAACCCTAATTGGAAGAGAATAAGCCTAGGGAGGACGAAAATGACCTAAATGTTCATCCAATGACACAAACACACCTATTGGATGCACAAGATTGGTTAAAAACCCTAATTGGACAAGAATAAGCCTAGGGAGGACGAAAATGACCTAAATGTTCATCCAATGACACAAACACACCTATTGGATGCACAAGATTGGTTAGAAACCCTAATTGGACAAGAATAAGCCTAGGGAGCATGAAAATGACCTAAATATTCATCCAATGACACAAATGAACTTATTGGATGCACAAGATTGCTTAAAACCCTAATTGGACAAGAATAAGACTAGGGAGGACGAAAATGACCTAAATGTTAATCAAATGACACAAATGAACTTATTGGATGCACAAGATTGCTTAAAACCCTAATTGGACAAGAATAAGCCTAGGGAGGACGAAAATGACCTAAATGTTCATCCAATGACACAAACACACCTATTGGATGCACAAGATTGTTTAGAAACCCTAATTGAACAAGAATAAGCCTAGGGAGGACGAAAATGACCTAAATGTTCATCCAATGAAACAAATGAACTTATTGGATTTACATGATTGCTTAAAAACCATAATTGGACAAGAATAAGCCTAGGGAGGACGAAAATGACCTAAATGTTCATCTAATGAGACAAACACACCTATTGGATGCACAAGATTGGTTAAAAACCCTAATTGCACAAAACTAAGCCTAGTGAGGACGAAAATAAACTAAATGTTCATCCAATGACACAAATGAACTTATTGGATGCACAAGATTGCTTAAAACCCTAATTGGACAAGAATAAGACTAGGGAGGACGAAAATGACCTAAATGTTCATCCAATGACACAAACACACCTATTGGATGCACAAGATTGGTTAGAAACCCTAATTGGACAAGAATAAGCCTAGGGAGGAAGAAAATGACCTAAATGTTCATCCAATGACACAAACACACCTATTGGATGCACAAGATTGGTTAAAAATCCTAACTGGACAAGAATAAGCCTAGGGAGGACGAAAATGACCTAAATGTTCATCAAATGACACAAACACACCTATTGGATGTACAAGATTGGTTAAAAACCCTAATTGGACAACAATAAGCCTAGGGTGGACAAAAATGACCTAAATGTTCATCCAATGACACAAATGAACTTATTGGATGCACAAGATTGGTTAAAAACCCTAATTGGACAAGAATAAGCCTTGGGAGGACGAAAATGACCTAAATGTTCATCCAATGACACAAATGATCTTATTGGATGCACAAGATTGGTTAAAAACCCTAATTGGACAAGAATAAGCCTAGGGAGGACGAAAATGACCTAAATGTTCATCCAATGACACAAACACACCTATTGGATGCACAAGATTGGTTAGAAACCCTAATTGGTCAAGAATAAGCCTAGGGAGGACGAAAATGACCTAAATGTTAATCCAATGACACAAATGAACTTATTGGATGCACAAGATTGGTTAAAAACCCTAATTGGACAAGAATAAGCCTAGGGAGGACGAAAATGTCCTAATTGATCATCCATTGCCACAAACACACCTATTGGATGCACAAGATTGGTTAAAAACCCTAATTGGACAAGAATAAGCCTAGGGAGGACGAAAATGACCTAATTGATCATCCAATGACACAAACACACCTATTGGATGCACAAGATTGGTTAAAAACCCTAATTGGACAAGAATATGCCTAGGGAGGACGAAAATGACCAAAATATTAATTTAATGACATAAACAAACTTATTGGATGCACAAGATTGGTTAAAAACCCTAATTGGACAAGAATAAGCCTAGGGAGGACGAAAATGACCTAATTGATCATCCAATGACACAAACACACCTATTGGATGCACAAGATTGCATAAAAACCCTAATTCGACAAGAATAAGACTAGGGAGGACGAAAATGACCTAAATGTTCCTCCAATGACACAAACACACCTATTGGATGCACAAGATTGCATAAAAACCCTAATTGGACAAGAATAAGACTAGGGAGGACGTAAATGTTCCACCAATGACACAAATGAACTTATTGGATACACAAGGTTGGTTAAAAACCCTAATTGGACAAGAATAAGCCTAGGGAGGACGAAAATGACCTAAATGTTCGTCCAATGACACAAACACACCTATTGGATGCACAAGATTGCATAAAAACCCTAATTGGACAAGAATAAGACAAGGGAGGACGAAAATGACCTAAAAGTTCCGCCAATGACACAAACACACCTATTGGATGCACAAGATTGCATAAAAACCCTAATTCGACAAGAATAAGACTAGGGAGGACGAAAATGACCTAAATGTTCCTCCAATGACACAAACACACCTATTGGATGCACAAGATTGCATAAAAACCCTAATTGGACAAGAATAAGACTAGGGAGGACGTAAATGACCTAAATGTTCCACCAATGACACAAATGAACTTATTGGATACACAAGGTTGGTTAAAAACACTAATTGGACAAGAATAAGCCTAGGGAGGACGAAAATGACCTAAATGTTCAACCAATGACACAAATGAACTTTATTGGATGCACAAGGTTGGTTAAAAACCCTAATTGGACAAGAATAAGCCTAGGGAGGACGAAAATGACCTAAATGTTCGTCCAATGACACAAACACACCTATTGGATGCACAAGATTGCATAAAAACCCTAATTGGACAAGAATAAGCCTAGGGAGGACGAAAATGACCTAAATGTTCGTCCAATGACACAAACAGACCTATAGGATGCACAAGATTGCATAAAAACCCTAATTGTACAAGAACAAGCCTAGGGAGGACGAAAATGACCTAAATGTTCATCCAATGACACAAATGAACTTATTGGCTGCACAAGATTGGTTAAAAACCCTAATTGGACAAGAATAAGCCTAGGGAGGACGAAAATGACCTAAATGTTCGTCCAATGACACAAACACACCTATTGGATGCACAAGATTGCATAAAAACCCTAATTGGACATGAATAAGACTAGGGAGGACGAAAATGACCTAAATGTTCATCCAATGACACAAACACACATATTGGATGCACAAGATTGCTTAAAACCCTAATTGGACAAGAATAAGACTAGGGAGGACGAAAATGACCTAAATGTTCAACCAATGACACAAATGAACTTATTGGATGCACAAGGTTGGTTAAAAACCCTAATTAGACAAGAATAAGCCTAGGGAGGACGAAAATGACCTAAATGTTCGTCCAATGACACAAACACACCTATTGGATGCACAAGATTGCATAAAAACCCTAATTGGACAAGAATAAGACTAGGGAGGACGAAAATGACCTAAATGTTCCTCCTATGACACAAACACACCTATTGGATGCACAAGATTGTATAAAAACCCTAATTCGACAAGAATAAGACTAGGGAGGACGAAAATGACCTAAATGTTCCTCCAATGACACAAACACACCTATTGGATGCACAAGATTGCATAAAAACCCTAATTGGACAAGAATAAGACTAGTGAGGACGTAAATGACCTAAATGTTCCACCAATGACACAAATGAACTTATTGGATGCACAAGGTTGGTTAAAAACCCTAATTGGACAAGAATAAGCCTAGGGAGGACGAAAATGACCTAAATGTTCGTCCAATGACACAAACACACCTATTGGATGCACAAGATTGCATAAAAACCCTAATTGGACAAGAATAAGACTAGGGAGGACGAAAATGACCTAAATGTTCCTCCAATGACACAAACACACCTATTGGATGCACAAGATTGCATAAAAACCCTAATTCGACAAGAATAAGTCTAGGGAGGACGAAAATGACCTAAATGTTCATCCAATGACACAAATGAACTTATTGGATGCACAAGATTTGTTAAAAACCCTAATTGGACAAGAATAAGCCTAGGGAGGACGAAAATGACCTAAATGTTTATCCAATGACACAAACACACCTATTGGATGCACAAGATTGGTTAAAACCCTAATTTGACAAGAATAAGCCTAGGGAGGACGAAAATGACCTAAATGTTTATCCAATGACACGAACACACCTATTGGATGCACATGATTGGTTAAAAACCCTAATTGGACAAGAATAAGCCTAGGGTGAACGAAAATGACCTAAATGTTCATCCAATGACACAAATGAACTTATTGGATGCACAAGATTGGTTAAAAACCCTAATTGTACAAGAATAAGCCTAGGGTGGACGAAAATGACCTAAATGTTCATCCAATGACATAAACACACCTATTGGAAGCACAATATTGGTTAAAAACCCTAATTTAACAAGAATAAGCATAGGGAGGACGAAAATGGCCTAAATGTTCATCCAATGACACAAATGAACTTATTGGATGCACAAGATTTGTTAAAAACCCTAATTGGACAAGAATAAGCCTAGGGTGGACGAAAATGACCTAAATGTTCATCCAATGACACAAACACACTTATTTGATGCACAAGATTGCTTAAAAACCCTTATTGGACATGAATCAGCCTAGGGAGGACGAAAATGACCTAAATGTTCATCCAATGACACAAACACACCAATTGAATGCACAAGATTTGTTAAAAACCCTAATTGGACAAGAATAAGCCTAAAGAGGACGAAAATGACTTAAATGTTCATCCAATGACACAAATGAACTTATTGGATGCAAAAAATTGGTTAAAAACCCTAATTGGACAACAATAAGCCTATAGGGGACGAAAATGTTTATCCAATAACACGAACACACCTATTGGATGCACATGATTGATTAAAAACCCTAATTGGACAAGAATAAACCTAGGGTGAACGAAAATGACCTAAATTTTCATCCAATGACACAAACACACCTATTGGATGCACAAGATTGTTTAAAAACCCTAATTGGACAAAAATAAGCCTAAGGAGGATGAAAATGACCTAAATGTACATCCAATGACACAAATGAACTTATTGGATGCACAAAAGTGGTTAAAAACCCTAATTGGACATCAATAAGCCTAGGGAGGACGAAAATAACCTAAATGTTGATCCAATGATACAAGTGAACTTATTGGATGCACAAGATTGCTTAAAAACCCTAATTGGACAAGAATAAGCCTAGGGAGGACGAAAATGACCTAAATGTTAATCCAATGACACAGACACATCTATTCGATGCACAAGATTTTTTAAAAACCCAAATTGAACAAGAATAAGCCTCTAGAGGACGAAAATGACCTAAATGTTCATCCAAAGACACAAACACTCCTATTGGATGCACAAGATTGGTTAAAAACCCTAATTGGACAAGAATAAGCCAAGGGAGGACGAAAATGACCTAAATTTTTATCCAATGACACGAACACGCCTATTGGATGCACATGATTGGTTAAAAACCCTAATTGGACAAGAATAAGCCTAGGGTGAACGAAAATGACCTAAATGTTCATCCAATGACACAAATGAACTTATTGGATGAACAAGATTTGTTAAAAACCCTAATTGGACAAGAATAAGCCTAGGGTGGACGAAAATGACCTAAATGTTCAGCCAATGACACAAACACACCTATTGGAAGCACAATATTGGTTAAAAACCCTAATTTAACAAGAATAAGCCTAGGGAGGACGAAAATGGCCTAAATGTTCATCCAATGACTCAAATGAACTTATTGGATGCACAAGATTTGTTAAAAACCCTAATTGGACAAGAATAAGCCTAGGGAGGACGAAAATGACCTAAATGTTTATCCAATGACACAAACACACCTATTGGATGCACAAGATTGGTTAAAACCCTAATTTGACAAGAATAAGCCTAGGGAGGACGAAAATGACCTAAATGTTTATCCAATGACACGAACACACCTATTGGATGCACATGATTGGTTAAAAACCCTAATTGGACAAGAATAAGCCTAGGGTGAACGAAAATGACCTAAATGTTCATCCAATGACACAAATGAACTTATTGGATGCACAAGATTGGTTAAAGACCCTAATTGGACAAGAATAAGCCTAGGGTGGACGAAAATGACCTAAATGTTCATCCAATGACACAAACACACCTATTGGAAGCACAATATTGGATAAAAACCCTAATTTAACAAGAATAAGCCTAGGAAGGACGAAAATGGCCTAAATGTTCATCGAATGACACAAATGAACTTATTGGATGCACAAGATTTGTTAAAAACCCTAATTGGACAAGAATAAGCCTAGGGTGGACGAAAATGACCTAAATGTTCATCCAATGACACATACACACTTATTGGATGCACAAGATTGCTTAAAAACCCTAATTGGACAAGAATCAGCCTAGGGAGGATGAAAATGACCTAAATGTTCATCCAATGACACAAACACACCAATTGAATGCACAAGATTTGTTAAAAACATTAATTGGACAAGAATAAGCCTAAAGAGGACGAAAATGACTTAAATGTTCATCCAATGACACAAATGAACTTATTGGATGCAAAAAATTGGTTAAAAACCCTAATTGGACAACAATAAGCCTAAAGGGGACGAAAATGTTCATCCATTGACACAAATGAACTTATTGGATGCACAAGATTGTTTAAAAACCCTAATTGGACAAGAATAAGCCTTGGGAGGACGAAAATGACCTAAATGTTCATCCAATGACACAAACACACCTATTGGATGCACAAGATTGTTTAAAAACCCTAATTGGACAAAAATAAGCCTAAGGAGGATGAAAATGACCTAAATGTACATCCAATGACACAAATGAACTTATTGGATGCACAAAAGTGGTTAAAAACCCTAATTGGACATCAATAAGCCTAGGGAGGACGAAAATAACCTAAATGTTCATCCAATGATACAAATGAACTTATTGGATGCACAAGATTGCTTAAAAACCCTAATTGGACAAGAATAAGCCTAGGGAGGACAAAAATGACCGAAATGTTAATCCAATGACACAAACACATCTATTGGATGCACAAGATTTTTCAAAAACCCTAATTGAACAAGAATAAGCCTAGGGAGGATGAAAATGACCTAAATGTTCCTCCAAAGACACAAACACACCTATTGGATGCACAAGATTGGTTAAAAACCCTAATTGGACAAGAATAAGCCTAGGGTGGACGAAAATGACCTAAATGTTCATCCAATGACACAAACACACCTATTGGAAGCACAATATTGGTTAAAAACCCTAATTTAACAAGAATAAGCCTAGGGAGGACGAAAATGGCCTAAATGTTCATACAATGACACGAATGAACTTATTGGATGCACAAGATTTGTTAAAAACCCTAATTGGACATGAATAAGCCTAGGGTGGACAAAAATGACCTAAATGTTCATCCAATGACACAAACACACCTATTGGATTCACAAGGTTGTTTAAAAACCCTAATTGGACAAGAATAAGCCTAGGGAGGACGAAAATGACCTAAAGTTTCATCCAATGACACAAACACACCAATTGGATGCACATGGTTGGTTAAAAACCCTAATTGGACAACAATAAGCCTAGGGAGGACGAAAATAAACTAAATGTTCATCCAATGATACAAATGAACTTATTGCATGAACAAGATTTGTTAAAAACCCTAATTGGACAAGAATAAGCCTAGGGAGGACGAAAATGAACTAAAATGTTAATCCAATGACACAAACACATTTATTGGATACACAATATTTTTTAAAAACCCTAATTGAACAAGAATAAGCCTAGGGAGGACGAAAATGACCTAAATGTTCATCCAAAGACACAAACACACCTATTGGATGCACAAGATTGGTTAAAAACCCTAATTGGACAAGAATAATCCTAGGGAGGACGAAAATGACCTAAATTTTTATCCAATGACACGAACACACCTATTGGATGCACATGATTGGTTAAAAACCCTAATTGGACAAGAATAAGCCTAGGGTGAACGAAAATGACCTAAATGTTCATCCAATGACACAAATGAACTTACTGGATGCACAAGATTGGTTAAAAACCCTAATTGGACAAGAATAAGCCTAGGGTGGACGAAAATGACCTAAATGTTCATCCAATGACACAAACACACCTATTGGGAGCACAATATTGGTTAAAAACACTAATTTAACAACAATAAGACTAGGGAGGACGCAAATGGCCTAAATGTTCATCCAATGACACAAATGAACTTATTGGATGCACAAGATTTGTTAAAAACCCTAATTGGACAAGAATAAGCCTAGGGTGGACGAAAATGACCTAAATGTTCATCCAATGACACAAACACACCTATTGGATGCACAAGGTTGTTTAAAAACCCTAATTGGACAAGAATAAGCCTAGTGAGGACGAAAATGACCTAAAGTTTCATCCAATGACACAAACACACCAACTGGATGCACATGGTTGGATAAAAACCCTAATTGGACAAGAATAAGCCTAGGGAGGACGAAAATGACCTAAATGATCATCCAATGACACAAATGAACTTATTGGATGCACAAGATTTGTTAAAAACCCTAATTGGACAAGAATAAGCCTAGGGAGGACGAAAATGACCTAAATGTTAATCCAATGACACAAACACATCTATTGGATACACAATATTTTTTAAAAACCCTAATTGGACAAGAATAAGCCTAGGGAGGACGAAAATCAACTAAATGTTCATCCAAAGAAACAAACACACCTATTGGATGCACAATATTGGTTAAAAACCCTAATTGAACAAGAATAAGCCTATGGTGGACTTCATCCAATGACACAAAAACACTTATAGGATGCACAAGATTGGTTAAAAACCCTAATTGGACAAGAATAAGCCTAGGGTGAACGAAAATGACCGAAATGTTCATCCAATGACACAAATGAACTTATTGGAATCACAAGATTGGTTAAAATCCCTAATTGGAAAAGAATAATTCTAGGGAGGACGAAAATGACCTAAATGTTAATCCGATGACACAAACACATCTATTGGATGCACAAGATTTTTCAAAAACCCTAATTGAACAAAAATAAGCCTAGGGAGGACGAAAATGACCTAAATGTTCATCCAAAGACACAAACACACCTATTGGATGCACAAGATTGGTTTAAAACCGTAATTGGAAAAGAATAATCCTAGGGCGGACGAAAATGACCTAAATTTTTATCCAATGACACGAACACACCTATTGGATGCACATGATTGGTTAAAAACCCTAATTGGAAAAGAATAAGCCTAGGGTGAACGAAAATGACCTAAATGTTCATCCAATGACACAAATGAACTTATTGGATGCACAAGATTGGTTAAAAACCCTAATTGGACAAGAATAAGCCTAGGGTGGACGAAAATGACCTAAATGTTCATCCAAATACACAAACACACCTATTGGATGCACAAGATTGGTTAAAACCCCTAATTGGACAAGAATAAGCCTAGGGAGGACGAAAATGACCTAAATGTTAATCCAATGACACAAATAAACTTATTGGATGCACAAGATTTATTAAAAACCCTAATTGGACAAGAATAAGCCTAGGGAGGACGAAAATGACCTAAATGTTAATCCAATGACACAAACACATCTATTGGATACACAATATTTTTAAAAAACCCTAATTGGACAAGAATAAGCCTAGGGAGGACGAAAATGACCTAAATGTTTATCCAATGACACAAACAGACCTATTGGATGCACAAGGTTGTTTAAAAACCCTAATTGGACCACAATAAACCTAGGGAGGACGAAAATGACCTAAAGTTTCATCCAATGACACAAACACACCAACTGGATGCACATGGTTGGATAAAAACCCTAATTGGACAAGAATAAGCCTAGGGAGGACGAAAATGACCTAAATGTTCATCCAATGACACAAATGAACTTATTGGATGCACAAGATTTGTTAAAAACATTAATTGGACAAGAATAAGCCTAGGGTGGGCGAAAATGACCTAAATGTTCATATAATGACACAAACACACCTATTGGATGCACAAGGTTGTTTAAAAACCCTAATTGGACAAGAATAAGCCTAGGGTGAACGAAAATGACCTAAATGTTCATCCAATGACACAAATGAACTTATTGGATGCACAAGATTGGTTAAAAACCCTAATTGGACAAGAATAAGCCTAGGGTGGACGAAAATGACCTAAATGTTCATCCAAAGACACAAACACACCTATTGGATGCACAAGATTGGTTAAAAACCCTAATTGGACAAGAATAAGCCTAGGGAGGACGAAAATGACCTAAATGTTAATCGAATGACACAAATAAACTTATTGGATGCACAAGATTTATTAAAAACCCTAGTTGGACAAGAATAAGCCTAGGGAGGACGAAAATGACCTAAATGTTAATCCAATGACACAAACACATCTATTGGATACACAATATTTTTAAAAAACCCTAATTGGACAAGAAAAAGCCTAGGGAGGACGAAAATCAACTAAATGTTCATCCAAAGAAACAAACACACCTATTGGATGCACAAGATTGGTTAAAAACCCTAATTGGACAAGAATAAGCCTAGGGAGGACGAAAATGACCTAAATGTTTATCCAATGACACAAACAGACCTATTGGATGCACAAGGTTGTTTAAAAACCCTAATTGGACCAGAATAAGCCTAGGGAGGACGAAAATGACCTAAAGTTTCATCCAATGACACAAACACACCAACTGGATGCACATGGTTGGATAAAAACCCTAATTGGACAAGAATAAGCCTAGGGAGGACGAAAATGACCTAAATGTTCATCCAATGACACAAATGAACTTATTGGATGCACAAGATTTGTTAAAAACCCTAATTGGACAAGAATAAGCCTAGGGAGGACGAAAATGACCTAAATGTTTATCCAATAACATAAACACATCTATTGGATCCACAATATTTTTTAAAAACCCTAATTGGACAAGAATAAGCCTAGGGAGGACAAAAATCAACTAAATGTTCATCCAAAGAAACAAACACACCTATTGGATGCACAAGATTGGTTAAAAACCCTAATTGGACAAGAATAAGCCTAGGGAAGACGAAAATGACCTAAATATTTATCCAATGACACAAACACACCTATTGGATGCACAAGATTGGTTAAAAACCCTAATTGGACAAGAATAAGCCTAGGGAGGACGAAAATGACCAAAATGTTTATCCAATGACACGAACACACCTATTGAATGCACATGATTGGTTAAAAACGCTAATTGGACAAGAATAAGCCTAGGGTGAACGAAATTGACCTAAATGTTCATCCAATGACACTAATGAACTTATTGGATGCACAAGATTAGTTAAAAACCCTAATTGGACAAGAATAAGCCTAGGGTGGAAGAAAATGACCTAAATGTTCATCCAATGACACAAAAACACCTATTGGAAGCACAATATTGGTTAAAAACACTAATTTAACAACATTAAGCCTAGGGAGGACGCAAATGGCCTAAATGTTCATCCAATGACACAAATGAACTTATTGGATGCACAAGATTTGTTAAAAACCCTAATTGGACAAGAATAAGCCTAGGGTGGACGAAAATGACCTAAATGTTTATCCAATGACATAAACACATCTATTGGATCCACAATATTTTTTAAAAACCCTAATTGGACAAGAATAAGCCTAGGGAGGACAAAAATCAACTAAATGTTCATCCAAAGAAACAAACACACCTATTGGATGCACAAGATTGGTTAAAAACCCTAATTGGACAAGAATAAGCCTAGGGAGGACGAAAATGACCTAAATGTTTATCCAATGACACAAACACACCTATTGGATGCACAAGATTGGTTAAAAACCCTAATTGGACAAGAATAAGCCTAGGGAGGACGAAAATGACCAAAATGTTTATCCAATGACACGAACACACCTATTGAATGCACATGATTGGTTAAAAACGCTAATTGGACAAGAATAAGCCTAGGGTGAACGAAATTGACCTAAATGTTCATCCAATGACACATATGAACTTATTGGATGCACAAGATTGGTTAAAAACCCTAATTGGACAAGAATAAGCCTAGGGTGGAAGAAAATGACCTAAATGTTCATCCAATGACACAAACACACCTATTGGAAGCACAATATTGGTTAAAAACACTAATTTAACAACATTAAGCCTAGGGAGGACGCAAATGGCCTAAATGTTCATCCAATGACACAAATGAACTTATTGGATGCACAAGATTTGTTAAAAACCCTAATTGGACAAGAATAAGCCTAGGGTGGACGAAAATGACCTAAATGTTCATCCAATGACATAAACACACCTATTGGATGCACAAGGTTGTTTAAAAACCCTAATTGGACCAGAATAAGCCTAGGGAGGACGAAAATGACCTAAAGTTTCATCCGATGAGACAAACACACCAACTGGATGCACATGGTTGGATAAAAACCCTAATTGGACAAGAATAAGCCTAGGGAGGAAGAAAATGGCCTAAATGTTCATCCAATGACACAAATGAACTTATTGGATGCACAAGATTTGTTAAAAACATTAATTGGACAAGAATAAGCCTAGGGTGGGCGAAAATGACCTAAATGTTCATATAATGACACAAACACACCTATTGGATGCACAAGGTTGTTTAAAAACCCTTATTGGACAAGAATAAGCCTAGGGTGAACGAAAATGACCTAAATGTTCATCCAATGACACAAATGAACTTTTTGGATGCACAAGATTGGTTAAAAACCCTAATTGGACAAGAATAAGCCTAGGGTGGACGAAAATGACCTAAATGTTCATCCAAAGACACAAACACACCTATTGGATGCACAAGATTGGTTAAAAACCCTAATTGGACAAGAATAAGCCTAGGGAGGACGAAAATGACCTAAATGTTAATCCAATGACACAAATAAACTTATTGGATGCACAAGATTTGTTAAAAACCCTAATTGGACAAGAATAAGCCTAGGGAGGACGAAAATGACCTAAATATTTATCCAATGACATAAACACATCTATTGGATCCACAATATTTTTTAAAAACCCTAATTGGACAAGAATAAGCCTAGGGAGGACAAAAATCAACTAAATGTTCATCCAAAGAAACAAACACACCTATTGGATGCACAAGATTGGTTAAAAACCCTATTTGGACAATAATAAGCGTAGGGAGGACGAAAATGACCTAAATGTTTATCCAATGACACAAACAGACCTATTGGATGCACAAGGTTGTTTAAAAACCCTAATTGGACCAGAATAAGCCTAGGGAGGACGAAAATGACCTAAAGTTTCATCAAATGACACAAACACACCAACTGGATGCACATGGTTGGATAAAAACCCTAATTGGACAAGAATAAGCCTAGGGAGGACGAAAATGACCTAAATGTTCATCCAATGACACAAATGAACTTATTGGATGCACAAGATTTGTTAGAAACCCTAATTGGACAAGAATAAGCCTAGGGAGGACGAAAATGACCTAAATATTTATCCAATGACATAAACACATCTATTGGATCCACAATATTTTTTAAAAACCCTAATTGGACCTGAATAAGCCTAGCTAGGACAAAAATCAACTAAATGTTCATCCAAAAAAGCAAACACACCTATTGGATGCACAAGATTGGTTAAAAACCCTAATTGGACAAGAATAAGCCTAGGCAGGACGAAAATGACCTAAATGTTTATCCAATGACACAAACACACCTATTGGATGCACAAGATTGGTTAAAAACCCTAATTGGACAAGAATAAGCCTAGGGAGGACGAAAATGACCAAAATGTTTATCCAATGACACGAACACACCTATTGAATGCACATGATTGGTTAAAAACGCCAATTGGACAAGAATAAGCCTAGGGTGAACGAAATTGACCTAAATGTTCATCCAATGACACAAATGAACTTATTGGATGCACAAGATTGGTTAAAAACCCTAATTGGACAAGAATAAGCCTAGGGTGGAAGAAAATGACCTAAATGTTCATCCAATGACACAAACACACCTATTGGAAGCACAATATTGGTTAAAAACACTAATTTCACAACATTAAGCCTAGGGAGGACGCAAATGGCCTAAATGTTCATCCAATGACACAAATGAACTTATTGGATGCACAAGATTTGTTAAAAACCCTAATTGGACAAGAATAAGCCTAGGGTGGATGAAAATGACCTAAATGTTCATCCAATGACACAAACACACCTATTGGATGCACAAGGTTGTTTAAAAACCCTAATTTGACCAGAATAAGCCTAGGGAGGACGAAAATGACCTAAAGTTTCATCCGATGACACAAACACACCAACTGGATGCACATGGTTGGATAAAAACCCTAATTGGACAAGAATAAGCCTAGGGAGGACGAAAATGACCTAAATGTTCATCCAATGACACAAATGAACTTATTGGATGCACAAGATTTGTTAAAAACCCTAATTGGACAAGAATAAGCCTAGGGTGGACGAAAATGACCTAAATGTTCATATAATGACACAAACACACCTATTGGATGCACAAGGTTGTTTAAAAACCCTAATTGGACAACAATAAGCCTAGGGAGGACGAAATTGACCTAAAGTTTCATCCAATGACACAAACACACCAACTTGATGCACATGGTTTGATAAAAATCCTAATTGGACAAGAATAAGCCTAGGGAGGACGAAAATGACCTAAATGTTTGTCCAATGACATAAATGAACTTATTGGATGCACAAGATTTGTTAAAAACCCTAATTGGACAAGAATAAGCCTAGGGAGGACGAAAATGACCTAAATGATTATCCAATGACACAAACACATCTATTGGATACACAATATTTTTTAAAAACCCTAATTGGACAAGAATAAGCCTAGTGAGGTCGAAAATCAACTAAATGTTCATCCAAAGAAACAAACACACGTATTGGATGCACAAGATTGGTTAAAAACCCTAATTGGACAAGAATAAGCCTAGGGAGGACGAAAATGACCTAAATGTTTAGCCAATGACACAACCACACCTATTGGATGCACAAGATTGGTTAAAAACCCTAATTGGACAAGAATAAGCCTAGGGAGGACGAAAATGACCAAAATGTTTATCCAATGACACGAACACACCTATTGGATGCACATGGTTGTTTAAAAACCCTAATTGGACCAGAATAAGCCTAGGGAGGACGAAAATGACCTAAAGTTTCATCCAATGACACAAACACACCAACTGGATGCACATGGTTGGATAAAAACCTTAATTGGACAAGAATAAGCCTAGGGAGGACGAAAATGACCTAAATGTTCATCCAATGACACAAATGAACTTATTGGATGCACAAGATTTGTTAAAAACCCTAATTGGACAAGAATAAGCCTAGGGTGGACGAAAATGACCTTAATGTTCATATAATGACACAAACACACCTATTGGATGCACAAGGTTGTTTAAAAACCCTAATTGGACAAGAATAAGCCTAGGGAGGACGAAAATGACCTAAAGTTTCATCCAATGACACAAACACACCAACTTGATGCACATGGTTGGATAAAAACCCTAATTGGACAAGAATAAGCCTAGGGAGGACGAAAATGACCTAAATGTTCATCCAATGACACAAATGAACTTATTGGATGCACAAGATTTGTTAAAAACCCTAATTGGAAAAGAATAAGCCTAGGGAGGACGAAAATGACCTAAATTTTTATCCAATGACACAAACACATCTATTGGATACATAATATTTTTTAAAAACCCTAATTGGACAAGAATAAGCCTAGGGAGGACGAAAATCAACTAAATGTTCATCCAAAGAAACAAACACACCTATTGGATGCACAAGATTGGTTAAAAACCCTAATTGGACAAGAATAAGCTTAGGGAGGACGAAAATGACCTAAATGTTTATCCAATGACACAAACACACCTATTGGATGCACAAGATTGGTTAAAAACCCTAATTGGACAAGAATAAGCCTAGGGTGAACGAAAATGACTTAAATGTTCATCCAATGACACAAATGAACTTATTGGAAGTACAAGATTGGTTAAAAACCCTAATTGGAAAAGAATAAGCCTAGGGAGGACGAAAATGACCTAAATGTTAATCCAATGACACAAACACATCTATTGGATGTACAAGATTTTTCAAAAACCCTAATTGAACAAGAATAAGCCTAGGGAGGACGAAAATGACCTAAATGTTCATCCAAAGACACAAACACACCTATTGGATGCACAACATTGGTTAAAAACACTAATTGGACAAGAATAATCCTAGGGAGGACGAAAATGACCTAAATTTTTATCCAATGACACGAACACACCTATTGGATGCACATGATTGGTTAAAAACCCTAATTGGACAAGAATAAGCCTAGGGTGAACGAAAATGACCTAAATGTTCATCCAATGACACAAATGAACTTATTGGATGCACAAGATTGGTTAAAAACCCTAATTGGACAAGAATAAGCCTAGGGTGGACAAAAATGACCTAAATGTTAATCCAATGACACAAACACATCTATTGGATACACAATATTTTTTAAATACCCTAATTGGACAAGAATAAGTCTAGCGAGGACGAAAATCAACTAAATGTTCATCCAAAGAAACAAACACACGTATTGGATGCACAAGATTGGTTAAAAACCCTAATTGGACAAGAATAAGCCTAGGGAGGACGAAAATGACCTAAATATTTATCCGATGACACAAACACACCTATTGGATGCACAAGATTGGTTAAAAACCCTAATTGGACAAGAATAAGCCTAGGGAGGACGAAAATGACCAAAATGTTTATCCAATGACACGAACACACCTATTGGAAGCACATGATTGGTTAAAAACCCTAATTGGACAAGAATAAGCCTAGGGTGAACGAAAATGACCTAAATGTTCATCCAATGACACAAATGAACTTATTGGATGCACAAGATTTGTTAAAAACCCTAATTGTACAAGAATAAGCCTAAAGAGGACGAAAATGACCTAAATATTCATCCAATGACACAAATGAACTTATTGGATGCAAAAAATTGGTTAAAAACCCTAATTGGACAACAATAAGCCTAAAGAGGACGAAAATGACCTAAATGTTCATCCAATGACACAAATGAACTTATTGGATGCACAAGATTGTTCAAAAACCCTAATTGCCCAAGAATAAGCCTAGGGTGGACGAAACTGGCCTAAATGTTCCTCCAATGACACAAACACACTTATTGGATGCACAAGATAGCTTAAAAACCCTAATTGGACAAGAATCAGCCTGGGGAGGACGAAAATGACCTAAAGTTTCATCCAATGACACAAACACACCAATTGGATGGACATGGTTGGTCAAAAACCCTAATTGGACAAGAATAAGCCTAGGGAGGACGAAAATGACCTAAATGTTCATCCAATTACACAAATGAACTTATTGGATGCTCAAGATTTGTTAAAAACCCTAATTAAACAAGAATAAGCCTAAGGTGGACTTCATCCAAAGACACGAACACTCCTATTGGATGCACAAGATTGGTTAAAAACACTAATTTAACAACAATAAGCCTAGAGAGGACGAAAATGGCCTAAATGTTCATCCAATGACACAAATGAACTTATTGGATGCACAAGATTTGTTAAAAACCCTAATTGGACAAGAATAAGCCTAGGGTGGACGAAAATGACCTTAATGTTCATATAATGACACAAACACACCTATTGGATGCACAAGGTTGTTTAAAAACCCTAATTGGACAAGAATAAGCCTAGGGAGGACGAAAATGACCTAAAGTTTCATCCAATGACACAAACACACCAACTTGATGCACATGGTTGGATAAAAACCCTAATTGGACAAGAATAAGCCTAGGGAGGACGAAAATGACCTAAATGTTCATCCAATGACACAAATGAACTTATTGGATGCACAAGATTTGTTAAAAACCCTAATTGGAAAAGAATAAGCCTAGGGAGGACGAAAATGACCTAAATTTTTATCCAATGACACAAACACATCTATTGGATACATAATATTTTTTAAAAACCCTAATTGGACAAGAATAAGCCTAGGGAGGACGAAAATCAACTAAATGTTCGTCCAAAGAAACAAACACACCTATTGGATGCACAAGATTGGTTAAAAACCCTAATTGGACAAGAATAAGCTTAGGGAGGACGAAAATGACCTAAATGTTTATCCAATGACACAAACACACCTATTGGATGCACAAGATTGGTTAAAAACCCTAATTGGACAAGAATAAGCCTAGGGTGAACGAAAATGACTTAAATGTTCATCCAATGACACAAATGAACTTATTGGAAGTACAAGATTGGTTAAAAACCCTAATTGGAAAAGAATAAGCCTAGGGAGGACGAAAATGACCTAAATGTTAATCCAATGACACAAACACATCTATTGGATGCACAAGATTTTTCAAAAACCCTAATTGAACAAGAATAAGCCTAGGGAGGACGAAAATGACCTAAATGTTCATCCAAAGACACAAACACACCTATTGGATGCACAACATTGGTTAAAAACACTAATTGGACAAGAATAATCCTAGGGAGGACGAAAATGACCTAAATTTTTATCCAATGACACGAACACACCTATTGGATGCACATGATTGGTTAAAAACCCTAATTGGACAAGAATAAGCCTAGGGTGAACGAAAATGACCTAAATGTTCATCCAATGACACAAATGAACTTATTGGATGCACAAGATTGGTTAAAAACCCTAATTGGACAAGAATAACCCTAGGGTGGACAAAAATGACCTAAATGTTAATCCAATGACACAAACACATCTATTGGATACACAATATTTTTTAAATACCCTAATTGGACAAGAATAAGTCTAGCGAGGACGAAAATCAACTAAATGTTCATCCAAAGAAACAAACACACGTATTGGATGCACAAGATTGGTTAAAAACCCTAATTGGACAAGAATTAGCCTAGGGAGGACGAAAATGACCTAAATATTTATCCGATGACACAAACACACCTATTGGATGCACAAGATTGGTTAAAAACCCTAATTGGACAAGAATAAGCCTAGGGAGGACGAAAATGACCAAAATGTTTATCCAATGACACGAACACACCTATTGGAAGCACATGATTGGTTAAAAACCCTAATTGGACAAGAATAAGCCTAGGGTGAACGAAAACGACCTAAATGTTCATCCAATGACACAAATGAACTTATTGGATGCACAAGATTTGTTAAAAACCCTAATTGTACAAGAATAAGCCTAAAGAGGACGAAAATGACCTAAATATTCATCCAATGACACAAATGAACTTATTGGATGCAAAAAATTGGTTAAAAACCCTAATTGGACAACAATAAGCCTAAAGAGGACGAAAATGACCTAAATGTTCATCCAATGACACAAATGAACTTATTGGATGCACAAGATTGTTCAAAAACCCTAATTGCCCAAGAATAAGCCTAGGGTGGACGAAACTGGCCTAAATGTTCCTCCAATGACACAAACACACTTATTGGATGCACAAGATAGCTTAAAAACCCTAATTGGACAAGAATCAGCCTGGGGAGGACGAAAATGACCTAAAGTTTCATCCAATGACACAAACACACCAATTGGATGGACATGGTTGGTCAAAAACCCTAATTGGACAAGAATAAGCCTAGGGAGGACGAAAATGACCTAAATGTTCATCCAATGACACAAATGAACTTATTGGATGCTCAAGATTTGTTAAAAACCCTAATTAAACAAGAATAAGCCTAAGGTGGACTTCATCCAAAGACACGAACACTCCTATTGGATGCACAAGATTGGTTAAAAACACTAATTTAACAACAATAAGCCTAGAGAGGACGAAAATGGCCTAAATGTTCATCCAATGACACAAATAAACTTATTGGATGCACAAGATTTGTTAAAAACCCTAATTGCACAAGAATAAGCCTAGGGTGGACGAAAATGACCTAAATGTTCATCCAAAGACACGAACACACCTATTGGATGCACAAGATTGGTTAAAAACACTAATTTAACAACAATAAGCCTAGGGAGGACGAAAATGGCCTAAATGTTTATTCAATGACACAAATTAACTTATTGGATACACAAGATTTGTTAAAAACCCTAATTGGACAAGAATAAGCCAAGGGTGGACGAAAATGACCTAAATGTTCATCCAATTACACAAACATACCTATTGGATGCACAAGGTTGTTTAAAAACCCTAATTTGACAAGAATAAGCCTAGGGAGGACGAAAATGACCTAAAGTTTCATCTAATGACACAAACACACCAACTTGATGCACATGGTTGGATAAAAACCCTAATTGGACAAGAATAAGCCTAGGGTGGACGAAAATGACCTAAATGTTCATCCAATGACACAAACACACCTATTGGATGCACAAGGTTGTTTAAAAACCCTAATTGGACAAGAATAAGCCTAGGGAGGACGAAAATGACCTAAAGTTTCATCCAATGACACAAACACGCCAACTTGATGCACATGGTTGGATAAAAACCCTAATTGGACAAGAATAAGCCGAGCGAGGACGAAAATGACCTAAATGTTCATCCAATGACACAAATGAACTTATTGGATGCACAAGATTTGTTAAAAACCCTAATTGGACAAGAATAAGCCTAGGGAGGACGAAAATGACCTAAATGTTAATCGAATGACACAAACACATCTATTGGATACACAATATTTTTTAAAAACCCTAATTGGACAAGAATAAGCCTAGGGAGGACGAAAATCAACTAAATGTTCATCCAAAGAAACAAACACACCTTATGGATGCACAAGATTGGTTAAAAACCTTAATTGGACAAGAATATGCCTAGGGAGGACGAAAATGACCTAAATGTTTATCTAATGACACAAACACACCTATTGGATGTACAAGATTGGTTAAAAACCCTAATTGGACAAGAATAAGCCTAGGGAGGACGAATATGACCAAAATGTTTATCCAATGACACAAACACACCTATTGGATGCACATGATTGGTTAAAAACCCTAATTGGACAAGAATAAGCCTAGGGTGAACGAAAATGACCTAAATGTTCATCCAATGACACAAATGAACTTCTTCGATGCACAAGATTTGTTAAAAACCCTAATTGTACAAGAATAAGCCTAAAGAGGACGAAAATGACCTAAATATTCATCCAATGACACAAATGA
Organism: Cicer pinnatifidum; assembly: GCA_037974775.1. Lineage (NCBI taxonomy): Eukaryota > Viridiplantae > Streptophyta > Magnoliopsida > Fabales > Fabaceae > Cicer > Cicer pinnatifidum. The sequence goes on along the minus strand of JBBPBR010000001.1, from coordinate 28,398,089 downwards.
ACTTATTGGATGCAAAAAATTGGTTAAAAACCCTAATTGGACAACAATAAGCCTAAAGAGGACGAAAATGACATAAATTGCACAAGAATAAGCCTAGGGTGGACGAAAATGACCTAAATGTTCATCCAATGACACAAACACACTTATTGAATGCACAAGATAGCTTAAAAACCCTAATTGGACAAGAATCAGCCTGGGGAGGACGAAAATGGCCTAAAGTTTCATCGAATGACACAAACACACCAATTGGATGCACGTGGTTGGTCAAAAACCCTAGTTGGACAAGAATAAGCCTAGGGAGGACGAAAATGACCTAAATGTTCATCCAATGACACAAATGAACTTATTGGATGCACAAGATTTGTTAAAAACCCTAATTAAACAAGAATAAGCCTAAGATGGACTTCATCCAAAGACACGAACACACCTATTGGATGCACAAGATTGGTTAAAAAAACTAATTTAACAACAATAAGCCTAGGGAGGACGAAAATGGCCTAAATGTTCATCCAATGACACAAATGAACTTGTTGGATGCACAAGATTTGTTAAAAACCCTAATTGGACAAGAATAAGCCTAGGGTGGACGAAAATGACCTAAATGTTCATCCAATGACACAAACACACTTATTGGATGCACAAGATTGCTTAAAAACCCTAATTGGACAAGAATCAGCCTAGGGAGGACGAAAATGACCTAAAGTTTCATCCAATGACACAAACACACCAATTGGATGCACATGGTTGGTCAAAAACCCTAATTGGACAAGAATAAGCCTAGGGAGGACGAAAATGACCTAAATGTTAATCCAATGACACAAATGAACTTATTGGATGCACTAGATTTGTTAAAAACCCTAATTAAACAAGAATAAGCCTAAGGTGGACTTCATCCAATGAAACAAACACACTTATTGGATGCACAAGATTGGTTAAAAACCCTAACTGGACAAGAATAAGCCTAGGGTGAACGAAAATGACCTAAATGTTCATCCAATGACACAAATGAACTTATTGGATGCACAAGATTGGTTAAAAACCCTAATTGGACAAGAATAAGCCTAGGGTGGACGAAAATGACCTAAATGTTCATCCAATTACACAAACACACCTATTGGAAGCACAATATTGGTTAAAAACCCTAATTAAACAAGAATAAGCCTAGGGAGGACGAAAATGGCCTAAATGTTCATCCAATGACACAAATGAACTTATAGGATGCACAAGATTTGTTAAAAACCTTAATTGGACAAGAATAAGCCTAGGGTGGACGAAACTGGCCTAAATGTTCCTCCAACGACACAAACACACCTATTGGATGCACAAGGTTGTTTAAAAACCCTAATTGGACAAGAATAAGCCTAGGGAGGACGAAAATGACCTAAAGTTTCATCCAATGACACAAACACGCCAACTTGATGCACATGGTTGGATAAAAACCCTAATTGGACAAGAATAAGCCTAGGGAGGACGAAAATGACCTAAATGTTCTTCCAATGACACAAATGAACTTATTCGATGCACAAGATTTGTTAAAAACCCAAATTGTACAAGAATAAGCCTAAAGAGGACGAAAATGACCTAAATATTCATCCAATGACACAAATGAACTTATTGGATGCAAAATATTGGTTAAAAACCCTAATTGGACAACAATAAGCCTAAAGAGGACGAAAATGACCTAAATATTCATCCAATGACACAAATGAACTTATTGGATGCACAAGATTGTTTAAAAACCCTAATTGCACAAGAATAAGCCTAGGGTTGACGAAAATGACCTAAATGTTCATCCGATGACACAAACACACTTGTTGGATGCACAAGATAGCTTAAAAACCCTAATTGGACAAGAATCAGCCTGGGGAGGACGAAAATGACCTAAAGTTTCATCCAATGACACAAACACACCAATTGGATGCACATGGTTGGTCAAAAACCCTCATTGGACAAGAATAAGCCTAGGGAGGACGAAAATGACCTAAATGTTCATCCAATGACACAAATGAACTTATTGGATGCACAAGATTTGTTAAAAACCCTAATTAAACAAGAATAAGCCTAAGGTGGACTTCATCCAAAGACACGAACACAGCTATTGGATGCACAAGATTGGTTAAAAACACTAATTTAACAACAATAAGCCTAGGGAGGACGAAAATGGCCTAAATGTTCATCCAATGACACAAATGAACTTATTGGATGCACAAGATTTGTTAAAAACCCTAATTGGACAAGAATAAGCCTAGGGTGGACGAAAATGACCTAAATGTTCATCCAAAGACACGAACACACCTATTGGATGCACAAGATTGGTTAAAAACACTAATTTAACAACAATAAGCCTAGGGAGGACGAAAATTGCCTAAATGTTCATCCAATGACACAAATGAACTTATTGGATGCACAAGATTTGTTAAAAACCCTAATTGGACAAGAATAAGCCTAGGGTGGACGAAAATGACCTAAATGTTCATCCAAAGACACGAACACACCTATTGGATGCACAAGATTGGTTAAAAACACTAATTTAACAACAATAAGCCTAGGGAGGACGAAAATGGCCTAAATGTTTATTCAATGACACAAATTAACTTATTGGATACACAAGATTTGTTAAAAACCCTAATTGGACAAGAATAAGCCAAGGGTGGACGAAAATGACCTAAATGTTCATCCAATTACACAAACATACCTATTGGATGCACAAGGTTGTTTAAAAACCCTAATTTGACAAGAATAAGCCTAGGGAGGACGAAAATGACCTAAAGTTTCATCTAATGACACAAACACACCAACTTGATGCACATGGTTGGATAAAAACCCTAATTGGACAAGAATAAGCCTAGGGTGGACGAAAATGACCTAAATGTTCATCCAATGACACAAACACACCTATTGGATGCACAAGGTTGTTTAAAAACCCTAATTGGACAAGAATAAGCCTAGGGAGGACGAAAATGACCTAAAGTTTCATCCAATGACACAAACACGCCAACTTGATGCACATGGTTGGATAAAAACCCTAATTGGACAAGAATAAGCCTAGGGAGGACGAAAATGACCTAAATGTTCTTCCAATGACACAAATGAACTTATTCGATGCACAAGATTTGTTAAAAACCCAAATTGTACAAGAATAAGCCTAAAGAGGACGAAAATGACCTAAATATTCATCCAATGACACAAATGAACTTATTGGATGCAAAATATTGGTTAAAAACCCTAATTGGACAACAATAAGCCTAAAGAGGACGAAAATGACCTAAATATTCATCCAATGACACAAATGAACTTATTGGATGCACAAGATTGTTTAAAAACCCTAATTGCACAAGAATAAGCCTAGGGTTGACGAAAATGACCTAAATGTTCATCCGATGACACAAACACACTTGTTGGATGCACAAGATAGCTTAAAAACCCTAATTGGACAAGAATCAGCCTGGGGAGGACGAAAATGACCTAAAGTTTCATCCAATGACACAAACACACCAATTGGATGCACATGGTTGGTCAAAAACCCTCATTGGACAAGAATAAGCCTAGGGAGGACGAAAATGACCTAAATGTTCATCCAATGACACAAATGAACTTATTGGATGCACAAGATTTGTTAAAAACCCTAATTAAACAAGAATAAGCCTAAGGTGGACTTCATCCAAAGACACGAACACACCTATTGGATGCACAAGATTGGTTAAAAACACTAATTTAACAACAATAAGCCTAGGGAGGACGAAAATGGCCTAAATGTTCATCCAATGACACAAATGAACTTATTGGATGCACAAGATTTGTTAAAAACCCTAATTGGACAAGAATAAGCCTAGGGTGGACGAAAATGACCTAAATGTTCATCCAATGACACAAACACACTTATTGGATGCACAAGATTGCTTAAAAACCCTAATTGGACAAGAATCAGCCTAGGGAGGACGAAAATGACCTAAATGTTCATCCAATGACACAAACACACCAATTGAATGCACAAGATTTGTTAAAAACATTAATTGGACAAGAATAAGCCTAAAGAGGACGAAAATGACTTAAATGTTCATCCAATGACACAAATGAACTTATTGGATGCAAAAAATTGGTTAAAAACCCTAATTGGACAACAATAAGCCTAAAGGGGACGAAAATGTTCATCCATTGACACAAATGAACTTATTGGATGCACAAGATTGTTTAAAAACCCTAATTGGACAAGAATAAGCCTTGGGAGGACGAAAATGACCTAAATGTTCATCCAATGACACAAACACACCTATTGGATGCACAAGATTGGTTAAAAACCCTAATTGGACAAGAATAAGCCTAGGGAGGATGAAAATGACCTAAATGTTCATCCAATGACACAAATTAACTTATTGGATGCACAAGATTGCTTAAAAACCCTAATTGGACAAGAATAAGACTAGGGAGGACAAAAATGACCTAAATGTTCATCCAATGACACAAACACACCTATTGGATGCACAAGATTGGTTAAAAACCCTAATTGGACAAGAATAAGCCTAGGGAGGACGAAAATGACCTAAATGTTTATCCAATGACACAAACACACCTATTGGATGCACAAGATTGGTTAAAAACCCTAATTGGACAAGAATAAGCCTAGGGAGGACGAAAATGACCAAAATGTTTATCCAATGACACGAACACACCTATTGAATGCACATGATTGGTTAAAAACGCTAATTGGACAAGAATAAGCCTAGGGTGAACGAAATTGACCTAAATGTTCATCCAATGACACTAATGAACTTATTGGATGCACAAGATTAGTTAAAAACCCTAATTGGACAAGAATAAGCCTAGGGTGGAAGAAAATGACCTAAATGTTCATCCAATGACACAAAAACACCTATTGGAAGCACAATATTGGTTAAAAACACTAATTTAACAACATTAAGCCTAGGGAGGACGCAAATGGCCTAAATGTTCATCCAATGACACAAATGAACTTATTGGATGCACAAGATTTGTTAAAAACCCTAATTGGACAAGAATAAGCCTAGGGTGGACGAAAATGACCTAAATGTTCATCCAATGACACAAACACACCTATTGGATGCACATGGTTGTTTAAAAACCCTAATTGGACAAGAATAAGCCTAGGGAGGACGAAAATGACCTAAAGTTTCATCCAATGATACAAACACACCAATTGGATGCACATGGTTGGTCAAAAACCTTAATTGGACAAGAATAAGCCTAGGGTGGACTAAAATGACCTAAATGTTCATCCAATGACACAAACACACCTATTGGATGCACAAGGTTGTTTAAAAACCCTAATTGGACAAGAATAAGCCTAGGGAGGACGAAAATGACCTAAAGTTTCATCCAATGACACAAACACGCCAACTTGATGCACATGGTTGGATAAAAACCATAATTGGACAAGAATAAGCCTAGGGAGGACGAAAATGACCTAAATGTTCATCCAATGACACAAATGAACTTATTGGATGCACAAGATTTGTTAAAAACCCTAATTGGACAAGATTAAGCCTAGGGAGGACGAAAATGACCTAAATGTTAATCGAATGACACAAACACATCTACTGGATACACAATATTTTTTTAAAACCCTAATTGGACAAGAATAAGCCTAGGGAGGAAGAAAATCAACTAAATGTTCATCCAAAGAAACAAACACACCTATTGGATGCACAAGATTGGTTAAAATCCCTAATTGGACAAGAATAAGCCTAGGGAGGACGAAAATGACCAAAATGTTTATCCAATGACACGAACACACCTATTGGATGCACCTGATTGGTTAAAAACCCTAATTGGACAAGAATAAGCCTAGGGTGAACGAAAATGACCTAAATGTTCATCCAATGACACAAATGAACTTATTCGATGCACAAGATTTGTTAAAAACCCTAATTGTACAAGAATAAGCCTAAAGAGGACGAAAATGACCTAAATATTCATCCAATGACACAAATGAACTTATTGGATGCAAAAAATTGGTTAAAAACCCTAATTGGACAACAATAAGCCTAAAGAGGACGAAAATGACCTAAATATTCGTCCAATGACACAAATGAACTTATTGGATGCACAAGATTGTTTAAAAACCCTAATTGCACAAGAATAAGCCTAGGGTTGACGAAAATGACCTAAATGTTCATCCAATGACACAAACACACTTGTTGGATGCACAAGATAGCTTAAAAACCCTAATTGGACAAGAATCAGCCTGGGGAGGACGAAAATGACCTAAAGTTTCATCCAATGACACAAACACACCAATTGGATGCACATGGTTGGTCAAAAACCCTCATTGGACAAGAATAAGCCTAGGGAGGACGAAAATGATCTAAATGTTCATCCAATGACACAAATGAACTTATTGGATGCACAAGATTTGTTAAAAACCGTAATTAAACAAGAATAAGCCTAAGGTGGACTTCATCCAAAAACACGAACACAGCTATTGGATGCACAAGATTGGTTAAAAACACTAATTTAACAACAATAAGCCTAGGGAGGACGAAAATGGCCTAAATTTTCATCCAATGACACAAATGAACTTATTGGATGCACAAGATTTGTTAAAAACCCTAATTGGACAAGAATAAGCCTAGGGTGGACGAAAATGACCTAAATATTCATCCAATGACACAAATGAACTTATTGGATGCACAAGATTGTTTAAAAACCCTAATTGCACAAGAATAAGCCTAGGGTTGACGAAAATGACCTAAATGTTCATCCGATGACACAAACACACTTGTTGGATGCACAAGATAGCTTAAAAACCCTAATTGGACAAGAATCAGCCTGGGGAGGACGAAAATGACCTAAAGTTTCATCCAATGACACAAACACACCAATTGGATGCACATGGTTGGTCAAAAACCCTCATTGGACAAGAATAAGCCTAGGGAGGACGAAAATGACCTAAATGTTCATCCAATGACACAAATGAACTTATTGGATGCACAAGATTTGTTAAAAACCCTAATTAAACAAGAATAAGCCTAAGGTGGACTTCATCCAAAGACACGAACACAGCTATTGGATGCACAAGATTGGTTAAAAACACTAATTTAACAACAATAAGCCTAGGGAGGACGAAAATGGCCTAAATGTTCATCCAATGACACAAATGAACTTATTGGATGCACAAGATTTGTTAAAAACCCTAATTGGACAAGAATAAGCCTAGGGTGGACGAAAATGACCTAAATGTTCATCCAAAGACACGAACACACCTATTGGAAGCACAAGATTGGTTAAAAACACTAATTTAACAACAATAAACCTAGGGAGGACGAAAATTGCCTAAATGTTCATCCAATGACACAAATGAACTTATTGGATGCACAAGATTTGTTAAAAACCCTAATTGGACAAGAATAAGCCTAGGGTGGACGAAAATGACCTAAATGTTCATCCAATGACACAAACACACCTATTGGATGCACATGGTTGTTTAAAAACCCTAATTGGACAAGAATAAGCCTAGGGAGGACGAAAATGACCTAAAGTTTCATCCAATGATACAAACACACCAATTGGATGCACATGGTTGGTCAAAAACCTTAATTGGACAAGAATAAGCCTAGGGTGGACTAAAATGACCTAAATGTTCATCCAATGACACAAACACACCTATTGGATGCACAAGGTTGTTTAAAAACCCTAATTGGACAAGAATAAGCCTAGGGAGGACGAAAATGACCTAAAGTTTCATCCAATGACACAAACACGCCAACTTGATGCACATGGTTGGATAAAAACCATAATTGGACAAGAATAAGCCTAGGGAGGACGAAAATGACCTAAATGTTCATCCAATGACACAAATGAACTTATTGGATGCACAAGATTTGTTAAAAACCCTAATTGGACAAGATTAAGCCTAGGGAGGACGAAAATGACCTAAATGTTAATCGAATGACACAAACACATCTACTGGATACACAATATTTTTTTAAAACCCTAATTGGACAAGAATAAGCCTAGGGAGGAAGAAAATCAACTAAATGTTCATCCAAAGAAACAAACACACCTATTGGATGCACAAGATTGGTTAAAATCCCTAATTGGACAAGAATAAGCCTAGGGAGGACGAAAATGACCAAAATGTTTATCCAATGACACGAACACACCTATTGGATGCACCTGATTGGTTAAAAATCCTAATTGGACAAGAATAAGCCTAGGGTGAACGAAAATGACCTAAATGTTCATCCAATGACACAAATGAACTTATTCGATGCACAAGATTTGTTAAAAACCCTAATTGTACAAGAATAAGCCTAAAGAGGACGAAAATGACCTAAATATTCATCCAATGACACAAATGAACTTATTGGATGCAAAAAATTGGTTAAAAACCCTAATTGGACAACAATAAGCCTAAAGAGGACGAAAATGACCTAAATATTCGTCCAATGACACAAATGAACTTATTGGATGCACAAGATTGTTTAAAAACCCTAATTGCACAAGAATAAGCCTAGGGTTGACGAAAATGACCTAAATGTTCATCCAATGACACAAACACACTTGTTGGATGCACAAGATAGCTTAAAAACCCTAATTGGACAAGAATCAGCCTGGGGAGGACGAAAATGACCTAAAGTTTCATCCAATGACACAAACACACCAATTGGATGCACATGGTTGGTCAAAAACCCTCATTGGACAAGAATAAGCCTAGGGAGGACGAAAATGATCTAAATGTTCATCCAATGACACAAATGAACTTATTGGATGCACAAGATTTGTTAAAAACCCTAATTAAACAAGAATAAGCCTAAGGTGGACTTCATCCAAAAACACGAACACAGCTATTGGATGCACAAGATTGGTTAAAAACACTAATTTAACAACAATAAGCCTAGGGAGGACGAAAATGGCCTAAATTTTCATCCAATGACACAAATGAACTTATTGGATGCACAAGATTTGTTAAAAACCCTAATTGGACAAGAATAAGCCTAGGGTGGACGAAAATGACCTAAATGTTCATCCAAAGACACGAACACACCTATTGGATGCACAAGATTGGTTAAAAACACTAATTTAACAACAATAAGCCTAGGGAGGACGAAAATTGCCTAAATGTTCATCCAATGACACAAATGAACTTATTGGATGCACAAGATTTGTTAAAAACCCTAATTGGACAAGAATAAGCCTAGGGTGGACGAAAATGACCTTAATGTTCATCCAATGACACAAACACACCTATTGGATGCACATGGTTGTTTAAAAACCCTAATTGGACAAGAATAAGCCTAGGGAGGACGAAAATGACCTAAAGTTTCATCCAATGACACAAACACACCAATTGGATGCACATGGTTGGTCAAAAACCTTAATTGGACAAGAATAAGCCTAGGGTGGACTAAAATGACCTAAATGTTCATCCAATGACACAAACACACCTATTGGATGCACAAGGTTGTTTAAAAACCCTAATTGGACAAGAATAAGCCTAGGGAGGACGAAAATGACCTAAAGTTTCATCCACTGACACAAACACGCCAACTTGATGCACATGGTTGGATAAAAACCATAATTGGACAAGAATAAGCCTAGGGAGGACGAAAATGACCTAAATGTTCATCCAATGACACAAATGAACTTATTGGATGCACAAGATTTGTTAAAAACCCTAATTGGACAAGATTAAGCCTAGGGAGGACGAAAATGACCTAAATGTTAATCGAATGACACAAACACATCTACTGGATACACAATATTTTTTTAAAACCCTAATTGGACAAGAATAAGCCTAGGGAGGACGAAAATCAACTAAATGTTCATCCAAAGAAACAAACACACCTATTGGATGCACAAGATTGGTTAAAATCCCTAATTGGACAAGAATAAGCCTAGGGAGGACGAAAATGACCAAAATGTTTATCCAATGACACGAACACACCTATTGGATGCACCTGATTGGTTAAAAACCCTAATTGGACAAGAATAAGCCTAGGGTGAACGAAAATGACCTAAATGTTCATCCAATGACACAAATGAACTTATTCGATGCACAAGATTTGTTAAAAACCCTAATTGTACAAGAATAAGCCTAAAGAGGACGAAAATGACCTAAATATTCATCCAATGACACAAATGAACTTATTGGATGCAAAAAATTGGTTAAAAACCCTAATTGGACAACAATAAGCCTAAAGAGGACGAAAATGACCTAAATATTCGTCCAATGACACAAATGAACTTATTGGATGCACAAGATTGTTTAAAAACCCTAATTGCACAAGAATAAGCCTAGGGTGGACGAAAATAACCAAAATGTTCATCCAATGACACAAACACACTTGTTGGATGCACAAGATAGCTTAAAAACCCTAATTGGACAAGAATCAGCCTGGGGAGGACGAAAATGACCTAAAGTTTCATCCAATGACACAAACACACCAATTGGTTGCACATGGTTGGTCAAAAACCCTAATTGGACAAGAATAAGCCTAGGGAGGACGAAAATTACCTAAATGCTCATCCAATGACACAAATGAACTTATTGGATGCACAAGATTTGTTAAAAACCCTAATTAAACAAGAATAAGCCTAAGGTGGACTTCATCCAAAGACACGAACACACCTATTGGATGCACAAGATTGGTTAAAAACACTAATTTAATAACAATAAGCCTAGGGAGGACGAAAATGGCCTAAATGTTCATCCAATGACACAAATGAACTTATTGGATGCACAAGATTTGTTAAAAACCCTAATTGGACAAGAATAAGCCTAGGGTGGACGAAAATGACCTAAATGTTCATCCAATGACACAAACACACTTATTGGATGCACAAGATTGCTTAAAAACCCTAATTGGACAAGAATCAGCCTAGGGAGGACGAAAATGACCTAAAGTTTCATCCAATGACATAAACACACCAATTGGATGCACATGGTTGGTCAAAAACCCTAATTGGACAAGAATAAGCCTAGGGAGGACGAAAATGACCTAAATGTTCATCCAATGACACCAATGAACTTATTGGATGCACAAGATATGTTAAAAACCGTAATTAAACAAGAATAAGCCTAAGGTGGACTTCATCCAATGACACAAACACACTTATTGGATGCACAAGATTGGTTAAAAACCCTAATTGGTCAAGAATAAGCCTAGGGTGAACGAAAATGACCTAAATGTTCATCCAATGACACAAACACACCTATTGGAAGCACAATATTGGTTAAAAACCCTAATTAAACAAGAATAAGCCTAGGGAGGACGAAAATGGCCTAAATGTTCATCCAATGACACAAATGAACTTATAGGATGCACAAGATTTGTTAAAAACCCTAATTGGACAAGAATAAGCCTAGGGTGGACGAAAATGACCTAAATGTTCATCCAATGACACAAACACACTTATTGGATGTACAAGATTGCTTAAAAACCCTAATTGGACAAGAATCAGCCTAGGGAGGACGAAAATGACCTAAAGTTTCATCCAATGACACAAACACACCAATTGGATGCACATGGTTGGTCAAAAACCCTAATTGGACAAGAATAAGCCTAGGGTGGACGAAAATGACCTAAATTTTCATCCAATGACACAAACACACCTATTGGATGCACAAGGTTGTTTAAAAACCCTAATTGGACAAGAATAAGCCTAGGGAGAACGAAAATGACCTAAAGTTTCATCCAATGACACAAGCACGCCAACTTGATGCACATGGTTGGATAAAAACCCTAATTGGACAAGAATAAGCCTAGGGAGGACGAAAATGACCTAAATGTTCATCCAATGACACAAATGAACTTATTGGATGCACAAGATTGTTTAAAAACCCTAATTGCACAAGAATAAGCCTAGGGTGGACGAAAATGACCAAAATGTTCATCCAATGACACAAACACACTTGTTGGATGCACAAGATAGCTTAAAAACCCTAATTGGACAAGAATCAGCCTGGGGAGGACGAAAATGACCTAAAGTTTCATCCAATGACACAAACACACCAATTGGTTGCACATGGTTGGTCAAAAACCCTAATTGGACAAGAATAAGCCTAGGGAGGACGAAAATTACCTAAATGCTCATCCAATGACACAAATGAACTTATTGGATGCACAACATTTGTTAAAAACCCTAATTAAACAAGAATAAGCCTAAGGTGGACTTCATCCAAAGACACGAACACACCTATTGGATGCACAAGATTGGTTAAAAACACTAATTTAATAACAATAAGCCTAGGGAGGACGAAAATGGCCTAAATGTTCATCCAATGACACAAATGAACTTATTGGATGCACAAGATTTGTTAAAAACCCTAATTGGACAAGAATAAGCCTAGGGTGGACGAAAATGACCTAAATGTTCATCCAATGACACAAACACACTTATTGGATGCACAAGATTGCTTAAAAACCCTAATTGGACAAGAATCAGCCTAGGGAGGACGAAAATGACCTAAAGTTTCATCCAATGACATAAACACACCAATTGGATGCACATGGTTGGTCAAAAACCCTAATTGGACAAGAATAAGCCTAGGGAGGACGAAAATGACCTAAATGTTCATCCAATGACACTTATGAACTTATTGGATGCACAAGATTTGTTAAAAACCCTAATTAAACAAGAATAAGCCTAAGGTGGACTTCATCCAAAGACACGAACACACCTATTGGATGCACAAGATTGGTTAAAAACACTAATTTAACAACAATAAGCCTAGGGAGGACGAAAATGGCGTAAATGTTCATCCAATAAAACAAATGAACTTATTGGATGCACAAGATTTGTTAAAAACCCTAATTGGACAAGAATAAGCATAGGGTGGACGAAAATGACCTAAATGTTCATCCAAAGACACGAACACACCTACTGGATGCACAAGATTGGTTAAAAACACTAATTTAACAACAATAAGCCTAGGGAGGACGAAAATTGCCTAAATGTTCATCCAATGACATAAATGAACTTATTGGATGCACAAGATTTGTTAAAATCCCTAATTGGACAAGAATAAGCCTAGGGTGGACGAAAATGACCTAAATGTTCATCCAATGACACAAACACACCTATTGGATGCACAAGGTTGTTTAAAAACCCTAATTGGACAAGAATAAGCCTTGGGAGGACGAAAATGACCTAAAGTTTCATCCAATGACACAAACACACCAACTTGATGCACATGGTTGGATAAAAACCCTAATTGGACAAGAATAAGCCTAGGGAGGACGAAAATGACCTAAATGTTCATCCAATGACACAAATGAACTTATTGGATGCACAAGATTTGTTAAAAACCCTAATTGGACAAGAATAAGCCTAGGGAGGACGAAAATGACCATAATGTTAATCCAATGACACAAACACATCTAGTGGATACACAATATTTTTTAAAAACCATAATTGGACAAGAATAAGCCTAGGGTGGACGAAAATGACCAAAATGTTCATCCAATGACACAAACACACCTATTGGATGCACAGGGTTGTTTAAAAACCCTAATTGGACAAGAATAAGCCTAGGGAGGACGAAAATGACCTAAAGTTTCATCCAATGACACAAACACGCCAACTTGATGCACATGGTTGGATAAAAACCCTAATTGGACAAGAATAAGCCTAGGGAGGACGAAAATGACCTAAATGTTCATCCAATGACACAATTGAACTTATTGGATGCACAAGATTTGTTTATAAACCCTAATTGGACGAAAATGACCTAAATGTTAATCGAATGACACAAACACATCTTTTTGATACACAATATTTTTTAAAAACCCTAATTGGACAAGAATAAGCCTAGGGAGGACGAAAATCAACTAAATGTTCATCCAAAGAAACAAACACACCTATTGGATGCACAAGATTGGTTAAAAACTCTAATTGGACAAGAATAAGCCTAGGGAGGACGAAAATGACCAAAATGTTTATCCAATAACACGAACACACCTATTGGATGCACATGATTGGTTAAAAACCCTAATTGGACAAGAATAAGCCTAGGGTGAACGAAAATGACCTAAATGTTCATCCAATGACACAAATGAACTTATTCGATGCCCAAGATTTGTTAAAAACCCTAATTGTACAAGAATAAGCCTAAAGAGGACGAAGATGACCTAAATATTCATCCAATGACACAAATTAACTTATTGGATGCAAAAAATTGGTTAATAACCCTAATTGGACAACAATAAGCCTAAAGAGGACGAAAATGACCTAAATATTCATCCAATGACCCAAATGAACTTATTGGATGCACAAGATTGTTTAAAAACCCTAATTGCACAAGAATAAGCCTAGGGTGGACGAAAATGACCTAAATGTTCATCCAATGACACAAACACACTTGTTGGATGCACAAGATAGCTTAAAAACCCTAATTGGACAAGAATCAGCCTGGGGAGGACGAAAATGACCTAAAGTTTCATCCAATGACACAAACACACCAATTGGATGCACATGGTTGGTCAAAAACCCTAATTGGACAAGAATAAGCCTAGGGAGGACGAAAATTACCTAAATGTTCATCCAATGACACAAATGAACTTATTGGATGCACAAGATTTGTTAAAAACCCTTATTAAACAAGAATAAGCCTAAGGTGGACTTCATCCAAAGACACGAACACACCTATTGGATGCACAAGATTGGTTAAAAACACTAATTTAACAACAATAAGCCTAGGGAGGACGAAAATGGCCTAAATGTTCATCCAATGACACAAATGAACTTATTGGATGCACAAGATTTGTTAAAAACCCTAATTGGACAAGAATAAGCCTAGGGTGGACGAAAATGACCTAAATGTTCATCCAATGACACAAATACACTTATTGGATGCACAAGATTGCTTAAAAACCCTAATTGGACAAGAATCAGCCTAGGGAGGACGAAAATGACCTAAAGTTTCATCCAATGACACAAACACACCAATTGGATGCACATGGTTGGTCAAAAACCCTAATTGGACAAGAATAAGCCTAGGGAGGACGAAAATGACCTAAATGTTCATCCAATGACACAAATGAACTTATTGGATGCACAAGATTTGTTAAAAACCCTAATTAAACAAGAATAAGCCTAAGGTGGACTTCATCCAATGAAACAAACACACTTATTGGATGCACAAGATTGGTTAAAAACCCTAATTGGACAAGAATAAGCCTAGGGTGGACAAAAATGACCTAAATGTTCATCCAATGACACAAACACACCTATTGGAAGCACAATATTGGTTAAAAACCCTAATTAAACAAGAATAAGCCTAGGGAGGACGAAAATGGCCTAAATGTTCATCCGATGACACAAATGAACTTATAGGATGCCCAAGATTTGTTAAAAACCCTAATTGGACAAGAATAAGCCTAGGGTGGGCGAAAATGACCTAAATGTTCATCCAATGACACAAACACACTTATTGGATGCACAAGATTGCTTAAAAACTCTAATTGGACAAGAATCAGCCTAGGGAGGACGAAAATGACCAAAAGTTTCATCCAATGACACAAACACACCAATTGGATGCACAAGGTAGTTTAAAAACCCTAATTGGACAAGAATAAGCCTAGGGAGGACGAAAATGACCTAAATGTTCATCCAATGACACAATTGAACTTATTGGATGCACAATATTTTTTAAAAACCCTAATTGGACAAGAATAAGCCTAGGGAGGACGAAAATCAACTAAATGTTCATCCAAAGAAACAAACACACCTATTGGATGCACAAGATTGGTTAAAAACTCTAATTGGACAAGAATAAGCCTTGGGAGGACGAAAATGACCAAAATGTTTATCCAATGACACGAACACACCTATTGGATGCACATGATTGGTTAAAAACCCTAATTGGACAAGAATAAGCCTAGGATGAACGAAAATGACCTAAATGTTCATCCAATGACACAAACGAACTTATTCGATGCACAAGATTTGTTAAAACCCTAATTGTACAAGAATAAGCCTAAAGAAGACGAAGATGACCTAAATATTCATCCAATGACACAAATGAACTTATTGGATGCAAAAAATTGGTTAAAAACCCTAATTGGACAACAATAAGCCTAAAGAGGATGAAAATGACCTAAATGTTCATCCAATGACACAAATGAACTTATTGGATGCAAAAGATTGTTTAAAAACCCTAATTGCACAATAATAAGCCTAGGGCGGACGAAAATGACCTAAATGTTCATCCAATGACACAAACACACTTATTGGATGCACAAGATAGCATAAAAACCCTAATTGGACAAGAATCAGCCTAGGGAGGACGAAAATGACCTAAAGTTTCATCCAATGACACAAACACACCAATTGGATGCACATGGTTGGTCAAAAACCCTAATTGGACAAGAATAAGCCTAGGGAGGACGAAAATGACCTAAATGTTCATCCAATGACACAAATGAACTTATTGGATGCACAAGATTTGTTAAAAACCCTAATTAAACAAGAATAAGCCTAAGGTGGACTTCATCCAAAGACACGAACACACCTATTGGATGCACAAGATTGGTTAAAAACACTAATTTAACAACAATAAGCCTAGGGAGGACGAAAATGGCCTAAATGTTCATCCAATGACACAAATGAACTTATTGGACGCACAAGATTTGTTAAAAACCCAAATTGGACAAGAATAAGCCTAGGGTGGACGAAAATGACCTAAATGTTCATCCAAAGACACGAACACACCTATTGGATGCACAAGATTGGTTAAAAACACTAATTTAACAACAATAAGTCTAGGGAGGACGAAAATGACCTAAATGTTCATCCAATGACACAAATGAACTTATTGGATGCACAAGATTTGTTAAAAACCCTAATTAAACAAGAATAAGCCTAAGGTGGACTTTATCCAAAGACACGAACACACCTATTGGATGCACAAGATTGGTTAAAAACACTAATTTAACAACAATAAGCCTAGGGAGGACGAAAATGGCCTAAATGTTCATCCAATGACACTAATGAACTTATTGGATGCACAAGATTTGTTAAAAACCCTAATTGGACAAGAATAAGCCTAGGGTGGACGAAAATGACCTAAATTTTCATCCAAAGACACGAACACACCTATTGGATGCACAAGATTGGTTAAAAACACTAATTTAACAACAATAAGCCTAGGGAGGACGAAAATTGCCTAAATGTTCATCCAATGACACAAATGAACTTATTGGATGCACAAGATTTGTTAAAAACCCTAATTGGACAAGAATAAGCCTAGGGTGGACGAAAATGACATAAATGTTCATCCAATGACACAAACACACCTATTGGATGCACAAGGTTGTTTAAAAACCCTAATTGGACAAGAATAAGCCTAGGGAGGACGAAAATGACCTAAAGTTTCATCCAATGACACAAACACACCAACTTGATGCACATGGTTTGATAAAAACCCTAATTGGACAAGAATAAGCCTAGGGAGGACGAAAATGACCTAAATGTTCATCCAATGAAACAAATGAACTTATTGGATGCACAAGATTTGTTAAAAACCCTAATTGGACAAGAATAAGCCTAGGGAGGACGAAAATGACCTAAATGTTAAGCCAATGACACAAACACATCTAGTGGATACACAATATTTTTTAAAAATCCTAATTGGACAAGAATAAGCCTAGGGAGGACGAAAATCAACTAAATGTTCATCCTAAGAAACAAACAAACCTATTGGATGCACAAGATTGGTTAAAAACCCTAATTGGACAAGAATAAGCCTAGGGAGGACGAAAATGACCTAAATGTATATCCAATGACACAAACACACCTATTGGATGCACAAGATTGGTTAAAAACCCTAATTGGACAAGAATAAGCCTAGGGAGGACGAAAATGACCTAAATGTTTATCCAATGACACAAACACACCAATTGGATGCACATGGTTGGTCAAAAACCCTAATTGGACAAGAATAAGCCTAGGGAGGACGAAAATGACCTAAATGTTCATCCAATGACACAAATGAACTTATTGGATGCCCAAGATTTGTTAAAAACCCTAATTAAACAAGAATAAGCCTAAGGTGGACTTCATCCAAAGACACGAACACACCTATTGGATGCACAAGATTGGTTAAAAACACTAATTTAACAACAATAAGCCTAGGGAGGACGAAAATGGCCTAAATGTTCATCCAATGACACAAATGAACTTATTGGATGCACAAGATTTGTTAAAAACCCTAATTGGACAAGAATAAGCCTAGGGTGGACGAAAATGACCTAAATGTTCATCCAAAGACACGAACACACCTATTGGATGCACAAGATTGGTTAAAAACACTAATTTAACAACAATAAGCCTAGGGAGGACGAAAATTGCCTAAATGTTCATCCAATGACACAAATGAACTTATTGGATGCACAAGATTTGTTAAAAACCCTAATTGGACAAGAATAAGCCTAGGGTGGACGAAAATGACCTAAATGTTCATCCAAAGACACGAACACACCTATTGGATGCACAAGATTGGTTAAAAACACTAATTTAACAACAATAAGCCTAGGGAGGACGAAAATTGCCTAAATGTTCATCCAATGACACAAATGAACTTATTGGATGCACAAAATTTGTTAAAAACCCTATTTGGACAAGAATAAGCCTAGGGAGGACGAAAATGACCTAAAGTTTCATCCAATGACACAAACACACCAACTTGATGCACATGGTTGGATAAAAACCCTAATTGGACAAGAATAAGCCTAGGGAGGACGAAAATGACCTAAATGTTCATCCAATGACACAATTGAACTTATTGGATGCACAAGATTTGTTAAAAACCCTAATTGAACAAGAATAAGCCTAGGGAGGACGAAAATGACCTAAATGTTAATCCAATGACACAAACACATCTAGTGGATACACAATATTTTTTAAAAACCCTAATTGGACAAGAATAAGCCTAGGGAGGACGAAAATCAACTAAATGTTCATCCAAAGAAACAAACACACCTATTGGATGCACAAGATTGTTTAAAAACCCTAATTAGACAAGAATAAGCCTAGGGAGGATGAAAATGACCAAAATGTTTATCCAATGACACAAACACACCTATTGGATGCACATGATTGGTTAAAAACCCTAATTGGACAAGAATAAGACTAGGGTGAACGAAAATGACCTAAATGTTCATCCAATGACACAAATGAACTTATTGGATGCACGAGATTGGTTAAAAACCCTAATTGGACAAGAATAAGCCTAGGGTGGACGAAAATGACCTAAATGTTCATCCAATGACACAAACACACCTATTGGAAGCACAATATTGGTTAAAAACCCTAATTAAACAAGAATAAGCCTAGGGAGTACGAAAATGGCCTAAATGTTCATCCAATGACACAAATGAACTTATTGGATGCACAAGATTTGTTAAAAACCCTAATTGGACAAGAATAAGCCTAGGGTGGACGAAAATGACCTAAATGTTCATCCAATGACACAAACACACTTATTGGATGCACAAGATTGCTTAAAAACCCTAATTGGACAAGAATCAGCCTAGGGAGGACGAAAATGACCTAAAGTTTCATCCAATGACACAAACACACCAATTGGATGCACATGGTTGGTCAAAAACCCTAATTGGACATGAATAAGCCTAGGGAAGACGAAAATGACCTAAATGTTCATCCAATGACACAGATGAACTTATTGGATGCACAAGATTTGTTAAAAACCCTAATTAGACAAGAATAAGCCTAAGGTGGACTTCATCCAAAGACACGAACACACCTATTGGACGCACAAGATTGGTTAGAAACCCTAATTGGACAAGAATAAGCCTAGGGATGGCGAAAATGACCTAAATGTTCATCCAATGATACAAATGAACTTATTCGATGCACAAGATTTGTTAAAAACCCTAATTGTACAAGAATAAGCCTAAAGAGTACGAAAATGACCTAAATATTCATCCAATGACACAAATGAACTTATTGGATGCAAAAAATTGGTTAAAAACCCTAATTGGACAACAATAAGCCTAAAGAGGACGAAAATGACCTAAATGTTCATCCAATGACACAAATGAACTTATTGGATGCACAAGATTGTTTAAAAACCCTAATTGCACAAGAATAAGCCTTGGGAGCACGAAAATGACCTAAATATTCATCCAAAGACACGAACACACCTATTGGATGCACATGATTGGTTAAATACCCTAATTGGACAAGAATAAGCCTAGGGTGAACGAAAATTACCTAAATGTTCATCCAATGACACTAATGAACTTATTGGATGCACAAGATTGGTTAAAAACCCTAATTGGACAAGAATAAGCCTAGGGTGGACGAAAATGACCTAAATGTTCATCTAATGACACAAACACACCTATTGGAAGCACAATATTGGATAAAAACCCTAATTTAACAAGAATAAGCCTAGGGAGGACGAAAATGGCCTAAATGTTCATCCAATGACACAAATGAACTTATTGGATGCACAAGATTTGTTAAAAACCGTAATTGGACAAGAATAAGCCTAGGGTGGACGAAAATGACCTAAATGTTCATCCAATTACACAAACACACTTATTGGATGCACAAGATTGCTTAAAAACCCTAATTGGACAAGAATCAGCCTAGGGAGGATGAAAATGACCTAAAGTTTCAACCAATGACACAAACACACCAATTGGATGCACATGGATGGTTAAAAACCCTAATCGGACAAGAATAAGCCTAGGGAGGACGAAAATGACCTAAATGTTCATCCAATGACACAAATGAACTTATTGGATGCACAAGATTTGTTAAAAATCCTAATTAAACAAGAATAAGCCTATGGTGGACTTCATCCAATGACACAAACACACTTATTGGATGCACAAGATTGGTTAAAAACCCTAATTGGACAAGAATAAGCCTAGGGTGAACGAAAATGACCTAAATGTTTATCCAATGACACAAATGAACTTATTGGATGCACAAGATTGTTTAAAAACCCTAATTGCACAAGAATAAGCCTTGGGAGGACGAAAATGACCTAAATATTCATCCAAAGACACGAACACACCTATTGGATGCACATGATTGGTTAAAAACCCTAATTGGACAAGAATAAGCCTAGGGTGAACGAAAATGACCTAAATGTTCATCCAATGACACAAATGAACTTATTGGATGCACAAGATTGGTTAAAAACCCTAATTGGACAAGAATAAGCCTAGGGTGGACGAAAATGACCTAAATGTTCATCCAATGACACAAAAGAACTTATTGGATGCACAAGATTGGTTAAAAACCCTAATTGGACAAGAATAAGCCTAGGGAGGACGAAAATGACCTAAATGTTCATCCAATGACACAAATGAACTTATTGAATGCACAAGATTGGTTAAAAACCCTAATCGGACAAGAATAAGCCTAGGGAGGACGAAAATGACCCAAATGTTCTTCCAATGACACAAACACACCTATTGGATGCACAAGATTGCATAAAAACCCTAATTGGACAAGAATAAGCCTAGGGAGGACGAAAATGACCTAAATGTTCATCCAATGACACAAATGAACTTATTGGATGCACAAGATTGGTTAAAAATCCTAATTGGACAAGAATAAACCTAGGGAGGACGAAAATGACCTAAATGTTCATCCAATGACACAAATGAACTTATTGGATGCACAAGATTGGTTAAAAACCCTAATTGGACAAGAATAAGCCTAGGGAGGACGAAAATGACCTAAATGTTCACCAAATGACTAAACACACCTATTGGATGCACAAGATTGGTTAGAAACCCTAATTGGACAAGAATAAGCCTAGGGAGGACGAAAATGACCTAAATGTTCACCCAATGACACAAATGAACTTATTGGATGCACAACATGGGTTAAAAACCCTAATTGGACAAGAATAAGCCTAGGGAGGACAAAAATGACCTAAATGTTCATCCAATGACACAAACACACCTATTGGATGCACAAGATTGGTTAAAAACCCTAATTGGACAAGAATAAGCCAAGGGAGGACGAAAATGACCTAAATGTTCATCCAATGACACAAATGAACTTATTGGATGCACAAGATTGGTTAAAAACCCTAATTGGACAAGAATAAGCCTAGGGAGGACGAAAATGACCTAAATGTTCATCTAATGACTAAACACACCTATTGGATGCACAAGATTGGTTAGAAACCCTAATTGGACAAGAATAAGCCTAGGGAGGACGAAAATGACCTAAATGTTAATCCAATGACACAAATGAACTTATTGGATGCACAAGATTGGTTAAAAACCGTAATTGGACAAGAATAAGTCTAGGGAGGACGAAAATGACCTAAATGTTCATCCAATGACACAATTGAACTTATTGGATGCACAAGATTGGTTAAAAACCCTAATTGGACAAAAATAAGCCTAGGGAGGACGAAAATGACCTAAATGTTAATTCAATGACACAAATGAACTTATTGGATGCACAAGATTGGTTAAAAACCCTAATTGGACAAGAATAAGCCTAGGGAGGACGAAAATGACCTAAATGTTCATACAATGACACAAACACACCTATTGGATGCACAAGATTGGTTAGAAACCCTAATTGGACAAGAATAAGCCTAGGGAGGACGAAAATGACCTAAATGTTAATCCAATGACACAAATGAACTTATTGGATGCACAAGATTGGTTAAAAACCCTAATTGGACAAGAATAAGCCTAGGGAGGACGAAAATAACCTAAATGTTCATCAAATGACTAAACACACCTATTGGATGCACAAGATTGGTTAGAAACCCTAATTGGACAATAATAAGCCTAGGAAGGACGAAAATGACCTAAATGTTCACCCAAAGACACAAATGAACTTATTGGATGCACAAGATTGGTTAAAAACCCTAATTGGACAAGAATAAGCCTAGGGAGGACGAAAATGACCTAAATGTTCATCCAATGACACAAACACACCTATTGGATGCACAAGATTGGTTAGAAACCCTAATTGGACAAGAATAAGCCTAGGGAGGACGAAAATGACCTAAATGTTAATCCAATGACACAAATGAACTTATTGGATGCACAAGATTGGTTAAAAACCCTAATTGGACCAGAATAAGCCTAGGGAGGACGAAAATAACCTAAATGTTCATCAAATGACTAAACACACCTATTGGATGCACAAGATTGGTTAGAAACCCTAATTGCACAAGAATGAGCCTAGGAAGGACGAAAATGACCTAAATGTTCACCCAATGACACAAATGAACTTATTGGATGCACAAGATTGGTTAAAAACCCTAATTGGACAAGAATAAGCCTAGGGAGGACGAAAATGACCTAAATGTTCATCCAATGATACAAACACACCTATTGGATGCACAAGATTGCATAAAAACCCTAATTGGACAAGAATAAGACTAGGGAGGACGAAAATGACCTAAATGTTCCTCCAATGACACAAACACACCTATTGGATGCACAAGATTGCATAAAAACCCTAATTGGACAAGAATAAGACTAGGGAGGACGAAAATGACCTAAATGTTCCTCCAATGACAGAAACACACCTTTTGGATGCACAACATTGCATAAAAACCCTAATTCGACAAGAATAAGACTAGGGAGGACGAAAATGACCTCAATGTTCCTCCAATGACACAAACACACCTATTGGATGCACAAGATTGCATAAAAACCCTAATTGGACAAGAATAAGACTAGGGAGGACGAAAATGACCTAAATGTTCCTCCAATGACACAAACACACCTATTGGATGCACAAGATTGCATAAAAACCCTAACTGGACAAGAATAAGCCTAGGGAGGACGAAAATGACCTAAATGTTCATCCAATGACACAAATGAACTTATTGGATGCACAAGATTGGTTAAAAACCCTAATTGGACAAGAATAAGCCTAGGGAGGACGAAAATGACCTAAATGTTGATCAAATGACACAAATGAACTTATTGGATGCACAAGATTGCTTAAAAACCCTAACTGGAAATGAATAAGCCTAGGGAGGACGAAAATGACCTAAATGTTCATCCAATGACACAAATGAACTTATTGGATGCACAAGATTGCTTAAAAACCCTAATTGGACAAGAATAAGCCTAGGGAGGACGAAAATGACCTAAATGTTCATCCAATGATACAAATACACCTATTGGATGCACAAGATTGGTTAGAAACCCTAATTGGACAAGACTAAGCCTAGGGAGGACGAAAATGACCTAAATGTTCATCCAATGACACAAACACACCTATTGGATGCACAAGATTGGTTAAAAACCCTAATTGGACAAGAATAAGCCTAGGAAGGACGAAAATGACCTAAATGTTCATCCAATGACACAAATGAACTTATTGGATGCACAAGATTGGTTAAAAACCCTAATTGGACAAGAATAAGCCTAGGGAAGACGAAAGTGACCTAAATGTTCATCCAATGACACAAATGAACTTATTGGATGCACAAGATTGCTTAAAAACCCTAATTGGACAAGAATTAGCCTAGGGAGGACGAAAATGACCTAAATGTCCATCCAATGACACAAATACACCTATTGGATGCACAAGATTGGTTAAAAACCATAATTGGACAAGAATATGCCTAGGGAGGACGAAAATGACCTATATGTTTATCCAATGACACAAATGAACTTATTGGATGCACAAGATTGCTTAAAAACCCTAATTGGACAAGAATAAGCCTACGGAGGACGAAAATGACCTAAATGTCCATCCAATGACACAAATACACTTATTGGATGCACAAGATTCGTTAGAAACCCTAATTGGACAAGAATAAGCCTAGGGAGGACGAAAATGACCTAAATGTTCATCCAATGACACAAACACACCTATTGGATGCACAAGATTGGTTAAAAACGCTAATTGGACAAGAATAAGCCTAGGGAGGACGAAAATGACCTAAATGTTCATCCAATAACACAAATGAACTTATTGGATGCACAAGATTGATTAAAAACCCTAATTAGACAAGAATAAGCCTAGGGAGGACGAAAATGACCTAAATGTTCGTCCATTGACACAAATACACCTATTGGATGAACAAGATTGGTTAGAAACCCTAATTGGACAAGAATAAGCCTAGGGTGGATTAAAATGACCTAAATGTTTATCCAATGACACAAATGAACTTATTGGATGCACAAGATTGCTTAAAAACCCTAATTGGACAAGAATAAGCCTAAGGAGGACGAAAATGACCTAAATGTTCATCCAATGACACAAACACACCTATTGGATGCACAAGATTGGTTAAAAACCCTAATTGGACAAGAATAAGCCTAGGGAGAACGAAAATGACCTAAATGTTCATCCAATGACACAAATGAACTTATTGGATGCACAAGATTGGTTAAAAACCCTAATTGGACAAGAATAAGCCTAGGGTGGACGAAAATGACCTAAATGTTCATCCAATGACACAAACACACCTATTGGAAGCACAATATTGGTTAAAAACCCTAATTTAACAAGAATAAGCCTAGGGAGGACGAAAATGGCCTAAATGTTCATCCAATGACACAAATGAACTTATTGGATGCACAAGATTTGTTAAAAACCCTAATTGGACAAGAATAAGCCTAGGGTGGACGAAAATGACCTAAATGTTCATCCAATGACTCAAACACACTTATTGGATGCACAAGATTGCTTAAAAACCCTAATTGGACAAGAATCAACTTAGGGAGGACGAAAATGACCTAAAGTTTCATCCAATGACACAAACACACCAATTAGATGCACATGGTTGGTCAAAAACCCTAATTGGACAAGAATAAGCCTAGGGAGGACGAAAATGACCTAAATGTTCATCCAATGACACAAATGAACTTATTGGATGCACAAGATTTGTTAAAAACCCTAATTAGACAAGAATAAGCCTAAGGTGGACTTCATCCAAAGACACGAACACACCTATTGGACGCACAAGATTGGTTAAAAACCCTAATTGGACAAGAATAAGCTTGGGGAGGGCGAAAATGACCTAAATGTTCATCCAATGAAATAAATGAACTTATTCGATGCACAAGACTTGTTAAAAACCCTAATTGTACAAGAATAAGCCTAAAGAGGACGAAAATGACCTAAATATTCATCCAATGACACAAATGAACTTATTGGATGCAAAAAATTGGTTAAAAACCCTAATTGGACAACAATAAGCCTAAAGAGGACGAAAATAACCTAAATATTCATCCAATGACACAAATGAACTTATTGGATGCACAAGATTGTTTAAAAACCCTAATTGCACAAGAATAAGCCTTGGGAGGACGAAAATGACCTAAATATTCATCCAAAGACACGAACACACCTATTGGATGCACATGATTGGTTAAAAACCCTAATTGGACAAGAATAAGCCAAGGGTGAACGAAAATGACCTAAATGTTCATCCAATGACACAAATGAACTTATTGGATGCACAAGATTGGTTAAAAACCCTAATTGGACAAGAATAAGCCTAGGGTGGACGAAAATGACCTAAATGTTCATCCAATGACACAAACACACCTATTGGAAGCACAATATTGGTTAAAAACCCTAATTTAACAAGAATAAGCCTAGGGAGGACGAAAATGGCCTAAATGTTCATCCAATGACACAAATGAACTTATTGGATGCACAAGATTTGTTAAAAACCCTAATTAGACAAGAATAAGCCTAAGGTGGACTTCATCCAAAGACACGAACACACCTATTGGACGCGCAAGATTGGTTAAAAACCCTAATTGGACAAGAATAAGCTTGGGGAGGGCGAAAATGACCTAAATGTTCATCCAATGAAATAAATGAACTTATTCGATGCACAAGATTTGTTAAAAACCCTAATTGTACAAGAATAAGCCTAAAGAGGACGAAAATGACCTAAATATTCATCCAATGACACAAATGAACTTATTGGATGCAAAAAATTGGTTAAAAACCCTAATTGGACAACAATAAGCCTAAAGAGGACGAAAATGACCTAAATGTTCATCCAATGACACAAATGAACTTATTGGATGCACAAGATTGTTTAAAAACCCTAATTGCACAAGAATAAGCCTTGGGAGGACGAAAATGACCTAAATATTCATCCAAAGACACGAACACACCTATTGGATGCACATGATTGGTTAAAAACCCTAATTGGACAAGAATAAGCCTAGGGTGAACGAAAATGACCTAAATGTTCATCCAATGACACAAATGAACTTATTGGATGCACAAGATTGGTTAAAAACCCTAATTGGACAAGAATAAGCCTAGGGTGGACGAAAATGACCTAAATGTTCATCCAATGACACAAACACACCTATTGGAAGCACAATATTGGTTAAAAACCCTAATTTAACAAGAATAAGCCTAGGGAGGACGAAAATGGCCTAAATGTTCATCCAATGACACAAATGAACTTATTGGATGCACAAGATTTGTTAAAAACCCTAATTGGACAAGAATAAGCCTAGGGTGGACGAAAATGACCTAAATGTACATCCAATGACACAAACACACTTATTGGATGCACAAGATTGCTTAAAAACCCTAATTGGACAAGAATCAGCTTAGGGAGGACGAAAATGACCTAAAGTTTCATCCAATGACACAAACACACCAATTGGATGCACATGGTTGGTCAAAAACCCTAATTGGACAAGAATAAGCCTAGGGAGGACGAAAATGACCTAAATGTTCATCCAATGACACAAATGAACTTATTGGATGCACAAGATTTGTTAAAAACCCTAATTAGACAAGAATAAGCCTAAGGTGGACTTGATCCAAAGACACGAACACACCTATTGGACGCACAAGATTGGTTAAAAACCCTAATTGGACAAGAATAAGCTTGGGGAGGGCGAAAATGACCTAAATGTTCATCCAATGAAATAAATGAACTTATTCGATGCACAAGATTTGTTAAAAACCCTAATTGTACAAGAATAAGCCTAAAGAGGACGAAAATGACCTAAATATTCATCCAATGACACAAATGAACTTATTGGATGCAAAAAATTGGTTAAAAACCCTAATTGGACAACAATAAGCCTAAAGAGGACGAAAATGACCTAAATGTTCATCCAATGACACAAATGAACTTATTGGATGCACAAGATTGTTTAAATACCCTAATTGCACAAGAATAAGCCTTGGGAGGACGAAAATGACCTAAATATTCATCCAAAGACACGAACACACCTATTGGATGCACATGATTGGTTCAAAACCCTAATTGGACAAGAATAAGCCTAGGGTGGACGAAAATGACCTAAATGTTCATCCAATGACACAAACACACCTATTGGAAGCACAATATTGGTTAAAAACCGTAATTTAACAAGAATAAGCCTAGGGAGGACGAAAATGGCCTAAATGTTCATCCAATGACACAAATGAACTTATTGGATGCACAAGATTTGTTAAAAACCCTAATTGGACAAGAATAAGCCTAGGGTGGACGAAAATGACCTAAATGTTCATCCAATGACACAAACACACTTATTGGATACACAAGATTGCTTAAAAACCCTAATTGGACAAGAATCAGCTTAGGGAGGACGAAAATGACCTAAAGTTTCATCCAATGACACAAACACACCAATTGGATGCACATGGTTGGTCAAAAACCCTAATTGGACAAGAATAAGCCTAGGGAGGACGAAAATGACCTAAATG
The DNA here is from genome assembly GCA_037974775.1 of Cicer pinnatifidum. NCBI lineage: Eukaryota > Viridiplantae > Streptophyta > Magnoliopsida > Fabales > Fabaceae > Cicer > Cicer pinnatifidum. The sequence continues at coordinate 28,369,439 of JBBPBR010000001.1, read as the reverse complement.
TTCATCCAATGACACAAATGAACTTATTGGATGCACAAGATTTGTTAAAAACCCTAATTAAACAAGAATAAGCCTAAGGTGGACTTCATCCAATGACACAAACACACTTATTGGATGCACAAGATTGGTTAAAAACCCTAATTGGACAAGAATAAGCCTAGGGTGAACGAAAATGACCTAAATGTTCATCCAATGACACAAATGAACTTATTGGATGCACAAGATTGGTTAAAAACCCTAATTGGACAAGAATAAGCCTAGGGTGGACGAAAATGACCTAAATGTTCATCCAATGACACAAACACACCTATTGGAAGCACAAGATTTGTTAACAACCCTAATTGGACAAGAATAAGCCTAGGGAGGACAAAAATGACCTAAATGTTTATCCAATGACACAAACGAACTTATTGGATGCACAAGATTTGTTAACAACCCTAATTGGACAACAATAAGCCTAAGGAGGACGAAAATGACCTATATGTACATCCAATGACACAAATGAACTTATTGGATGCACAAGATTGGTTAAAAACCCTAATTGGAGAAGAATAAGCCTAGGGTGGACGCAAATGGCCTAAATGTTCATCCAATGACACAAGCACACTTATTGGATTCACAAGAATGCTTAAAAACCCTAATTTGAGAAGAATAAGCCTAGGGAGGACGAAAATGACCTAAATTTTCATCCAATGACACAAACACACCAATTGGACGCACATGGTTGGTTAAAAACCCTAATTGGACAGGAATAAGCCTAGGGAGGACGAAAATGACCTAAATGTTCATCCAATGACACAAATGAACTTATTGGATGCACAAGATTTGTTAAAAACCCTAATTAAACAAGAATAAGCCTAAGGAGGATGAAAATGACCTAAATGTTCGTCCAATGACACAAATGTACTTATTGGATGCAAAAAATTGGTTAAAAACCGTAATTGGACAAGAATAAGCCTAGGGTGGACGAAAATGACCTAAATGTTCATCCAATGACATAAACACAATTATTGGATGCACAAGATTGCTTAAAAACCCAAATTGGACAAGAATAACCTTAGGGAGGACAAAAATGACCTAAATTTTCATCCAATGACACAAATGAACTTATTGGATGCACAAGATTGTTTAAAAACCCTAATTGGACAAGAATAAGCCTTGGGAACATAAAATGACCTAAATGTTCATCCAATGACACAAACACACCTATTGGATGCACAAGATGGTTTAAAAACCCTAATTGGACAAGAATAAGCCTAGGGAGGACGAAAATAACCTAAATATTAATCCAATGACACAAGCACACCTATTGAATGCACAAGATTTGTTCAAAACCCTAATTGGACTAGAATAAGCCTAAGGAGGACGAAAATGACCTAAATGTTTATCCAATGACACAAACAACCCTATTGGATGCACAAGATTGGTTAAAAACCCTAATTGGACAAGAATAAGCCTAGGGAGGACGAAAATGACCTAAATGTTCATCCAATGACACAAACACACCTATTGGATGCACAAGATTGTTTAAAAACCCTAATTGGACAAAAATAAGCCTAAGGAGGACGAAAATGACCTAAATGTACATCCAATGACACAAATGAACTTATTGGATGCACAAAAGTTGTTAAAAACCCTAATTGGACATCAATAAGCCTAGGGATGACGAAAATAACCTAAATGTTCATCCAATGACACAAATGAACTAATTGGATGGACAAGATTGGTTAAAAACCCTAATTGGACAAGAATAAGCCTAGGGTGGACGAAAATGACCTAAATGTTAATCCTATGACACAAACACATCTATTGGATACACAAGATTTTTTAAAAACCATAATTGGACATGAATAAGCCTAGGGATGACGAAAATCAACTAAATGTTCATCCAAAGAAACAAACACACCTATTAGATGCACAAGATTGGTTAAAAACCCTAATTTTACAAGAATAAGCCTAGGGAGGACGAAAATGGCCTAAATGTTTATCCAATGACACAAACGAACTTATTGGATGCACTAGATTTGTTAACAACCCTTATTGGACAACAATAAGCCTAAGGAGGACGAAAATGACCTAAATGTACATCCAATGACACAAATGAACTTATTGGATGCACAAGATTGGTTAAAAACCCTAATTGGAGAAGAATAAGCCTAGGGTGGACGCAAATGGCCTAAATGTTCAACCAATGACACAAACACACTTATTGGATTCACAAGAATGCTTAAAAACCCCGAATTTGAGAAGAATAAGCCTAGGGAGGACGAAAATGGCCTAAATTTTCATCCAATGACACAAACACACCTATTGGATGCACATGGTTGGTTAAAAACCCTAATTGGACAGGAATAAGCCTAGGGAGGACGAAAATGACCTAAATGTTCATCCAATGACACAAATGAACTTATTGGATGCACAAGATTTGTTAAAAACCCTAATTGGACAAGAATAAGCCTAAAGAGGACGAAAATGACTTAATGTTCATCCAATGACACAAATGAACTTATTGGATGCAAAAAATTGGTTAAAAACCCTAATTGGACAACAATAAGCCTAAAGGGGACGAAAATGACATAAATGTGCATCCAATGAGACAAATGAACTTATTGGATGCACAAGATTGGTTAAAAACCCTAATTGGACAAGAATAAGCCTAGGGTGGACGAAAATCACCTAAATGTTCATCCAATGACATAAACACACTTATTGGATGCACAAGATTGCTTAAAAACCCAAATTGGACAAGAATAAGCTTAGGGAGGACAAAAATGACCTAAATTTTCATCCAATGACACAAATGAACTTATTGGATGCACAAGATAGTTTAAAAACCCTAATTGGACAAGAATAAGCCTTGGGAAGATAAAATGACCTAAATGTTCATCCAATGACACAAACACACCTATTCGATGCACAAGATTGTTTAAAAACCCTAATTGGACAAGAAGAATCCTAGGGAGGACGAAAATAACCTAAATATTAATCCAATGACACAAACACACCTATTGGATGCACAAGATTGGTTAAAAACCCTAATTGGACAAGAACAAGACTTGGGAGGACGAAAATGACCAAAATGTTTATCCATTGACACAAACACACCTATTGGATGCACAAGATTGGTTAAAAACCCTAATTGGACAAGAATAAGCCTAAGGAGGACGAAAATGACCTAAATGTTTATCCAATGACACAAACACACCTATTGGATGCACAATAATGTTTAAAAACCCTAATTGGACAATAATAAGCCTAAGGAGGACGAAAATGACCTAAATGTACATCCATTGACAAAAATGAACTTATTGGATGCACAAAAGTGGTTAAAAACCCTAATTGGACATCAAGAAGCCTAGGGAGGACGAAAATAACCTAAATGTTCATCCAATGACACAAATGAACTTATTGGATGAACAAGATTGGTTAAAATCCTTAATTGGACAAGAATAAGCCTATGGACGACGAAAATTACCTAAATGTTAATCCTATGACACAAACACATCTATTGGATACACAAGATTTTTTAAAAACCCTAATTGGACAAGAATAAGCATAGGGATGACGAAAATCAACTAAATGTTCATCCAAAGAAACAAACACTAATTGGACAAGAATAAGCCTAGGGAGGACGAAAATGACCTAAATGTTCATCCAATGACCCAAATTAATTTATTGGATGCAAAAAATTGGTTAAAAACCCTAATTGGACAACAATAATCCTAAAGAGGACGAAAATGACATAAATGTTCTTCCAATGACACAAATGAACTTATTGGACGCACAAGATTTTTTAAAAACCCTAATTGGACAAGAATAAACCTAAGGAGGACGAAAATGACCTAAATGTACATCCAATGACACAAATGAACTTATTGGATGCACAAACGTGGTTAAAAACCCTAATTGGACATCAATAAGCCTAGGGAGGACGAAAATAACCTAAATGTTCATCCAATGACACAAATGAACTTATTGGATGCACAAGATTGGTTAAAAACCCTAATTGGACAAGAATAAGCCTTGGGAGGACAAAAATGACCTAAATGTTAATCCAATGACACCAACACATATATTGGATACACAAGATTTTTTAAAAACCCTAATTGGACAAGAATAAGCCTAGGGAGGACGAAAATGACCTAAATGTTCATCCAAAGAAACAAACACACCTATTGGATGCACAAGATTGGTTAAAAACCCTAATTGGACAAGAATAAGCCTAGGGAGGACGAAAATGACCTTAATGTCTATCCAATGACACAAACAAACTTATTGGATGCACAAGGTTTGTTAAAAACCCTAATTGGACAAGAATAAGCCTAAGGAGGACGAAAATGACCTAAATGTTCATCCAATGACACAAATGAACTTCTTGGATGCACAAGATTGTTTAGAAACCCTAATTGGACAAGAATAAGCATTGGGAGGACGAAAATGACCTAAATGTTCATCCAAAGACACAACCACTCCTATTGGATGCACAAGATTGGTTAAAAACCCAAATTGGACAAGAATAAGCTTAGGGAGGACGAAAATGACCTAAATGTTTATCCAAAGACACGAACACACATATTGGATGCACAAGATTGGTTAAAAACCCAAATTGGACAAGAATAAGCCTAAAGAGGACGAAAATGACCTAAATGTTCATCCAATGACACAAATGAACTTATTGGATGCAAAAAATTGGTTAAAAACCCTAATTGGACAATAATAAGCCTAGGGTGGACGAAAATGACCTAAATGTTCATCCAATGACACAAACACACCTATTGCATGCACAAGGTTGTTTAAAAACCCTAATTGGACAAGAATAAGCTTAAGGAGGACGAAAATGACATAATGTACATCCGATGACACAAATGCACTTATTGGATGCACAAAAGTGGTTAAAAACCCTAATTGGACATCAATAAGCCTAGGGAGGACGAAAATAACCTCAATGTTCATCCAATGACACAAATGAACTTATTGGATGCACAAGATTGGTTAAAAACCCTAATTGGACAAGAATAAGCCTAGGGAGGACGAAAATGACCGAAATGTTAATCCTATGACACAAACACATCTATTGGATACACAAGATTTTATAAAAACCCTAATTGGACAAGAATAAGCCTAGGGATGACGAAAATCAACTAAATGTTCATCCAAAGAAACAAACACACCTATTGGATGCACAAGATTGGTTAAAAACCCTAATTGGACAAGAATAAGCCTAGGGAGGACGAAAATGACCTAAATGTTTATCCAATGACACAAACGAACTTATTGGATGCACAAGATTTGTTAAAAACCCTAATTGGACAACAATAAGCCTAAGGAGGACGAAAATGACCTAAATGTACATCCAATGACACAAATGAACTTATTGGATGCACAAGATTGCCTAAAAACCCTAATTGGAGAAGAATAAGCCTAGGGTGGACGAAAATGACCTAAATGTTCATCCAATGACACAAACACACTTATTGGATTCACAAGAATGCTTAAAAACCCTAATTTGACAAGAATAAGCCTAAGGAGGACGAAAATGACTTAAATTTTCATCCACTGACACAAACACACCAATTGGATGCACATGGTTGGTTAAAAACCCTAATTGGACAAGAATAAGTCTAGGGAGGACGAAAATGACCTAAATGTTCATCCAATGACACAAATGAACTTATTGGATGCAAAAAATTGGTTAAAACCCCTAATTGGACAACAATAAGCCTAAAGAGGACGAAAATGACATAAATGTTCATCCAATGACACAAATGAACTTATTGGATGCACAAGATTAGTTAAAAACCCTAATTGGACAAGAATAAGCCTAATGAGGACGAAAATGACCTAAATGTTCATCCAATGACACAAATGAACTTATTGGATGCAAAAAATTGGTTAAAAACCTTAATTGGACAACAATAAGCCTAAAGAGGACGAAAATGACCTAAATGTTCCTCGAATGACACAAATGAACTTATTGGATGCACAAGATTTTTTAAAAACCCTAATTGGACAAGAATAAGTCTAAGGAGGACGAAAATGACCTAAATGTACATCCGACCTATGTATTCAATGAACTTATTGGATGCACAAAAGTGCTTAAAAACCCTAATTGGACATCAATAAGCCTTGGGAGGACGAAAATAACCTAAATGTTCATCCGACGACACAAATGAACTTATTGGATGCACAAGATTGGTTAAAAATCCTAATTGGACAAGAATAAGCCTAGGGAGGACGAAAATGACCTAAATGTTAATCCAATGACAGAAAAACATTTATTGGATAGACAAGATTTTTTAAAAAGCCTAATTGGACAAGAATAAGCCTAGGGAGGACGAAAATGACCTAAATGTTCATCCAAAGAAACAAACACACCTATTGGATGCACAAGATTGGTTAAAAACCCTAATTGGACAAGAATAAGCCTAGGGATGACGAAAAGGACCTAAATGTCTATCCAACGACACAAACGAACTTATTGGATGCACAAGATTTGTTAAAAACCCTAATTGGACAAGAATAAGCCTAAGGAGGACGAAAATGACCAAAATGTACATCCAATGACACAAATGAACTTATTGGATGCACAATAGTGGTTAAAAACCCTAATTGAAAATCAATAAGCCTAGGGAGGGCGAAAATAACCTAAATGTTCATCCAATGACACAAACACATTGATTGGGTGCACAACATATTTTAAAAACCCTAATTGGACAAGAATAAGCCTAGGGAGACCGAAAATGACCTAAATGTTCATCCAAAGACACAAACACACTTATTGGATGCACAAGATTGGTTAAAAACCCTAATTGGACAAGAATAAGCCTAGGGAGGACGAAAATGACCTAAATTTTCATCCAATGACACAAACACACCAATTGGATGCACAAGATTTGTTAAAAACCCTAATTGGACAAGAATAAGCCTAAAGAGGACGAAAATGACCTAAATGTTCATCCAATGACACAAATGAACTTATTGGAGGCAAAAAAATTGGTTAAAAACCCTAATTGGACAACAACAAGCCTAAACAGGACGAAAATGACCTAAATGTTCATCCAATGACACAAATGAACTTATTGGATGCATAAGATTGTTTAAAAACCCTAATTGGACAACAATAAGCCTAAAGAGGACGAAAATAACCTAAATGTTCATCCAATGACACAAACACACCTATTGGATGCACAAGGTTGTTTAAAAACCCTAATTGGACAAGAATAAGCCTAAGGAGGACGAAAATGACCTAAATGTTCATCCAATGACACAAATGAACTTATGGGATGCACAAAAGTGGTTAAAACCCCTAATTGGACATCAATAAGCCTAGGGAGGACGAAAATAACCTAAATGTTCATCCAATGACACAAATGAACTTATTGGATGCACAAGATTGCTTAAAAACCCTAATTGGACAAGAATAAGCCTAGGGAGGACGAAAATGACCTAAATGTTAATCCAGTGACACAAACACATCGATTGGATGCACAAGATTTTTTAAAAACCCTTATTGGACAAGAATAAGCCTAGGGAGGACGAAAATGACCTAAATGTTCATCCAAAGACACAAACACACTTATTGGATGCACAAGATTGGTAAAAAAACCCTAATTGGACAAGAATAAGCCTAAGGAGGACGAAAATGACCTAAATGTTCATCCAACGACACAAACATACCAATTGGATGCACAAGATTTGTTAAAAACCCTAATTGGACAAGAATAAACCTAAAGAGGACGAAAATGACCTAAATGTTCATCCAATGACACAAATGAACTTATTGGAGGCAAAAAATTGGTTAAAAACCCTAATTGGACAACAATTAGCCTAAATAGGACGAAAATGACCCAAATGTTCATCCAATGACACAAATGAACTTATTGGATGCATAAGATTGTTTAAAAACCCTAATTGGACAACAATAAGCCTAAAGAGGACGAAAATGACCTAAATGTTCATCCAATGACACAAACACACCTATCGGATGCACAAGGTTGTTTAAAAACCCTAATTGGACAAGAATAAGCCTAAGGAGGACGAAAATGACCTAAATGTACATCCAATGACACAAATGAACTTATTGGATGCACAAAAGTGGTTAAAACCCCTAATTGGACATCAATAAGCCTAGGGAGGACGACAATGACCTAAATGTTCATCCAATGACACAATTGAACTTATTGGATGCACAAGATTGCTTAAAAACCCTAATTGGACAAGAATAAGCCTGGGAGGACGAAAATGACCTAAATGTTAATCCAATGACACAAACACACTTACTGGATGCACAAGAATGCTTAAAAACCCTAATTGGACAAGAATAAGCCTAGGGAGGACGAAAATGACCTAAATGTTCATCCAAAGACACGAACACACCTATTGGATGCACAAGATTGGTTAAAAACTATAATTGGACAAGAATAAGCCTTGGGAGGGCGAAAATGACCTAAATGTTCATCCAAAGACACGAACACACCTATTGGATGCACAAGATTGGTTAAAAACCATAATTGGACAAGAATAATCCTTGGGAGGGCGAAAATGACCTAAATGTTCATCCAATGACACAACACACCAATTGGATGCACATGATTGGTTAAAAACCCTAATCGGACAAGCATAAGCCTAGGGAGGACGAAAAGGACCTAAATGTTCATCCAATGACACAAATGAACTTATTGGATGCACAAGATTTGTTAAAAACCCTTATTCGACAAGAATAAGCCAAAAGAGGACGAAAATAACCTAAATGTTCATCCAATGATACAAATGAACTTATTGGATGCAAAAAATTGGTTAAAAAACCCTAATTGGACAACAGTAAGCCTAAAGAGGACGAAAATGACCTAAATGTTAATCCAATGACACAAATGAATTTATTGGATGCAAAAGATTGTTTAAAAACCCTAATTGGACAAGAATAAGCCTTGGGAGGACGAAAATGACCTAAATATTCATCCAAAGACACAAACACACCTATTGGATGCACAAGATTGGTTAAAAACCCTAATTGGACAAGAATAAGCCTAGGGTGGACGAAAATGACCTAAATGTTCATCCAATGACAAAAACACACTTATTGGATGCACAAGATTTTTTTAAAACCCTAATGGGACAAGAATAAGCCTAGGGAGGACGAAAATGACCTAAATTTTCATCCAAGAACACAAACACACCAATTGGATGTACATGGTTGGTTAAAAACCCTAATTGGACAAGAATAAGCCTAGGGAGGACGAAAATGACCTAAATGTTCATCCAATGACAAAAATGAACTTATTGGCTGCAAAAAATTGGTTAAAAACCCTAATTGGACAACAATAAGCCTAAAGAGGACGAAAATGACCTAAATGTTCATCCAATGACACAAATGAACTTATTGAATGCACAAGATTAGTTAAAAACCCTAATTGGGCAAGAATAAGCCTTAAGAGGACGAAAATGACATAAATGTTCATCCACTGACACAAATGAACTTATTGGAGGCACAAGATTGGTTAAAAACCCTAATTGGACAATAATAAGCCTAGGGTGGACGAAAATGACCTAAATGTTCATCCAAGGACACAAATGAACTTATTGGTTGCAAAAAATTGGTTAAAAACCCTAATTGGACAACAATAAGCCTAAAGAGGACGAAAATGAGCTAAATGTTCATCCAATGACACAAATAAACTTATTGGATGCACAAGATTAGTTAAAAACCCTAATTGGGCAAGAATAAGCCTTAAGAGGATGAAAATGACATAAATGTTCATCCAATGACACAAATGAACTTATTGGATGCACAAGATTATTTAAAAACCCTAATTGGACAAGAATAAGCCATGGAAGGACGAAAATGACCTAAATGTTCATCCAATGACACAAACACACCTATTGGATGCACAAGGTTGTTTAAAAACCCTAATTGGACAAGAATGCTCCTAAGGAGGACGAAAATGACCTAAATGTACATCCGATAAAACAAATGAACTTATTGGATGCACAAAAGTGGTTAAAAACCCTAATTGGACATAAATAAGTCTAGGGAGGACGAAAATAACCTAAATGTTCATCCAATGACACAAATAAACTTACTGGATACACAAGATTGGTTAAAAACCCTAATTGGACAAGAATAAGCCCAGGGAGGGCAAAAATGACCTAAATGTTAATCCAATGACACAAACTCATCTATTGGATACACAAGATTTTTTAAAAACCCTAATTGGACAAGAATAAGCCTAGGGAGGACGAAAATGACCTAAATGTTCATCCAAAGAAACAAACACACCTATTGGATCCACAAGATTGGTTAAAAACCCTAATTGTTTAAGAATAAGCCTAGGGAGGACGAAAATGACCTAAATGTTTATCCAATGACTCAAACGAACTTATTGGATGCACAAGATTTGTTAGAAACCCTAATTGGATAAGAATAAGCCTAAGGAGGACGAAAATGACCTAAATGTACATCCAATGACACAAATGAACTTATTGGATGCACAAAAGTGGTTTAAAACCCTAATTGGACATCAATAAGCCTAGGGAGGACCAAAATAACCTAAATGTTCATCCAATGACACAAATGAACTTATTGGATGCACAAGATTGCTTAGAAACCCTAATTGGACAAGAATAAGCCTAGGGAGGACGAAAATGACCTAAATGTAAATCCAATGACACAAACACATCGATTGGATGCACAAGATATTTTAAAAACCCTAAATGGACAAGAATAAGCCTAGGAAGGACGAAAATGACCTAAATTTTCATCCAATGACACAAACACACCAATGGGATGTACATGGTTGGTTAAAAACCCTAATTGGACAAGAATAAGCCTAGGGAGGACGAAAATGACCTAAATGTTCATCCAATGACACAAATGAACATATTGGATGCACAAGATTGGTTAAAATCCCTAATTGGACAAGAATAAGCCTAGGGAAGACGAAAATGACCTAACTGTTTATCAAATGACACGAACACACCTATTGGATGCACATGATTGGTTAAAAACCCTAATTGGACAAGAATAAGCCTAGGGTGAACGAAAATGACCTAAATGTTCATCCATTGACACAAATGTACTTATTGGATGCACAAGATTTGTTAAAAACCCTAATTAGACTAGAATAAGCCTAAGGTGGACTTCATCCAATGACACAAACACACTTATTGGATGCACTAGAATGCTTAAAAATCCTAATTGGACAAGAATAAGCCTAGGGAGGACGAAGATGACCTAAATGTTCATCCAAAGACACGAACACACCTATTGGATGCACAAGATTGGTTAAAAACCCTAATTGGACAAGAATAAGCCTAGGGAGGACGAAAATGACCTAAATGTTTATCCAATGACACGAACACACCTATTGGATGCACATGATTGGTTAAAAACCCTAATTGGACAAGAATAAGCCTAGGGTGAACGAAAATGACCTAAATGTTCGTCCAATGACACAAATGAACTTATTGGATGCACAAGATTGGTTACAAACCCTAATTGGACAAGAATAAGCCTAGGGTGGACGAAAATGACCTAAATGTTCATCCAATGACACAAACACACCTATTAGAAGCACAATATTGGTTAAAAACCCTAATTTAACAAGAATAAGCCTAGGGAGGATGAAAATGGCATAAATGTTCATCCAATGACACAAATGAACTTATTGGATGCACAAGATTTGTTAAAAACCCTAATTGGACAAGAATAAGCCTAGGGTGGACGAAAATGACCAAATGTTCATCCATTGACACAAACACACTTATTGGATGCACAAGATTGCTTAAAAACACTAATTGGACAAGAATCAGCCTAGGGAGGACGAAAATGACCTAAAGTTTCATCCAATGACATAAACACACCAATTGGATCCACATGGTTGGTTAAAAACCCTAATTGGACAAGAATAAGCCTAGGGAGGACGAAAATGACCTAAATGTTCATCCAATGTCCAAATGAACTTATTGGATGCACAAGATTTGTTAAAAACCCTAATTAGACAAGAATAAGCCTAAGGTGGACTTCATCCAATGACACAAACACACCTATTGGATGCACAAGATTGGTTAAAAACCCTAGTTGGACAAGAATAAGCCTAGGGAGGACGAAAATGACCTAAATGTTCATCCAAAGACACGAACACACCTATTGGATGCACAAGACTGGTTAAAAACCCTAATTGGACAAGAATAAGCCTAGGGTGGACGAAAATGACCTAAATGTTCATCCAATGACACAAATGAACTTATTGGATGCACAAGATTGGTTAAAATCCCTAATTGGACAAGAATAAGCCTAGGGTGGACAAAAATGACCTAAATGTTCATCAAATGACACAAACACACTTATTGAATGCACAAGATTTTTTAAAAACCCTAATGCGACAAGAATAAGCCTTGGGAGGACGAAAATGACCTAAATTTTCATCCAATGACACAAACACACCAATTGGATGCACATGGTTGGTTAAAAACCCTAATTGGACAAGAATAAGCCTAGGGAGGACGAAAATGACCTAAATGTTCATCCAATGACACAAATAACTTATTGGATGCAAAAAATTGGTTAAAACCCCTAATTGGATACCATTAAGCCTAAAGAGGACGAAAATGACATAAATGTTCATCCAATGACACAAATGAACTTATTGGATGCAAAAAATTGGTTAAAAACCTTAATTGGACAACAATAAGCCTAAAGAGGACGAAAATGACCTAAATGTTCCTCCAATGACACAAATGAACTTATTGATGCACAAGATTTTTTAAAAACCCTAATTGGACAAGAATAAGCCTAGGGAGGACGAAAATGACCTAAATGTAAATCCAATGACACAAACACATCGATTGGATGCACAAGATATTTTAAAAACCCTAAATGGACAAGAATAAGCCTAGGAAGGACGAAAATGACCTAAATTTTCATCCAATGACACAAACACACCAATGGGATGTACATGGTTGGTTAAAAACCCTAATTGGACAAGAATAAGCCTAGGGAGGACGAAAATGACCTAAATGTTCGTCCAATGACACAAATGAACTTATTGGATGCACAAGATTGGTTAAAATCCCTAATTGGACAAGAATAAGCCTAGGGAAGACGAAAATGACCTAAATGTTTATCAAATGACACGAACACACCTATTGGATGCACATGATTGGTTAAAAACCCTAATTGGACAAGAATAAGCCTAGGGTGAACGAAAATGACCTAAATGTTCATCCATTGACACAAATGTACTTATTGGATGCACAAGATTTGTTAAAAACCCTAATTAGACTAGGATAAGCCTAAGGTGGACTTCATCCAATGACACAAACACACTTATTGGATGCACTAGAATGCTTAAAAATCCTAATTGGACAAGAATAAGCCTAGGGAGGACGAAGATGACCTAAATGTTCATCCAAAGACACGAACACACCTATTGGATGCACAAGATTGGTTAAAAACCCTAATTGGACAAGAATAAGCCTAGGGAGGACGAAAATGACCTAAATGTTTATCCAATGACACGAACACACCTATTGGATGCACATGATTGGTTAAAAACCCTAATTGGACAAGAATAAGCCTACGGTGAACGAAAATGACCTAAATGTTCGTCCAATGACACAAATGAACTTATTGGATGCACAAGATTGGTTACAAACCCTAATTGGACAAGAATAAGCCTAGGGTGGACGAAAATGACCTAAATGTTCATCCAATGACACAAACACACCTATTAGAAGCACAATATTGGTTAAAAACCCTAATTTAACAAGAATAAGCCTAGGGAGGACGAAAATGGCATAAATGTTCATCCAATGACACAAATGAACTTATTGGATGCACAAGATTTGTTAAAAACCCTAATTGGACAAGAATAAGCCTAGGTTGGACGAAAATGACCTAAATGTTCATCCAAAGACACAAACACACCTATTGGATGCACAAGATTGTTTAAAAACCCTAATTGGACAAGAATAAGCCTAGGGAGGACGAAAATGAGCTAAATGTTCATCCAATGACACAAATGAACTTATTGCATGCACAGGCTTCGTTAAAAACCCTAATTGGACAAGAATAAGCCTAAGGAGAATTAAAATGACCTAAATGTACATCCAATGACACAAATGAACTTATTGGATGCACAAGATTGGTTAAAAACCCTAATTGGACAAGAATAAGCCTAGGGTGGACGAAAATGACCTAAATGTTCATCCAATGACACAAACACACCTATTGGAAGCACAAGATTGGTTAAAAACCCTAATTTAACAAGAATAAGCCTAGGGAGGACGAAAATGACCTAAATGTTCATCCAATGATACAAATGAACTTATTGGATGCACAAGATTTGTTAAAAACCCTAATTGGACAAGAATAAGCCTAGGGAGACCGAAAATGACCTAAATGTTCATCCAAAGACACAAACACACTTATTGGATGCACAAGATTGGTTAAAAACCCTAATTGGACAAGAATAAGCCTAGGGAGGACGAAAATGACCTAAATGTTAATCCAATGACACAAACACATCGATTGGATGCACAAGATTTTTTAAAAACCCATATTGGACAAGAATAAGCCTAGGGAGGACGAAAATGACCAAAATGTTCATCCAAAGACACAAACACACTTATTGGATGCACAAGATTGGTAAAAAACCCTAATTGGACAAGAATAAGCCTAGGGAGGACGAAAATGACCTAAATTTTCATCCAATGACACAAACACACCAATTGGATGCACAAGATTTGTTAAAAACCCTAATTGGACAAGAATAAGCCTAAAGAGGACGAAAATGACCTAAATGTACATCCAATGACACAAATGAACTTATTGGATGCACAAAAGTGGTTAAAACCCCTAATTGGACATCAATAAGCCTAGGGAGGACGAAAATAACCTAAATGTTCATCCAATGACACAAATGAACTTATTGGATGCACAAGATTGCTTAAAAACCCTAATTGGACAAGAATAAGCCTAGGGAGGACGAAAATGACCTAAATGTTAATCCAATGACACAAACACATCGATTGGATGCACAAGATTTTTTAAAAACCCTTATTGGACAAGAATAAGCGTAGGGAGGACGAAAATGACCTAAATGTTCATCCAAAGACACAAAACACTTATTGGATGCACAAGATTGGTAAAAAAACCCTAATTGGACAAGAATAAGCCTAGGGAGGACGAAAATGACCTAAATGTTCATCCAATGACACAAACACACCAATTGGATGCACAAGATTTGTTAAAAACCCTAATTGGACAAGAATAAGCCTAAAGAGGACGAAAATGACCTAAATGTTCATCCAATGACACAAATGAACTTATTGGAGGCAAAAAATTGGTTAAAAACCCTAATTGGACAACAATAAGCCTAAATAGGACGAAAATGACCTAAATGTTCATCCAATGACACAAATGAACTTATTGGATGCATAAGATTGTTTAAAAACCCTAATTGGACAACAATAAGCCTAAAGAGGACGAAAATGACCTAAATGTTCATCCAATGACACAAACACACCTATTGGATGCACAAGGTTGTTTAAAAACCCTAATTGGACAAGAATAAGCCTAAGGAGGACGAAAATGACCTAAATGTACATCCAATGACACAAATGAACTTATTGGATGCACAAAAGTGGTTAAAACCCCTAATTGGACATCAATAAGCCTAGGGAGGACGACAATGACCTAAATGTTCATCCAATGACACAAATGAACTTATTGGATGCACAAGATTGCTTAAAAACCCTAATTGGACAAGAATAAGCCTAGGGAGGACGAAAAAGACCTAAATGTTAATCCAATGACACAAACACACTTACTGGATGCACAATAATGCTTAAAAACCCTAATTGGACAAGAATAAGCCTAGGGAGGACGAAAAATGACCTAAATGTTAATCCAAAGACACGAACACACCTATTGGATGCACAAGATTGGTTAAAAACCATAATTGGACAAGAATATGCCTTGGGAGGGCGAAAATGACCTAAATGTTCATCCAAAGACACGAACACACCTATTGGATGCACATGATTGGTTAAAAACCATATTTGGACAAGAATAAGCCTTGGGAGGGCGAAAATGACATAAATGTTCATCCAACGACACAACACACCAATTGCATGCACATGATTGGTTAAAAACCCTAATGGGACAAGCATAAGCCTAGGGAGGACGAAAAGGACCTAAATGTTCATCCAATGACACAAATGAACTTATTGGATGCAAAAGATTTGTTAAAAACCCTAATTCGACAAGAATAAGCCAAAAGAGGACGAAATTGACCTAAATGTTCATCCAATGATACAAATGAACTTATTGGATGCAAAAAATTGGTTAAAAACCCTAATTGGACAACAGTAAGCCTAAAGAGGACGAAAATGACCTAAATGTTAATCCAATGACACAAATGAATTTATTGGATGCACAAGATTGTTTAAAAACCCAAATTGGACAAGAATAAGCCTTGGGAGGACGAAAATGACCTAAATATTCATCCAAACACACAAACACACCTATTGGATGCACAAGATTGGTTAAAAACCCTAATTGGACAAGAATAAGCCTAGGGTGGATGAAAATGACCTAAATGTTCATCCAATGACAAAAACACACTTATTGGATGCACAAGATTTTTTTAAAACCCTAATGGGACAAGAATAAGCCTAGGGAGGACGAAAATGACCTAAATTTTCATCCAAGGACACAAACACACCAATTGGATGTACATGGTTGGTTAAAAACCCTAATTGGACAAGAATAAGCCTAGGGAGGAAGAAAATGACCTAAATGTTCATCCAATGACACAAATGAACTTATTGACTGCAAAAAATTAGTTAAAAACCCTAATTGGACAACAATAAGCCTAAAGAGGACGAAAATGACCTAAATGTTCATCCAATGACACAAATGAACTTATTGGATGCACAAGATTAGTTAAAAACCCTAATTGGGCAAGAATATGCCTTAAGAGGACGAAAATGACATAAATGTTCATTCACTGACACAAATGAACTTATTGGAGGCACAAGATTGGTTAAAAACCCTAATTGGACAATAATAAGCCTAGGGTGGACGAAAATGACCTAAATGTTCATCCAATGACACAAATGAACTTATTGGTTGCAAAAAATTGGTTAAAAACCCTAATTGGACAACAATAAGCCTAAAGAGGACGAAAATGACCTAAATGTTCATCTAATGACACAAATGAACTTATTGGATGCACAAGATTAGTTAAAAACCCTAAGTGGGCAAGAATAAGCCTTAAGAGGACGAAAATGACATAAATGTTCATCCAATGACACAAATGAACTTATTGGATGCACAAGATTATTTAAAAACCCTAATTGGACAAGAATAAGCCATGGGAGGACGAAAATGACCTAAATGTTCATCCAATGACACAAACACACCTATTGGATGCACAAGGTTGTTTAAAAACCCTAATTGGACAAGAATACTCCTAAGGAGGACGAAAATGACCTAAATGTAAATCCGATAAAACAAATGAACTTATTGGATGCACAACCCTAATTGGACATAAATAAGTCTAGGGAGGACGAAAATAACCTAAATGTTCATCCAATGACACAAATGAACTTACTGGATACACAAGATTGGTTAAAAACCCTAATTGGACAAGAATAAGCCTAGGGAG
Organism: Cicer pinnatifidum; assembly: GCA_037974775.1. NCBI lineage: Eukaryota > Viridiplantae > Streptophyta > Magnoliopsida > Fabales > Fabaceae > Cicer > Cicer pinnatifidum. Next base: position 28,351,770 of record JBBPBR010000001.1, on the reverse strand, counting down.
GACAAAAATGACCTAAATGTTAATCCAATGACACAAACTCATCTATTGGATACACAAGATTTTTTAAATACCCTAATTGGACAAGAATAAGCCTAGGGAGGACGAAAATGACCTAAATGTTCATCCAAAGAAACAAACACACCTATTGGATCCACAAGATTGGTTAAAAACCCTAATTGGATAAGAATAAGCCTAGGGAGGACGAAAATGACCTAAATGTTTATCCAATGACACATACGAACTTATTGGATGCACAAGATTTGTTAGAAACCCTAATTGGATAACAATAAGCCTAAGGAGGACGAAAATGACCTAAATGTACATCCAATGACACAAATGAACTTATTGGATTCACAAAAGTGGTTAAAAACCCTAATTGGACATCAATAAGCCTAGGGAGGACGAAAATAACCTAAATGTTCATCCAATGACACAAATGAACTTATTGGATGCACAAGATTGCTTAGAAACCCTAATTGGACAAGAATAAGCCTAGGGAGGACGAAAATGACCTAAATGTTAATCCAATGACACAAACACATCGATTGGATGCACAAGATATTTTAAAAACCCTAAATGCACAAGAATAAGCCTAGGAAGGACGAAAATGACCTAAATTTTCATCCAATGACACAAAGACACCAATGGGATGCACATGGTTGGTTAAAAACCCTAATTGGACAAGAATAAGCCTAGGGAGGACTAAAATGACCTGAATGTTCATCCAATGACACAAATGAACTTATTGGATGCAAAAAATTGGTTAAAACCCCTAATTGGACAACAATAAGCCTAAAGAGGACGAAAATGACCTAAATGTTCATCCAATGACACAAATGAACTTATTGGATGCACAAGATCAGTTAAAAACCCTAATTGGACAAGAATAAGCCTGAAGAGGACGAAAATGACCTAAATGTTCATCCAATGACACAAATGAACTTATTGGATGCAAAAAATTGGTTAAAAACCCTAATTGGTCAACAATAAGCCTAAAGAGGACGAAAATGACATAAATGTTCATCCACTGACACAAATGAACTTATTGGAGGCACAAGATTGGTTAAAAACCCTAATTGGACAATAATAAGCCTACTGTGGACGAAAATGACCTAAATGTACATCCAATGACACAAATAAACTTATTGGATGCACAAGATTGTTTAAAAACCCTAATAGGACAAGAATAAGCCGTGGGAGGACGAAAATGACCTAAATGTTCATCCAATGACACAAACACACCTATTGGATGCACAAGGTTGTTTAAAAACCCTAATTGGACAAGAATAATCCTAAGGAGGACGAAAATGACCTAAATGTACATCCAATGACACAAATGAACTTATTGGATGCACAAAAGTGGTTAAAAACCCTAATTGGACATAAATAAGCCTAGGGAGGACGAAAATAACTTAAATGTTCATCCAATGACACAAATGAACTTATTTGATACACAAGATTGGTTAAAAACCCTAATTGGACAAGAATAAGCCTAGGGAGGACGAAAATGACCTAAATATTAATCCAATGACACAATCACATCTATTGGATACACAATATTTTTTAAAAACCCTAATTGGACAAGAATAAGCCTAGGGAGGACGAAAATGACCTAAATGTTCATCCAAAGAAACAAACACACCTATTGGATGCACAAGATTTGTTAGAAACCCTAATTGGACAAGAATAAGCCTAAGGAGGACGAAAATGACCTAAATGTACATCCAATGACACAAATGAACTTTTGGATGCACAAAAGTGGTTAAAAACCCTAATTGGACATCAATACGCCTAGGGAGGACGAAAATAACCTAAATGTACATCCAATGACACAAATGAACTTATTGGATGCACAAGATTGTTTAAAAACCCTAATTGGACAAGAATAAGCCTTGGGAGGACAAAAATGACCTAAATGTTCATCCAATGACACAAACACACCTATTGGATGCACAAGATTGTTTAAAAACCCTAATTGGACAAGAATAAGCCTAGGGAGGACGAAAATAACCTAAATATTAATCCAATGACACAAACACACCTATTGGATGCACAAGATTGGTTACAAACCCTAATTGGACAAGAATAAGGCTAGGGAGGAAGAAAATGACCTAATTGTTAATCCAATGACACAAACACACCTATTTGATGCAGAAGATTGGTTAAAAACCCTAATTGGACAAGAATAAGCCTAGGGAGGACGAAAATGATCTAAATGTTCATCCAATGACACAAACACACCAATTGAATGCCCAAGATTTGTTAAAAATCCTAATTGGACAAGAATAAGCCTAAAGAGGACGAAAATGACCTAAATGTTCATCCAATGACACAAATGAACTTATTGGATGCAAAAAATAGGTTAAAAACCCTAATTGACAACAATAAACCTAAAGGGGACGAAAATGTCATCCAATGACACAAATGAACTTATTGGATGCACAAGATTGTTTAAAAACCCTAATTGGACAAGAATAAGCCTTGGGAGGACGAAAATGACCTAAATTATCATCCAATGTGACACAAACACACCTGTTGGATGCACAAGATTGTTTAAAAACCCTAATTGGACAAAAATAAGCCTAAGGAGGACGAAAATGACCTAAATGTACATCCAATGACACAAATGAACTTATTGGATGCACAAAAGTGGTTAAAAACCCTAATTGGACAAGAATAAGCCTAGGGAGGAGAAAAATGACCTAAATGTTCATCCAATGACACAAACACATCTATTGGATGCACAAGATTTTTTAAAAAGCCTAATTGAACAAGAATAAGCCTAGGGAGGACGAAAATGACCTAAATGTTCATCCAAAGACACAAACACACCTATTGGATGTACAAGATTGTTTAAAAACCCTTATTGGACAAGAATAAGCCTAGGGAGGACAAAAATGACATAAATGTTCATCCAATGACAAAAATGAAGTTATTGGATGCACAGGCTTTGTTAAAAACCCTAATTGGACAAGAATAAGCCTAAGGAGGACGAAAATGACCTCAATGTACATCCAATGACAAAAATGAACTTATTGGATGCACAAGATTGGTTAACAACCCTAATTGGACAAGAATAAGCCTAAGGTGGACGAAAATGACCTAAATGTTCATCCAAGGACACAAATGAACTTATTGGATGCACAAGATTTGTTAAAAACCCTAATTGGACAAGAATAAGCCTAGGGAGGACGAAAATGACCTAAAGATTCATCCAATGACACAAACACACCAATTGGATGCACATGGTTGGTTAAAAACCCTAATTGGACAAGAATAAACCTAGGGAGGACAAAAATGACCTAAATGTTCATCCAATGACACAAATGAACTTATTGGATGCACAAGATTTGTTAAAAACCCTAATTAGAAAAGAATAAGCCAAAGGTGGACTTCATCCAATGACACAATCACACTTATTGGATGCTCAAGAATGCTTAAAAACCCTAATTGGACAAGAATAAGCATAGGGAGGACGAAAATGACCTAAATGTTAATCCAATGACACAAACACATCTATTGGATGCACAAGATTTTTTAAAAACCCTAATTGAACAAGAATAAGCCTAGGGAGGACGAAAATGACCTAAATGTTCATCCAAAGACACAAACACACCTATTGGATGCACAAGATTGTTTAAAAACCCTAATTGGACAAGAATAAGCCTAGGGAGGACGAAAATGAGCTAAATGTTCATCCAATGACACAAATGAACTTATTGCATGCACAGGCTTCGTTAAAAACCCTAATTGGACAAGAATAAGCCTAAGGAGAACGAAAATGACCTAAATGTACGTCCAATGACACAAATGAACTTATTGGATGCACAAGATTGGTTAAAAACCCTAATTGGACAAGAATAAGCCTAGGGTGGACGAAAATGACCTAAATGTTCATCCAATGACACAAACACACCTATTGGAAGCACAAGATTGGTTAAAAACCCTAATTTAACAAGAATAAGCCTAGGGAGCACGAAAATGACCTAAATGTTCATCCAATGATACAAATGAACTTATTGGATGCACAAGATTTGTTAAAAACCCTAATTGGAGAAGAATAAGCCTAGGGAGAACAAAAATGACATAAATGTTCATCGAATGACACAAACACATCTATTGGATGCACAAGATTTTTTAAAAACCCTAATTGAACAAGAATAAGCCTAGGGAGGACGAAAATGACCTAAATGTTCATCCAAAGACACAAACACACCTATTGGATGCACAAGATTGTTTAAAAACCCTTATTGGACAAGAATAAGCCTAGGGAGGACGAAAATGACCTAAATGTTCATCCAATGACACAAATGAAGTCATTGGATGCACATGCTTTGTTAAAAACCCTAATTGGACAAGAATAAGCATAAGGAGGATGAAAATGACGTAAATGTACATCCAATGACACAAATGAACTTATTGGATGCACAAGATTGGTTAAAAACCCTAATTGGACAATAATAAGCCTAGGGTGGACGAAAATGACCTAAATGTTCATCCAATGACACAAACACACCTATTGGAAGCACAAGATTGGTTAAAAACCCTAATTTAACAAGAATAAGCCTAGGGAGGACGAAAATGACCTAAATGTTCATCCAATGACACAAATGAACTTATTGGATGCACAAGATTTGTTAAAAACCCTAATTGGACAAGAATAAGCCTAGGGTGGACGAAAATGACCTAAATGTTCATCCAATGACACAAATGAAGTCATTGGATGCACATGCTTTGTTAAAAACCCTAATTGGACAAGAATAAGCATAAGGAGGATGAAAATGACGTAAATGTACATCCAATGACACAAATGAACTTATTGGATGCACAAGATTGGTTAAAAACCCTAATTGGACAATAATAAGCCTAGGGTGGACGAAAATGACCTAAATGTTCATCCAATGACACAAACACACCTATTGGAAGCACAAGATTGGTTAAAAACCCTAATTGAACAAGAATAAGCCTAGGGAGGACGAAAATGACCTAAATGTTCATCCAATGACACAAATGAACTTATTGGATGCACAAGATTTGTTAAAAACCCTAATTGGACAAGAATAAGCCTAGGGTGGACGAAAATGACCTAAATGTTCATCCAATGACACAAACATACTTATTGGATGCACAAGATTGCTTAAAAACCCTAATGGGTCAAGAATAAGCCTATGGAGGACGAAAATGACCTAAAGTTTCATCAAATGACACAAACACACCAATTGGATGCACATGGTTGGTTAAAAACCATAATTGGACAAGAATAAGCCTAGGGAGAACGAAAATGACCTAAATGTTCATCCAATGACACAAATGAACTTACTGGACGCACAAGATTTGTTAAAAACCCTAATTGGACAAGAATAAGCCAAAGGTGGACTTCATCCAATGACACAAACACACTTATTGGATGCACAAGAATGCTTAAAAACCCTAATTGGACAAGAATAAGCCTAGGGAGGACGAAAATGACCTAAATGTTAATCCAATGACACAAACACATCTATTGGATGCACAAGATTTTTTAAAAACACTACCTGAACAAGAATAAGCCTAGGGAGGACGAAAATGACCTAAATGTTCATCCAAAGACACAAACACACCTACTGAATGCACAAGATTGTTTAAAAACCCTAATTGGACAAGAATAAGCCTAGGGAGGACGAAAATGAGCTAAATGTTCATCCAATGACACAAATGAACTTATTGGATGCACAAGCTTTGTTAAAAACCCTAATTGGACATGAATAAGCCTAAGGAGGACGAAAATGAGCTAAATTTACATCCAATGACACAAATGAGCTTATTGGATGCACAAGATTGGTTAAAAACCCTAATTGGACAAGAATAAGCCTAGGGTGGACGAAAATGATCTAAATGTACATCCAATGACACAAACACACCTATTGGCAGCACAAGATTGGTTAAAAATCCTAATTTAACAAGAATAAGCCTAGGGAGGACGAAAATTACCTAAATGTTCATCCAATGACACAAATGAACTTATTGGATGCACAGGATTTGTTAAAAACCCTTATTGGACAAGAATAAGCCTAGGGAGGACAAAAATGACCTAAATGTTCATCCAATGACACAAATACATCTATTGGATGCACAAGAATTTTTAAAAACCCTAATTGAACAAGAATAAGCCTAGGGAGGACGAAAATGACCTAAATGTTCATCCAAAGACACAAACACACCTATTGGATGCACAAGATTGTTTAAAAACCCTTATTGGACAAGAATAAGTCTAGGGAGGACGAAAATGACCTAAATGTTCATCCAATGACACAAATGAAGTTATTGGATGCACAGGCTTTGTTTAAAACACTAATTGGACAAGATTAAGCCTAAGGAGGACGAAAATGAGCTAAATGTTCATCCAATGACACAAATGAACTTATTGGATGCACAAGCTTTGTTAAAAACCCTAATTGGACATGAATAAGCCTAAGGAGGACGAGAATGAGCTAAATTTACATCCAATGACACAAATGAGCTTATTGGATGCACAAGATTGGTTAAAAACCCAAATTGGACAAGAATAAGCCTAGGGTGGACGAAAATGACCTAAATGTACATCCAATGACACAAACACACCTATTGGAAGCACAAGATTGGTTAAAAATCCTAATTTAACAAGAATAAGCCTAGGGAGGACGAAAATTACCTAAATGTTCATCCAATGACACAAATGAACTTATTGGATGCACAGGATTTGTTAAAAACCCTTATTGGACAAGAATAAGCCTAGGGAGGACAAAAATGACCTAAATGTTCATCCAATGACACAAACACATCTATTGGATGCACAAGATTTTTTAAAAACCCTAATTGAACAAGAATAAGCCTAGGAAGGACGAAAATGACCTAAATGTTCATCCAAAGAAACAAACACACCTATTGGATGCACAAGATTGTTTAAAAACCCTTATTGGACAAGAATAAGCCTAGGGAGGACGAAAATGACCTAAATGTTCATCCAATGACACAAATGAAGTTATTGGATGCACAGGCTTTGTTAAAAACCCTAATTGGACAAGATTAAGCCTAAGGAGGACGAAAATGACCTAAATGTACATCCAATGACACAAATGAACGTATTGGATGCAAAAGATTGGTTAAAAACCCTAATTGGACAAGAATAAGCCTAGGGTGGACGAAAATGACCAAAATGTTCATCCAATGACACCAACACACCTATTTGGAGCACAAGATTGGTTAAAAACCCTAATTTAACAAGAATAAGCCTAGGGAGGACGAAAATGACCTAAATGTTCATCCAATGACACAAATGAACTTATTGGATGCACATGATTTGTTAAAAACCCTAATTGGACAAGAATAAGCCTAGGGTGGACGAAAATGACCTAAATGTTCATCCAATGACACAAACATACTTATTGGATGCACAAGATTGCTTAAAAACCCTAATGGGTCAAGAATAAGCCTATGGAGGACGAAAATGACCTAAAGTTTCATCAAATGACACAAACACACCAATTGGATGCACATGGTTGGTTAAAAACCATAATTGGACAAGAATAAGCCTAGGGAGAACGAAAATGACCTAAATGTTCATCCAATGACACAAATGAACTTACTGGACGCACAAGATTTGTTAAAAACCCTAATTGGACAAGAATAAGCCAAAGGTGGACTTCATCCAATGACACAAACACACTTATTGGAGGCACAAGAATGCTTAAAAACCCTAATTGGACAAGAATAAGCCTAGGGAGGACGAAAATGACCTAAATGTTAATCCAATGACACAAACACATCTATTGGATGCACAAGATTTTTTAAAAACACTACCTGAACAAGAATAAGCCTAGGGAGGACGAAAATGACCTAAATGTTCATCCAAAGACACAAACACACCTACTGAATGCACAAGATTGTTTAAAAACCCTAATTGGACAAGAATAAGCCTAGGGAGGACGAAAATGAGCTAAATGTTCATCCAATGACACAAATGAACTTATTGGATGCACAAGCTTTGTTAAAAACCCTAATTGGACATGAATAAGCCTAAGGAGGACGAAAATGAGCTAAATTTACATCCAATGACACAAATGAGCTTATTGGATGCACAAGATTGGTTAAAAACCCTAATTGGACAAGAATAAGCCTAGGGTGGACGAAAATGATCTAAATGTACATCCAATGACACAAACACACCTATTGGCAGCACAAGATTGGTTTAAAATCCTAATTTAACAAGAATAAGCCTAGGGAGGACGAAAATTACCTAAATGTTCATCCAATGACACAAATGAACTTATTGGATGCACAGGATTTGTTAAAAACCCTTATTGGACAAGAATAAGCCTAGGGAGGACAAAAATGACCTAAATGTTCATCCAATGACACAAATACATCTATTGGATGCACAAGAATTTTTAAAAACCCTAATTGAACAAGAATAAGCCTAGGGAGGACGAAAATGACCTAAATGTTCATCCAAAGACACAAACACACCTATTGGATGCACAAGATTGTTTAAAAACCCTTATTGGACAAGAATAAGTCTAGGGAGGACGAAAATGACCTAAATATTCATCCAATGACACAAATGAAGTTATTGGATGCACAGGCTTTGTTTAAAACACTAATTGGACAAGATTAAGCCTAAGGAGGACGAAAATGAGCTAAATGTTCATCCAATGACACAAATGAACTTATTGGATGCACAAGCTTTGTTAAAAACCCTAATTGGACATGAATAAGCCTAAGGAGGACGAGAATGAGCTAAATTTACATCCAATGACACAAATGAGCTTATTGGATGCACAAGATTGGTTAAAAACCCAAATTGGACAAGAATAAGCCTAGGGTGGACGAAAATGACCTAAATGTACATCCAATGACACAAACACACCTATTGGAAGCACAAGATTGGTTAAAAATCCTAATTTAACAAGAATAAGCCTAGGGAGGACGAAAATTACCTAAATGTTCATCCAATGACACAAATGAACTTATTGGATGCACAGGATTTGTTAAAAACCCTTATTGGACAAGAATAAGCCTAGGGAGGACAAAAATGACCTAAATGTTCATCCAATGACACAAACACATCTATTGGATGCACAAGATTTTTTAAAAACCCTAATTGAACAAGAATAAGCCTAGGAAGGACGAAAATGACCTAAATGTTCATCCAAAGAAACAAACACACCTATTGGATGCACAAGATTGTTTAAAAACCCTTATTGGACAAGAATAAGCCTAGGGAGGACGAAAATGACCTAAATGTTCATCCAATGACACAAATGAAGTTATTGGATGCACAGGCTTTGTTAAAAACCCTAATTGGACAAGATTAAGCCTAAGGAGGACGAAAATGACCTAAATGTACATCCAATGACACAAATGAACGTATTGGATGCAAAAGATTGGTTAAAAACCCTAATTGGACAAGAATAAGCCTAGGGTGGACGAAAATGACCTAAATGTTCATCCAATGACACCAACACACCTATTTGGAGCACAAGATTGGTTAAAAACCCTAATTTAACAAGAATAAGCCTAGGGAGGACGAAAATGACCTAAATGTTCATCCAATGACACAAATGAACTTATTGGATGCACATGATTTGTTAAAAACCCTAATTGGACAAGAATAAGCCTAGGGTGGACGAAAATGACATAAATGTTCATCCATTGACATTAACATACTTATTGGATGCACAAGATTTCTTAAAAACCCTAATTGGACAAGAATAAGCCTAGGGAGGACGAAAATGACCTAAAGTTTCATCCAATGACACAAACACACCAATTGGATGAACATGGTTGGTTAAAAACCCTAATTGGACAAGAATAAGCCTAGGGAGGACGAAAATGACCTAAATGTTCATCCAATGACACAAATGAACTTATTGGATGCACAAGATTTGTTAAAAACCCTAATTTAACAAGAATAAGCCTAGGGAGGACGAAAATGACCTAAATGTTCATCCAATGACACAAATGAACTTATTGGATGCATAAGATTTGTTAAAAACCCTAATTAGACAAGAATAAGCCAAAGGTGGACTTCATCCAATGACACAAACTCACTTATTGGATGCACAACAATGCTTAAAAACCCTCAATGGACAAGAATAAGCCTAGGGACGACGAAAATGACCTAAATGTTAATCCAATGACACAAACATATCTATTGGATGCACAAGATTTTTTAAAAACCCTAATTGAACAAGAATAAGCCTAGGGAGGACGGAAATGACCTAAATGTTCATCCAAAGACACAAACACACCTATTGGATGCACAAGAATGTTTAAAAACCCTAATTGGACAAGAATAAGCCTAGGGAGGACGAAAATGACCTAAATGTTCATCCAATGACACAAATGAACTTATTGCATGCACATGCTTTGTTAAAAATCCTAATTGGACAAGAATAAGCCTACGGAGGACGAAAATGACCTAAATGTTCATCCAATGACACAAATGAACTTATTGGAGGCAAAAAATTGGTTAAAAACCCTAATTGGACAACAACAAGCCTAAACAGGACGAAAATGACCTAAATGTTCATCCAATGACACAACTGAACTTATTGGATGCATAAGATTGTTTAAAAACCCTAATTGGACAACAATAAGCCTAAAGAGGACGAAAATAACCTAAATGTTCATCCAATGACACAAAAACACCTATTGGATGCACAAGGTTGTTTAAAAACCCTAATTGGACAAGAATAAGCCTAAGGAGGACGAAAATGACCTAAATGTACATCCAATGACACAAATGAACTTATTGGATGCACAAAAGTGGCTAAAACCCCTAATTGGACATCAATAAGCCTAGGGAGGACGAAAATAACCTAAATGTTCATCCAATGACACAAATGAACTTATTGGATGCACAAGATTGCTTAAAAGCCCTAATTGGACAAGAATAAGCCTAGGGAGGACGAAAATGACCTAAATGTTAATCCAATGACACAAACACATCGATTGGATGCACAAGATTTTTTAAAAACCCTTATTGGACAAGAATAAGCGTAGGGAGGAAGAAAATGACCTAAATGTTCATCCAAAGACACAAAACACTTATTGGATGCACAAGATTGGTAAAAAAACCCTAATTGGACAAGAATAAGCCTAGGGAGGACGAAAATGACCTAAATGTTCATCCAATGACACAAACACACCAATTGGATGCACAAGATTTGTTAAAAACCCTAATTGGACAAGAATAAGCCTAAAGAGGACGAAAATGACCTAAATGTTCATCCAATGACACAAATGAACTTATTGGAGGCAAAAAATTGGTTAAAAACCCTAATTGGACAACAATAAGCCTAAATAGGACGAAAATGACCTAAATGTTCATCCAATGACACAAATGAACTTATTGGATGCATAAGATTGTTTAAAAACCCTAATTGGACAACAATAAGCCTAAAGAGGACGAAAATGACCTAAATGTTCATCCAATGACACAAACACACCTATTGGATGCACAAGGTTGTTTAAAAACCCTAATTGGACAAGAATAAGCCTAAGGAGGACGAAAATGACCTAAATGTACATCCAATGACACAAATGAACTTATTGGATGCACAAAAGTGGTTAAAACCCCTAATTGGACATCAATAAGCCTAGGGAGGACGACAATGACCTAAATGTTCATCCAATGACACAAATGAACTTATTGGATGCACAAGATTGCTTAAAAACCCTAATTGGACAAGAATAAGCCTAGGGAGAACGAAAATGACCTAAATGTTAATCCAATGACACAAACACACTTACTGGATGCACAAGAATGCTTAAAAACCCTAATTGGACAAGAATAAGCATAGGGAGGACGAAAAATGACCTAAATGTTCATCCAAAGACACGAACACACCTATTGGATGCACAAGATTGGTTAAAAACCATAATTGGACAAGAATATGCCTTGGGAGGGCGAAAATGACCTAAATGTTCATCCAAAGACACGAACACACCTATTGGATGCACATGATTGGTTAAAAACCATAATTGGACAAGAATAAGCCTTGGGAGGGCGAAAATGACATAAATGTTCTTCCAACGACACAACACACCAATTGGATGCACATGATTGGTTAAAAACCCTAATGGGACAAGCATAAGCCTAGGGAGGACGAAAAGGACCTAAATGTTCATCCAATGACACAAATGAACTTATTGGATGCAAAAGATTTGTTAAAAACCCTAATTCGACAAGAATAAGCCAAAAGAGGACGAAATTGACCTAAATGTTCATCCAATGATACAAATGAATTTATTGGATGCACAAGATTGTTTAAAAACCCTAATTGGACAAGAATAAGCCTTGGGAGGACGAAAATGACCTAAATATTCATACAAACACACAAACACACCTATTGGATGCACAAGATTGGTTAAAAACCCTAATTGGACAAGAATAAGCCTAGGGGGGATGAAAATGACCTAAATGTTCATCCAATGACAAAAACACACTTATTGGATGCACAAGATTTTTTTAAAACCCTAATGGGACAAGAATAAGCCTAGGGAGGACGAAAATGACCTAAATTTTCATCCAAGGACACAAACACACCAATTGGATGTACATGGTTGGTTAAAAACCCTAATTGGACAAGAATAAGCCTAGGGAGGACGAAAATGACCTAAATGTTCATCCAATGACACAAATGAACTTATTGGCTGCAAAAAATTGGTTAAAAACCCTAATTGGACAACAATAAGCCTAAAGAGGACAAAAATGACCTAAATGTTCATCCAATGACACAAATGAACTTATTGGATGCACAAGATTAGTTAAAAACCCTAATTGGGCAAGAATAAGCCTTAAGAGGACGAAAATGACATAAATGTTCATTCACTGACACAAATGAACTTATTGGAGCACAAGATTGGTTAAAAACCCTAATTGGACAATAATAAGCCTAGGGTGGACGAAAATGACCTAAATGTTCATCCAATGACACAAATGAACTTATTGGTTGCAAAAAATTGGTTAAAAACCCTAATTGGACAACAATAAGCCTAAAGAGGACGAAAATGACCTAAATGTTCATCCAATGACACAAATGAACTTATTGGATGCACAAGATTAGTTAAAAACCCTAATTGGGCAAGAATAAGCCTTAAGAGGACGAAAATGACATAAATGTTCATCCAATGACACAAATGAACTTATTGGATGCACAAGATTATTTAAAAACCCTAATTGGACAAGAATAAGCCATGGGAGGACGAAAATGACCTAAATGTTCATCCAATGACACAAACACACCTATTGGATGCACAAGGTTGTTTAAAAACCCTAATTGGACAAGAATACTCCTAAGGAGGACGAAAATGACCTAAATGTAAATCCGATAAAACAAATGAACTTATTGGATGCACAAAAGTGGTTAAAAACCCTAATTGGACATAAATAAGTCTAGGGAGGACGAAAATAACCTAAATGTTCATCCAATGACACAAATGAACTTACTGGATACACAAGATTGGTTAAAAACCCTAATTGGACAAGAATAAGCCTAGGGAGGACAAAAATGACCTAAATGTTAATCCAATGACACAAACTCATCTATTGGATACACAAGATTTTTTAAATACCCTAATTGGACAAGAATAAGCCTAGGGAGGACGAAAATGACCTAAATGTTCATCCAAAGAAACAAACACACCTATTGGATCCACAAGATTGGTTAAAAACCCTAATTGGATAAGAATAAGCCTAGGGAGGACGAAAATGACCTAAATGTTTGTCCAATGACAAATACGAACTTATTGGATGCACAAGATTTGTTAGAAACCCTAATTGGATAAGAATAAGCCTAAGGAGGACGAAAATGACCTAAATGTACATCCAATGACACAAATGAACTTATTGGATGCACAAAAGTGGTTAAAAACCCTAATTGGACATCAATAAGCCTAGGGAGGACGAAAATAACCTAAATGTTCATCCAATGACACAAATGAACTTATTGGATGCACAAGATTGCTTAGAAACCCTAATTGGACAAGAATAAGCCTAGGGAGGACGAAAATGACCTAAATGTTAATCCAATGACACAAACACATCGATTGGATGCACAAGATATTTTAAAAACCCTAAATGCACAAGAATAAGCCTAGGAAGGACGAAAATGACCTAAATTTTCATCCAATGACACAAAGACACCAATGGGATGCACATGGTTGGTTAAAAACCCTAATTGGACAAGAATAAGCCTAGGGAGGACGAAAATGACCTGAATGTTCATCCAATGACACAAATGAACTTATTGGATGCAAAAAATTGGTTAAAACCCCTAATTGGACAACAATAAGCCTAAAGAGGACGAAAATGACCTAAATGTTCATCCAATGACACAAATGAACTTATTGGATGCACAAGATCAGTTAAAAACCCTAATTGGACAAGAATAAGCCTGAAGAGGACGAAAATGACCTAAATGTTCATCCAATGACACAAATGAACTTATTGGAAGCAAAAAATTGGTTAAATACCCTAATTGGTCAACAATAAGCCTAAAGAGGACGAAAATGACATAAATGTTCATCCACTGACACAAATGAACTTATTGGAGGCACAAGATTGGTTAAAAACCCTAATTGGACAATAATAAGCCTACTGTGGACGAAAATGACCTAAATGTACATCCAATGACACAAATAAACTTATTGGATGCACAAGATTGTTTAAAAACCCTAATAGGACAAGAATAAGCCGTGGGAGGACGAAAATGACCTAAATGTTCATCCAATGACACAAACACACCTATTGGATGCACAAGGTTGTTTAAAAACCCTAATTGGACAAGAATAATCCTAAGGAGGACGAAAATGACCTAAATGTACATCCAATGACACAAATGAACTTATTGGATGCACAAAAGTGGTTAAAAACCCTAATTGGACATAAATAAGCCTAGGGAGGACGAAAATAACTTAAATGTTCATCCAATGACACAAATGAACTTATTTGATACACAAGATTGGTTAAAAACCCTAATTGGACAAGAATAAGCCTAGGGAGGACGAAAATGACCTAAATATTAATCCAATGACACAATCACATCTATTGGATACACAATATTTTTTAAAAACCCTAATTGGACAAGAATAAGCCTAGGGAGGACGTAAATGACCTAAATGTTCATCCAAAGAAACAAACACACCTATTGGATGCACAAGATTTGTTAGAAACCCTAATTGGACAAGAATAAGCCTAAGGAGGACGAAAATGACCTAAATGTACATCCAATGACACAAATGAACTTTTGGATGCACAAAAGTGGTTAAAAACCCTAATTGGACATCAATACGCCTAGGGAGGACGAAAATAACCTAAATGTACATCCAATGACACAAATGAACTTATTGGATGCACAAGATTGTTTAAAAACCCTAATTGGACAAGAATAAGCCTTGGGAGGACAAAAATGACCTAAATGTTCATCCAATGACACAAACACACCTATTGGATGCACAAGATTGTTTAAAAACCCTAATTGGACAAGAATAAGCCTAGGGGGGACGAAAATAACCTAAATATTAATCCAATGACACAAACACACCTATTGGATGCACAAGATTGGTTACAAACCCTAATTGGACAAGACTAAGCCTAGGGAGGACGAAAATGATCTAAATGTTCATCCAATGACACAAACACACCAATTGAATGCCCAAGATTTGTTAAAAATCCTAATTGGACAAGAATAAGCCTAAAGAGGACGAAAATGACCTAAATGTTCATCCGATGACACAAATGAACTTATTGGATGCAAAAAATAGGTTAAAAACCCTAATTGACAACAATAAACCTAAAGGGGACGAAAATGTCATCCAATGACACAAATGAACTTATTGGATGCACAAGATTGTTTAAAAACCCTAATTGGACAAGAATAAGCCTTGGGAGGACGAAAATGACCTAAATTATCATCCAATGTGACACAAACACACCTGTTGGATGCACAAGATTGTTTAAAAACCCTAATTGGACAAAAATAAGCCTAAGGAGGACGAAAATGACCTAAATGTACATCCAATGACACAAATGAACTTATTGGATGCACAAAAGTGGTTAAAAACCCTAATTGGACAAGAATAAGCCTAGGGAGGAGAAAAATGACCTAAATGTTCATCCAATGACACAAACACATCTATTGGATGCACAAGATTTTTTAAAAAGCCTAATTGAACAAGAATAAGCCTAGGGAGGACGAAAATGACCTAAATGTTCATCCAAAGACACAAACACACCTATTGGATGTACAAGATTGTTTAAAAACCCTTATTGGACAAGAATAAGCCTAGGGAGGACAAAAATGACATAAATGTTCATCCAATGACAAAAATGAAGTTATTGGATGCACAGGCTTTGTTAAAAACCCTAATTGGACAAGAATAAGCCTAAGGAGGACGAAAATGACCTCAATGTACATCCAATGACAAAAATGAACTTATTGGATGCACAAGATTGGTTAACAACCCTAATTGGACAAGAATAAGCCTAAGGTGGACGAAAATGACCTAAATGTTCATCCAAGGACACAAATGAACTTATTGGATGCACAAGATTTGTTAAAAACCCTAATTGGACAAGAATAAGCCTAGGGAGGACGAAAATGACCTAAAGATTCATCCAATGACACAAACACACCAATTGGATGCACATGGTTGGTTAAAAACCCTAATTGGACAAGAATAAGCCTAGGGAGGACAAAAATGACCTAAATGTTCATCCAATGACACAAATGAACTTATCATATGCACAAGATTTGTTAAAAACCCTAATTAGAAAAGAATAAGCCAAAGGTGGACTTCATCCAATGACACAAACACACTTATTGGATGCTCAAGAATGCTTAAAAACCCTAATTGGACAAGAATAAGCATAGGGAGGACGAAAATGACCTAAATGTTAATCCAATGACACAAACACATCTATTGGATGCACAAGATTTTTTAAAAACCCTAATTGAACAAGCATAAGCCTAGGGAGGACGAAAATGACCTAAATGTTCATCCAAAGACACAAACACACCTATTGGATGCACAAGATTGTTTAAAAACCCTAATTGGACAAGAATAAGCCTAGGGAGGACGAAAATGAGCTAAATGTTCATCCAATGACACAAATGAACTTATTGCATGCACAGGCTTCGTTAAAAACCCTAATTGGACAAGAATAAGCCTAAGGAGGACGAAAATGACCTAAATGTACATCCAATGACACAAATGAACTTATTGGATGCACAAGATTGGTTAAAAACCCTAATTGGACAAGAATAAGCCTAGGGTGGACGAAAATGACCTAAATGTTCATCCAATGACACAAACACACCTATTGGAAGCACAAGATTGGTTAAAAACCCTAATTTAACAAGAATAAGCCTAGGGAGGACGAAAATGACCTAAATGTTCATCCAATGAAACAAATGAACTTATTGGATGCACAAGATTTGTTAAAAACCCTAATTGGAGAAGAATAAGCCTAGGGAGGACAAAAATGACATAAATGTTCATCGAATGACACAAACACATCTATTGGATGCACAAGATTTTTTAAAAACCCTAATTGAACAAGAATAAGCCAAGGGAGGATGAAAATGACCTAAATGTTCATCCAAAGACACAAACACACCTATTGGATGCACAAGATTGTTTAAAAACCCTTATTGGACAAGAATAAGCCTAGGGAGGACGAAAATGACCTAAATGTTCATCCAATGACACAAATGAAGTCATTGGATGCACATGCTTTGTTAAAAACCCTAATTGGACAAGAATAAGCATAAGGAGGATGAAAATGACGTAAATGTACATCCAATGACACAAATGAACTTATTGGATGCACAAGATTGGTTAAAAACCCTAATTGGACAATAATAAGCCTAGGGTGGACGAAAATGACCTAAATGTTCATCCAATGACACAAACACACCTATTGGAAGCACAAGATTGGTTAAAAACCCTAATTTAACAAGAATAAGCCTAGGGAGGACGAAAATGACCTAAATGTTCATCCAATGACACAAATGAACTTATTGGATGCACAAGATTTGTTAAAAACCCTAATTGGACAAGAATAAGCCTAGGGTGGACGAAAATGACCTAAATGTTCATCCAATGATACAAATGAACTTATTTGATGCACAAGATTGCTTAAAAACCCTAATTGGACAAGAATAAGCCTAGGGAGGACAAAAATGACCTAAATTTTCATCCAATGACACAAATTAACTTATTGGATGCACAAGATTGCTTAAAAACCCTAATTGGACAAGAATAAGCCTAGGGTGGACGAAAATGACCTAAATGTTCATCCAATGATACAAATGAACTTATTTGATGCACAAAATTGGTTAAAAACCCTAATTGGACAAGAATAAGCCTAGGGAGGACGAAAATGACCTAAATGTTCATCCAATGACACAAATTAACTTATTGGATGCACAAGATTTGTTAAAAACCCTAATTGGACAAGAATAAGCCTTGGGAGGACGAAAATGACCTAAATGTTCATCTAATGACACAAATGCACTTATTGGATGCACAAGATTGGTTAAAAACCCTAATTGGACAAGAATAAGCCTAGGGTGGACGCACATGACCTAAATGTTCATCCAATGACACAAATGAACTTATTGGATGCACAAGATTGGTTAAAAACCCTAATTGGACAAGAATAAGCCTAGGGAGGACGAAAATGACCTAAATGTTCATCCAATGACACAAATGAACTTATTGGATGCACAAGATTGGTTAAAAACCCTAATTGGACAAGAATAAGCTAAGGGAGTACGAAAATGACCTAAATGTTCATCCAATGACACAAATGAACTTATTGGATGCACAAGATTGCTTAAAAACCCTAATTGGACAAGAATAAGCCTAGGGTGGACGAAAATGACCTAAATGTTTATCCAATGACACAAATGAACTTATTGGATGCACAAGATTGCTTAAAAACCCTAATTGGACAAGAATAAGCCTAAGGAGGACGAAAATGACCTAAATGTTTATCCAATGACACAAATGAACTTATTGGATGCACAAGATTGCTTAAAACCCTAATTGGACAAGAATAAGACTAGGGAGGCTGAAAATGACCTAAATGTTCATCCAATGACACAAACACACCTATTGGATGCACAAGATTGGTTAGAAACCCTAATTGAACAAGAATAAGCCTAGGGAGGACGGAAATGACCTAAATGTTCATCCAATGACACAAATGAACTTATTGGATGCACAAGATTGCTTATAAACCCTAATTAGACAAGAATATGCCTAGGGAGGACGAAAATGACCTAAATGTTCATCCAATGACCCAAATGAACTTATTGGATGCACAAGATAGGTTAGAAACCCTAATTGAACAAGAATAAGCCTAGGGAGGACGAAAATGACCTAAATGTTCATCCAATGACACAAATGAACTTATTGGATGCACAAGATTGCTTAAAAACCCTAATTGGACAAGAATAAGCCTAGGGAGGACGAAAATGACCTAAATGTTCATCCAATGACACAAATGAACTTATTGGATGCACAAGATTGGTTAAAAACCCTAATTGGACAAGAATAAGCCTAGGGTGGATGAAAATGACCTAAATGTTCATCCAATTACAAAAATGAACTTATTGGATGCACAAGATTGCTTAAAAACCCTAATTGGACAAGAATAAGCCTAGGGAGGACCAAAATGACCTAAATGTTCATCCAATGACACAAATGAACTTATTGGATCCACAAGATTGGTTAAAAACCCTAATTGGAAAAGAATAAGCCTTGGGAGGACAAAAATGACCTAAATGTTCATCCAATGACACAAATGAACTTATTGGATGCACAAGATTGCTTAAAAACCCTAATTGGACAAGAATAAGCCTAGGGAGGACGAAAATGACCTAAATGTTCATCCAATGACACAAATACAACTATTGGATGCACAAGATTGGTTAAAAACCCTAATTGGACAAGAATAAGCCTAGGGAGGACGAAAATGACCTAAATGTTCATCCAATGACACAAATGAACTTATTGGATGCACAAGATTGGTTAAAAACCCTAATTGGACAAGAATAAGCCTAGGGAGGACGAAAATGACCTAAATGTTCATCCAATGACACAAATGAACTTATTGGATGCACAAGATTGGTTAAAAACCCTAATTGGACAAGAATAAGCCTAGGGAGGACGAAAACGACCTAAATGTTCATCCAATGACACAAATGAACTTATTGGATGCACAAGATTTGTTAAAAACCCTAATCGGACAAGAATAAGCCTAGGGAGGACGAAAATGACCTAAATGTTTGTCCAATGACACAAACACACCTATTGGATGCACAAGATTGCATAAAAACCCTAATTGGACAAGAATAAGCCTTGGGAGGAAACAAATGACCTAAATGTTCGTCCAATGACACAAACACACCTATTGGATGCACAAGATTGGTTAAAAACCCTAATTGGACAAGAATAAGCCTAGGGAGGACGAAAATGACCTAAATGTTCATCCAATGACACAAATGAACTTATTGGATGCACAAGATTGGTTAAAAACCCTAATTGGACAAGAATAAGCCAAGGGAGGACGAAAATGACCTTAATGTTCATCCAATGACACAAACACACTTATTGGATGCACAAGATTGGTTAAAAACCCTAATTGGACAAGAATAAGCCTAGGGAGGACGAAAATGACCTAAATGTTCATCCAATGACACAAATGAACTTATTGGATGCACAAGATTGGTTAAAAACCATAATTGGACAAGAATAAGCCTTGGAAGGACGAAAATGACCTAAATGTTCATCCAATGACACAACTGAACTTATTGGATGCACAAGATTGGTTAAAAACCCTAATTGGACAACAATAAGCCTAGGGAGGACGAAAATGACCTAAATGTTCATCCAATGACACAAACACACCTATTGGATGCACAAGATTGGTTAAAAACCCTAATTGGACAAGAATAAGCCTATGGAGGACGAAAATGACCTAAATGTTCATCCAATGACACAAACACACCTATTGGATGCACAAGATTGGTTAAAAACCCTAATTGAACAAGAATAAGCCTAGGGAGGACGAAAATGACGTAAATGTTCATCCAATGACACAAATGAACTTATTGGATGCACAAGATTGCTTAAAAACCCTAATTGGACAAGAATAAGCCTAGGGAGGACGAAAATGACCTAAATGTTCATCCAATGACACAAATGAACTTATTGGATGCACAAGATTGGTTAAAAACCCTAATTGGACAAGAATAAGCCTAGGGTGGACGAAAATGACCTAAATGTTTATCCAATGACACAAATGAACTTATTGGATGGACAAGATTGGTTAAAAACCCTAATTGGACAAGAATAAGCCTAGGGAGGACTAAAATGACCTAAATGTTTATCCAATGACACAAACACACCTATTGGATGCACAAGATTGGTTAAAAACCCTAATTGGACAAGAATAAGCCTAGGGAGGACGAAAATGACCTAAATGTTCATCCAATGACACAAACACACCTATTGGATGCACAAGATTGGTTAAAAACCCTAAATGGACAAGAATAAGCCTAGGGAGGACGAAAATGACGTAAATGTTCATCCAATGACACAAATCAACTTATTGGATGCACAAGATTGCTTAAAAACCCTAATTGGACAAGAATAAGACTAGGGAGGACAAAAATGACCTAAATGTTCATCCAATGACACAAACACACCTATTGGATGCACAAGATTGGTTAGAAACCCTAATTGAACAAGAATAAGCCTAGGGAGGACGAAAATGACCTAAATGTTCATCCAATGACACAAATGAACTTATTGGATGCACAAGATTTGTTAAAAACCCTAATTGGACAAGAATAAGCCTAGGGTGGACGAAAATGACCTAAATGTTCATCCAATGACACAAACATACTTATTGGATGCACAAGATTGCTTAAAAACCCTAATGGGTCAAGAATAAGCCTATGGAGGACGAAAATGACCTAAAGTTTCATCCAATGACACAAACACACCAATTGGATGCACATGGTTGGTTAAAAACCATAATTGGACAAGAATAAGCCTAGGGAGAACGAAAATGACCTAAATGTTCATCCAATGACACAAATGAACTTACTGGACGCACAAGATTTGTTAAAAACCCTAATTAGACAAGAATAAGCCAAAGGTGGACTTTATCCAATGACACAAACACACTTATTGGATGCACAAGAATGCTTAAAAACCCTAATTGGACAAGAATAAGCCTAGGGAGGACGAAAATGACCTAAATGTTAATCCAATGACACAAACACATCTATTGGATGCACAAGATTTTTTAAAAACACTACCTGAACAAGAATAAGCCTAGGGAGGACGAAAATGACGTAAATATTCATCCAAAGACACAAACACACCTATTGAATGCACAAGATTGTTTAAAAACCCTAATTGGACAAGAATAAGCCTAGGGAGGACGAAAATGAGCTAAATGTTCATCCAATGACACAAATGAACTTATTGGATGCACAAGCTTTGTTAAAAACCCTAATTGGACATGAATAAGCCTAAGGAGGACGAAAATGAGCTAAATTTACATCCAATGACACAAATGAGCTTATTGGATGCACAAGATTGGTTAAAAACCCTAATTGGACAAGAATAAGCCTAGGGTGGAAGAAAATGACCTAAATGTACATCCAATGACACAAACACACCTATTGGCAGCACAAGATTGGTTAAAAATCCTAATTTAACAAGAATAAGCCTAGGGAGGACGAAAATTACCTAAATGTTCATCCAATGACACAAATGAACTTATTGGATGCACAGGATTTGTTAAAAACCCTTATTGGACAAGAATAAGCCTAGGGAGGACAAAAATGACCTAAATGTTCATC
>JBBPBR010000001.1:28310698-28328453 GCA_037974775.1 Cicer pinnatifidum | reverse complement strand
GAAAATGACCTAAATGTACATCCAATGACACAAACACACCTATTGGCAGCACAAGATTGGTTAAAAATCCTAATTTAACAAGAATAAGCCTAGGGAGGACGAAAATTACCTAAATGTTCATCCAATGACACAAATGAACTTATTGGATGCACAGGATTTGTTAAAAACCCTTATTGGACAAGAATAAGCCTAGGGAGGACAAAAATGACCTAAATGTTCATCATATGACACAAATACATCTATTGGATACACAAGATTTTTTAAAAACCCTAATTGAACAAGAATAAGCCTAGGGAGGACGAAAATGACCTAAATGTTCATCCAAAGACACAAACACACCTATTGGATGCACAAGATTGTTTAAAAACCCTTATTGGACAAGAATAAGTCTAGGGAGGACGAAAATGACCTAAATGTTCATCCAATGACACAAATGAAGTTATTGGATGCACAGGCTTTGTTTAAAACACTAATTGGACAAGATTAAGCCTAAGGAGGACAAAAATGAGCTAAATGTTCATCCAATGACACAAATGAACTTATTGGATGCACAAGCTTTGTTAAAAACCCTAATTGGACATGAATAAGCCTAAGGAGGACGAGAATGAGCTAAATTTACATCCAATGACACAAATGAGCTTATTGGATGCACAAGATTGGTTAAAAACCCAAATTGGACAAGAATAAGCCTAGGGTGGACGAAAATGACCTAAATGTACATCCAATGACACAAACACACCTATTGGAAGCACAAGATTGGTTAAAAATCCTAATTTAACAAGAATAAGCCTAGGGAGGACGAAAATTACCTAAATGTTCATCCAATGACACAAATGAACTTATTGGATGCACAGGATTTGTTAAAAACCCTTATTGGACAAGAATAAGCCTAGGGAGGACAAAAATGACCTAAATGTTCATCCAATGACACAAACACATCTATTGGATGCACAAGATTTTTTAAAAACCCTAATTGAACAAGAATAAGCCTAGGAAGGACGAAAATGACCTAAATGTTCATCCAAAGAAACAAACACACCTATTGGATGCACAAAATTGTTTAAAAACCCTTATTGGACAAGAATAAGCCTAGGGAGGACGAAAATGACCTAAATGTTCATCCAATGACACAAATGAAGTTATTGGATGCACAGGCTTTGTTAAAAACCCTAATTGGACAAGATTAAGCCTAAGGAGGACGAAAATGACCTAAATGTACATCCAATGACACAAATGAACGTATTGGATGCAAAAGATTGGTTAAAAACCCTAATTGGACAAGAATAAGCCTAGGGTGGACGAAAATGACCTAAATGTTCATCCAATGACACCAACACACCTATTTGGAGCACAAGATTGGTTAATAACCCTAATTTAACAAGAATAAGCCTAGGGAGGACGAAAATGACCTAAATGTTCATCCAATGACACAAATGAACTTATTGGATGCACATGATTTGTTAAAAACCCTAATTGGACAAGAATAAGCCTAGGGTGGACGAAAATGACATAAATGTTCATCCATTGACATTAACATACTTATTGGATGCACAAGATTTCTTAAAAACCCTAATTGGACAAGAATAAGCCTAGGGAGGACGAAAATGACCTAAAGTTTCATCCAATGACACAAACACACCAATTGGATGAACATGGTTGGTTAAAATCCCTAATTGGACAAGAATAAGCCTAGGGAGGACGAAAATGACCTTAATGTTCATCCAATGACACAAATGAACTTATTGGATGCATAAGATTTGTTAAAAACCCTAATTAGACAAGAATAAGCCAAAGGTGGACTTCATCCAATGACACAAACTCACTTATTGGATGCACAACAATGCTTAAAAACCCTCAATGGACAAGAATAAGCCTAGGGAGGACGAAAATGACCTAAATGTTAATCCAATGACACAAACATATCTATTGGATGCACAAGATTTTTTAAAAACCCTAATTGAACAAGAATAAGCCTAGGGAGGACGAAAATGACCTAAATGTTCATCCAAAGACACAAACACACCTATTGGATGCACAAGAATGTTTAAAAACCCTAATTGGACAAGAATAAGCATAGGGAGGACGAAAATGACCTAAATGTTCATCCAATGACACAAATGAACTTATTGCATGCACATGCTTTGTTAAAAATCCTAATTGGACAAGAATAAGCCTATGGAGGACGAAAATGACCTAAATGTATATCCAATGACACAAATGAGCGTTTTGGATGCACAAGATTTTTTAAAAACCCTAATTGAACAAGAATAAGCCTAGGGAGGACGAAAATGACCTAAATGTTCATCCAAAGACACAAACAACCTATTGGATGCACAAGATTGTTTAAAAACCCTTATTGGACAAGAATAAGCCTAGGGAGGACGAAAATGACCAAAATGTTCATCCAATGACACAAATGAAGTCATTGGATGCACATGCTTTGTTAAAAACCCTAATTGGACAAGAATAAGCATAAGGAGGATGAAAATGACGTAAATGTACATCCAATGACACAAATGAACTTATTGGATGCACAAGATTGGTTAAAAACCCTAATTGGACAATAATAAGCCTAGGGTGGACGAAAATGACCTAAATGTTCATCCAATGACACAAACACACCTATTGGAAGCACAAGATTGGTTAAAAACCCTAATTTAACAAGAATAAGCCTAGGGAGGACGAAAATGACCTAAATGTTCATCCAATGACACAAATGAACTTATTGGATGCACAAGATTTGTTAAAAACCCTAATTGGACAAGAATAAGCCTAGGGTGGACGAAAATGACCTAAATGTTCATCCAATGACACAAACATACTTATTGGATGCACAAGATTGCTTAAAAACCCTAATGGGTCAAGAATAAGCCTATGGAGGACGAAAGTGACCTAAAGTTTCATCCAATGACACAAACACACCAATTGGATGCACATGGTTGGTTAAAAACCATAATTGGACAAGAATAAGCCTAGGGAGAACGAAAATGACCTAAATGTTCATCCAATGACACAAATGAACTTACTGGACGCACAGGATTTGTTAAAAACCCTAATTAGACAAGAATAAGCCAAAGGTGGACTTCATCCAATGACACAAAAACACTTATTGGATGCACAAGAATGCTTAAAAACCCTAATTGGACAAGAATAAGCCTAGGGAGGACGAAAATGACCTAAATGTTAATCCAATGACACAAACACATCTATTGGATGCACAAGATTTTTTAAAAACACTACCTGAACAAGAATAAGCCTAGGGAGGACGAAAATGACCTAAATGTTCATCCAAAGACACAAACACACCTATTGAATGCACAAGATTGTTTAAAAACCCTAATTGGACAAGAATAAGCCTAGGGAGGACGAAAATGAGCTAAATGTTCATCCAATGACACAAATGAACTTATTGGATGCACAAGCTTTGTTAAAAACCCTAATTGGACATGAATAAGCCTAAGGAGGACGAAAATGAGCTAAATTTACATCCAATGACACAAATGAGCTTATTGGATGCACAAGATTGGTTAAAAACCCTAATTGGACAAGAATAAGCCTAGGGTGGACGAAAATGACCTAAATGTACATCCAATGACACAAACACACCTATTGGCAGCACAAGATTGGTTAAAAATCCTAATTTAACAAGAATAAGCCTAGGGAGGACGAAAATTACCTAAATGTTCATCCAATGACACAAATGAACTTATTGGATGCACAGGATTTGTTAAAAACCCTTATTGGACAAGAATAAGCCTAGGGAGGACAAAAATGACCTAAATGTTCATCCAATGACACAAATACATCTATTGGACACACAAGATTTTTTAAAAACCCTAATTGAACAAGAATAAGCCTAGGGAGGACGAAAATGACCTAAATGTTCATCCAAAGACACAAACACACCTATTGGATGCACAAGATTGTTTAAAAACCCTTATTGGACAAGAATAAGTCTAGGGAGGACGAAAATGACCTAAATGTTCATCCAATGACACAAATGAAGTTATTGGATGCACAGGCTTTGTTTAAAACACTAATTGGACAAGATTAAGCCTAAGGAGGACGAAAATGAGCTAAATGTTCATCCAATGACACAAATGAACTTATTGGATGCACAAGCTTTGTTAAAAACCCTAATTGGACATGAATAAGCCTAAGGAGGACGAGAATGAGCTAAATTTACATCCAATGACACAAATGAGCTTATTGGATGCACAAGATTGGTTAAAAACCCAAATTGGACAAGAATAAGCCTAGGGTGGACGAAAATGACCTAAATGTACATCCAATGACACAAACACACCTATTGGAAGCACAAGATTGGTTAAAAATCCTAATTTAACAAGAATAAGCCTAGGGAGGACGAAAATTACCTAAATGTTCATCCAATGACACAAATGAACTTATTGGATGCACAGGATTTGTTAAAAACCCTTATTGGACAAGAATAAGCCTAGGGAGGACAAAAATGACCTAAATGTTCATCCAATGACACAAACACATCTATTGGATGCACAAGATTTTTTAAAAACCCTAATTGAACAAGAATAAGCCTAGGAAGGACGAAAATGACCTAAATGTTCATCCAAAGAAACAAACACACCTATTGGATGCACAAGATTGTTTAAAAACCCTTATTGGACAAGAATAAGCCTAGGGAGGACGAAAATGACCTAAATGTTCATCCAATGACACAAATGAAGTTATTGGATGCACAGGCTTTGTTAAAAACCCTAATTGGACAAGATTAAGCCTAAGGAGGACGAAAATGACCTAAATGTACATCCAATGACACAAATGAACGTATTGGATGCAAAAGATTGGTTAAAAACCCTAATTGGACAAGAATAAGCCTAGGGTGGACGAAAATGACCTAAATGTTCATCCAATGACACCAACACACCTATTTGGAGCACAAGATTGGTTAAAAACCCTAATTTAACAAGAATAAGCCTAGGGAGGACGAAAATGACCTAAATGTTCATCCAATGACACAAATGAACTTATTGGATGCACATGATTTGTTAAAAACCCTAATTGGACAAGAATAAGCCTAGGGTGGACGAAAATGACATAAATGTTCATCCATTGACATTAACATACTTATTGGATGCACAAGATTTCTTAAAAACCCTAATTGGACAAGAATAAGCCTAGGGAGGACGAAAATGACCTAAAGTTTCATCCAATGACACAAACACACCAATTGGATGAACATGGTTGGTTAAAAACCCTAATTGGACAAGAATAAGCCTAGGGAGGACGAAAATGACCTAAATGTTCATCCAATGACACAAATGAACTTATTGGATGCACAAGATTTGTTAAAAACCCTAATTTAACAAGAATAAGCCTAGGGAGGACGAAAATGACCTAAATGTTCATCCAATGACACAAATGAACTTATTGGATGCATAAGATTTGTTAAAAACCCTAATTAGACAAGAATAAGCCAAAGGTGGACTTCATCCAATGACACAAACTCACTTATTGGATGCACAACAATGCTTAAAAACCCTCAATGGACAAGAATAAGCCTAGGGAGGACGAAAATGACCTAAATGTTAATCCAATGACACAAACATATCTATTGGATGCACAAGATTTTTTAAAAACCCTAATTGAACAAGAATAAGCCTAGGGAGGACGAAAATGACCTAAATGTTCATCCAAAGACACAAACACACCTATTGGATGCACAAGAATGTTTAAAAACCCTAATTGGACAAGAATAAGCCTAGGGAGGACGAAAATGACCTAAATGTTCATCCAATGACACAAATGAACTTATTGCATGCACATGCTTTGTTAAAAATCCTAATTGGACAAGAATAAGCCTACGGAGGACGAAAATGACCTAAATGTATATCCAATGACACAAATGAGCGTATTGGATGCACAAGATTTTTTAAAAACCCTAATTGAACAAGAATAAGCCTAGGGAGGACGAAAATGACCTAAATGTTCATCCAAAGACACAAACACACCTATTGGAAGCACAAGATTGGGTTAAAAACCCTAATTTAACAAGAATAAGCCTAGGGAGGACGAAAATGACCTAAATGTTCATCCACCGACACAAATGAACTTATTGGATGCACAAGATTGTTTAAAAACCCTAATTCGACCAGAATAAGCCTAAGGAGGACGAAAATGACCTAAACGTTCATCCAATGACACAAATGAACTTATTGGATGCAAAAAATTGGTTATTAACCCTAATTGGACAACAATAAGCCTAAAGAGGACGAAAATGACCTAAATGATCATCCAATGACCCAAATGAACTTAATGGATGACAAGATTGTTTAAAAACCCTAATTGGACAAGAATAAGCCTTGGGAGGACGAAAATGACCTAAATGTTCATCCAATGACACAAATGAACTTAATGGATGCACAATATTGTTTAAAAACCCTAATTGGACAAGAATAAGCCTTGGGAGGACGAAAATGACCTAAATATTCATCCAAAGACTCAAACACACCCATTGGATGCACAAAATTTTTTAAAAACCCTAATGGGACAAGAATAAGCCTAGGGAGGACGAAAATGACCTAAATGTTCATCCAAAGAAACAAACACACCTATTGGATGCACAAGATTTGTTAGAAACCCTAATTGGACAAGAATAAGCCTAAGGAGGACGAAAATGACCTAAATGTACATCCAATGACACAAATGAACTTTTGGATGCACAAAAGTGGTTAAAAACCCTAATTGGACATCAATACGCCTAGGGAGGACGAAACTAACCTAAATGTACATCCAATGACACAAATGAACTTATTGGATGCACAAGATTGTTTAAAAACCCTAATTGGACAAGAATAAGCCTTGGGAGGACAAAAATGACCTAAATGTTCATCCAATGACACAAACACACCTATTGGATGCACAAGATTGTTTAAAAACCCTAATTGGACAAGAATAAGCTTAGGGAGGACGAAAATAACCTAAATATTAATCCAATGACACAAACACACCTATTGGATGCACAAGATTGGTTACAAACCCTAATTGGACAAGAATAAGGCTAGGGAGGAAGAAAATGACCTAATTGTTAGTCCAATGACACAAACACACCTATTGGATGCAGAAGATTGGTTAAAAACCCTAATTGGACAAGAATAAGCCTAGGGAGGACGAAAATGATCTAAATGTTCATCCAATGACACAAACACACCAATTGAATGCCCAAGATTTGTTAAAAATCCTAATTGGACAAGAATAAGCCTAAAGAGGACGAAAATGACCTAAATGTTCATCCAATGACACAAATGAACTTATTGGATGCAAAAAATAGGTTAAAAACCCTAATTGACAACAATAAACCTAAAGGGGACGAAAATGTCATCCAATGACACAAATGAACTTATTGGATGCACAAGATTGTCTAAAAACCCTAATTGGACAAGAATAAGCCTTGGGAGGACGAAAATGACCTAAATTATCATCCAATGTGACACAAACACACCTGTTGGATGCACAAGATTGTTTAAAAACCCTAATTGGACAAAAATAAGCCTAAGGAGGACGAAAATGACCTAAATGTACATCCAATGACACAAATGAACTTATTGGATGCACAAAAGTGGTTAAAAACCCTAATTGGACAAGAATAAGCCTAGGGAGGAGAAAAATGACCTAAATGTTCATCCAATGACACAAACACATCTATTGGATGCACAAGATTTTTTAAAAAGCCTAATTGAACAAGAATAAGCCTAGGGAGGACGAAAATGACCTAAATGTTCATCCAAAGACACAAACACACCTATTGGATGTACAAGATTGTTTAAAAACCCTTATTGGACAAGAATAAGCCTAGGGAGGACAAAAATGACATAAATGTTCATCCAATGACAAAAATGAAGTTATTGGATGCACAGGCTTTGTTAAAAACCCTAATTGGACAAGAATAAGCCTAAGGAGGACGAAAATGACCTCAATGTACATCCAATGACAAAAATGAACTTATTGGATGCACAAGATTGGTTAACAACCCTAATTGGACAAGAATAAGCCTAAGGTGGACGAAAATGACCTAAATGTTCATCCAAGGACACAAATGAACTTATTGGATGCACAAGATTTGTTAAAAACCCTAATTGGACAAGAATAAGCCTAGGGAGGACGAAAATGACCTAAAGATTCATCCAATGACACAAACACACCAATTGGATGCACATGGTTGGTTAAAAACCCTAATTGGACAAGAATAAGCCTAGGGAGGACAAAAATGACCTAAATGTTCATCCAATGACACAAATGAACTTATTGGATGCACAAGATTTGTTAAAAACCCTAATTAGAAAAGAATAAGCCAAAGGTGGACTTCATCCAATGACACAAACACACTTATTGGATGCTCAAGAATGCTTAAAAACCCTAAATTCGACAAGAATAAGCATAGGGAGGACGAAAATGACCTAAATGTTAATCCAATGACACAAACACATCTATTGGATGCACAAGATTTTTTAAAAACCCTAATTGAACAAGAATAAGCCTAGGGAGGACGAAAATGACCTAAATGTTCATCCAAAGACACAAACACACCTATTGGATGCACAAGATTGTTTAAAAACCCTAATTGGACAAGAATAAGCCTAGGGAGGACGAAAATGAGCTAAATGTTCATCCAATCACACAAATGAACTTATTGCATGCACAGGCTTCGTTAAAAACCCTAATTGGACAAGAATAAGCCTAAGGAGGACGAAAATGACCTAAATGTACATCCAATGACACAAATGAACTTATTGGATGCACAAGATTGGTTAAAAACCCTAATTGGACAAGAATAAGCCTAGGGTGGACGAAAATGACCTAAATGTTCATCCAATGACACAAACACACCTATTGGAAGCACAAGATTGGTTAAAAACCCTAATTTAACAAGAATAAGCCTAGGGAGGACGAAAATGACCTAAATGTTCATCCAATGATACAAATGAACTTATTGGATGCACAAGATTGGTTAAAAACCCTAATTGGAGAAGAATAAGCCTAGGGAGGACAAAAATGACATAAATGTTCATCGAATGACCTAAACACATCTATTGGATGCACAAGATTTTTTAAAAACCCTAATTGAACAAGAATAAGCCTAGGGAGGACGAAAATGACCTAAATGTTCATCCAAAGACACAAACAACCTATTGGATGCACAAGATTGTTTAAAAACCCTTATTGGACAAGAATAAGCCTAGGGAGGACGAAAATGACCAAAATGTTCATCCAATGACACAAATGAAGTCATTGGATGCACATGCTTTGTTAAAAACCCTAATTGGACAAGAATAAGCATAAGGAGGATGAAAATGACGTAAATGTACATCCAATGACACAAATGAACTTATTGGATGCACAAGATTGGTTAAAAACCCTAATTGGACAATAATAAGCCTAGGGTGGACGAAAATGACCTAAATGTTCATCCAATGACACAAACACACCTATTGGAAGCACAAGATTGGTTAAAAACCCTAATTTAACAAGAATAAGCCTAGGGAGGACGAAAATGACCTAAATGTTCATCCAATGACACAAATGAACTTATTGGATGCACAAGATTTGTTAAAAACCCTAATTGGACAAGAATAAGCCTAGGGTGGACGAAAATGACCTAAATGTTCATCCAATGACACAAACATACTTATTGGATGCACAAGATTGCTTAAAAACCCTAATGGGTCAAGAATAAGCCTATGGAGGACGAAAGTGACCTAAAGTTTCATCCAATGACACAAACACACCAATTGGATGCACATGGTTGGTTAAAAACCATAATTGGACAAGAATAAGCCTAGGGAGAACGAAAATGACCTAAATGTTCATCCAATGACACAAATGAACTTACTGGACGCACAGGATTTGTTAAAAACCCTAATTAGACAAGAATAAGCCAAAGGTGGACTTCATCCAATGACACAAAAACACTTATTGGATGCACAAGAATGCTTAAAAACCCTAATTGGACAAGAATAAGCCTAGGGAGGACGAAAATGACCTAAATGTTAATCCAATGACACAAACACATCTATTGGATGCACAAGATTTTTTAAAAACACTACCTGAACAAGAATAAGCCTAGGGAGGACGAAAATGACCTAAATGTTCATCCAAAGACACAAACACACCTATTGAATGCACAAGATTGTTTAAAAACCCTAATTGGACAAGAATAAGCCTAGGGAGGACGAAAATGAGCTAAATGTTCATCCAATGACACAAATGAACTTATTGGATGCACAAGCTTTGTTAAAAACCCTAATTGGACATGAATAAGCCTAAGGAGGACGAAAATGAGCTAAATTTACATCCAATGACACAAATGAGCTTATTGGATGCACAAGATTGGTTAAAAACCCTAATTGGACAAGAATAAGCCTAGGGTGGACGAAAATGACCTAAATGTACATCCAATGACACAAACACACCTATTGGCAGCACAAGATTGGTTAAAAATCCTAATTTAACAAGAATAAGCCTAGGGAGGACGAAAATTACCTAAATGTTCATCCAATGACACAAATGAACTTATTGGATGCACAGGATTTGTTAAAAACCCTTATTGGACAAGAATAAGCCTAGGGAGGACAAAAATGACCTAAATGTTCATCCAATGACACAAATACATCTATTGGACACACAAGATTTTTTAAAAACCCTAATTGAACAAGAATAAGCCTAGGGAGGACGAAAATGACCTAAATGTTCATCCAAAGACACAAACACACCTATTGGATGCACAAGATTGTTTAAAAATCCTTATTGGACAAGAATAAGTCTAGGGAGGACGAAAATGACCTAAATGTTCATCCAATGACACAAATGAAGTTATTGGATGCACAGGCTTTGTTTAAAACACTAATTGGACAAGATTAAGCCTAAGGAGGACGAAAATGAGCTAAATGTTCATCCAATGACACAAATGAACTTATTGGATGCACAAGCTTTGTTAAAAACCCTAATTGGACATGAATAAGCCTAAGGAGGACGAGAATGAGCTAAATTTACATCCAATGACACAAATGAGCTTATTGGATGCACAAGATTGGTTAAAAACCCAAATTGGACAAGAATAAGCCTAGGGTGGACGAAAATGACCTAAATGTACATCCAATGACACAAACACACCTATTGGAAGCACAAGATTGGTTAAAAATCCTAATTTAACAAGAATAAGCCTAGGGAGGACGAAAATTACCTAAATGTTCATCCAATGACACAAATGAACTTATTGGATGCACAGGATTTGTTAAAAACCCTTATTGGACAAGAATAAGCCTAGGGAGGACAAAAATGACCTAAATGTTCATCCAATGACACAAATACATCTATTGGATGCACAAGAATTTTTAAAAACCCTAATTGAACAAGAATAAGCCTAGGGAGGACGAAAATGACCTAAATGTTCATCCAAAGACACAAACACACCTATTGGATGCACAAGATTGTTTAAAAACCCTTATTGGACAAGAATAAGTCTAGGGAGGACGAAAATGACCTAAATGTTCATCCAATGACACAAATGAAGTTATTGGATGCACAGGCTTTGTTTAAAACACTAATTGGACAAGATTAAGCCTAAGGAGGACGAAAATGAGCTAAATGTTCATCCAATGACACAAATGAACTTATTGGATGCACAAGCTTTGTTAAAAACCCTAATTGGACATGAATAAGCCTAAGGAGGACGAGAATGAGCTAAATTTACATCCAATGACACAAATGAGCTTATTGGATGCACAAGATTGGTTAAAAACCCAAATTGGACAAGAATAAGCCTAGGGTGGACGAAAATGACCTAAATGTACATCCAATGACACAAACACACCTATTGGAAGCACAAGATTGGTTAAAAATCCTAATTTAACAAGAATAAGCCTAGGGAGGACGAAAATTACCTAAATGTTCATCCAATGACACAAATGAACTTATTGGATGCACAGGATTTGTTAAAAACCCTTATTGGACAAGAATAAGCCTAGGGAGGACAAAAATGACCTAAATGTTCATCCAATGACACAAATACATCTATTGGACACACAAGATTTTTTAAAAACCCTAATTGAACAAGAATAAGCCTAGGGAGGACGAAAATGACCTAAATGTTCATCCAAAGACACAAACACACCTATTGGATGCACAAGATTGTTTAAAAATCCTTATTGGACAAGAATAAGTCTAGGGAGGACGAAAATGACCTAAATGTTCATCCAATGACACAAATGAAGTTATTGGATGCACAGGCTTTGTTTAAAACACTAATTGGACAAGATTAAGCCTAAGGAGGACGAAAATGAGCTAAATGTTCATCCAATGACACAAATGAACTTATTGGATGCACAAGCTTTGTTAAAAACCCTAATTGGACATGAATAAGCCTAAGGAGGACGAGAATGAGCTAAATTTACATCCAATGACACAAATGAGCTTATTGGATGCACAAGATTGGTTAAAAACCCAAATTGGACAAGAATAAGCCTAGGGTGGACGAAAATGACCTAAATGTACATCCAATGACACAAACACACCTATTGGAAGCACAAGATTGGTTAAAAATCCTAATTTAACAAGAATAAGCCTAGGGAGGACGAAAATTACCTAAATGTTCATCCAATGACACAAATGAACTTATTGGATGCACAGGATTTGTTAAAAACCCTTATTGGACAAGAATAAGCCTAGGGAGGACAAAAATGACCTAAATGTTCATCCAATGACACAAACACATCTATTGGATGCACAAGATTTTTTAAAAACCCTAATTGAACAAGAATAAGCCTAGGAAGGACGAAAATGACCTAAATGTTCATCCAAAGAAACAAACACACCTATTGGATGCACAAAATTGTTTAAAAACCCTTATTGGACAAGAATAAGCCTAGGGAGGACGAAAATGACCTAAATGTTCATCCAATGACACAAATGAAGTTATTGGATGCACAGGCTTTGTTAAAAACCCTAATTGGACAAGATTAAGCCTAAGGAGGACGAAAATGACCTAAATGTACATCCAATGACACAAATGAACGTATTGGATGCAAAAGATTGGTTAAAAACCCTAATTGGACAAGAATAAGCCTAGGGTGGACGAAAATGACCTAAATGTTCATCCAATGACACCAACACACCTATTTGGAGCACAAGATTGGTTAATAACCCTAATTTAACAAGAATAAGCCTAGGGAGGACGAAAATGACCTAAATGTTCATCCAATGACACAAATGAACTTATTGGATGCACATGATTTGTTAAAAACCTTAATTGGACAAGAATAAGCCTAGGGTGGACGAAAATGACATAAATGTTCATCCATTGACATTAACATACTTATTGGATGCACAAGATTTCTTAAAAACCCTAATTGGACAAGAATAAGCCTAGGGAGGACGAAAATGACCTAAAGTTTCATCCAATGACACAAACACACCAATTGGATGAACATGGTTGGTTAAAATCCCTAATTGGACAAGAATAAGCCTAGGGAGGACGAAAATGACCTTAATGTTCATCCAATGACACAAATGAACTTATTGGATGCATAAGATTTGTTAAAAACCCTAATTAGACAAGAATAAGCCAAAGGTGGACTTCATCCAATGACACAAACTCACTTATTGGATGCACAACAATGCTTAAAAACCCTCAATGGACAAGAATAAGCCTAGGGAGGACGAAAATGACCTAAATGTTAATCCAATGACACAAACATATCTATTGGATGCACAAGATTTTTTAAAAACCCTAATTGAACAAGAATAAGCCTAGGGAGGACGAAAATGACCTAAATGTTCATCCAAAGACACAAACACACCTATTGGATGCACAAGAATGTTTAAAAACCCTAATTGGACAAGAATAAGCATAGGGAGGACGAAAATGACCTAAATGTTCATCCAATGACACAAATGAACTTATTGCATGCACATGCTTTGTTAAAAATCCTAATTGGACAAGAATAAGCCTATGGAGGACGAAAATGACCTAAATGTATATCCAATGACACAAATGAGCGTTTTGGATGCACAAGATTTTTTAAAAACCCTAATTGAACAAGAATAAGCCTAGGGAGGACGAAAATGACCTAAATGTTCATCCAAAGACACAAACAACCTATTGGATGCACAAGATTGTTTAAAAACCCTTATTGGACAAGAATAAGCCTAGGGAAGACGAAAATGACCAAAATGTTCATCCAATGACACAAATGAAGTCATTGGATGCACATGCTTTGTTAAAAACCCTAATTGGACAAGAATAAGCATAAGGAGGATGAAAATGACGTAAATGTACATCCAATGACACAAATGAACTTATTGGATGCACAAGATTGGTTAAAAACCCTAATTGGACAATAATAAGCCTAGGGTGGACGAAAATGACCTAAATGTTCATCCAATGACACAAACACACCTATTGGAAGCACAAGATTGGTTAAAAACCCTAATTTAACAAGAATAAGCCTAGGGAGGACGAAAATGACCTAAATGTTCATCCAATGACACAAATGAACTTATTGGATGCACAAGATTTGTTAAAAACCCTAATTGGACAAGAATAAGCCTAGGGTGGACGAAAAAGACCTAAATGTTCATCCAATGACACAAACATACTTATTGGATGCACAAGATTGCTTAAAAACCCTAATGGGTCAAGAATAAGCCTATGGAGGACGAAAATGACCTAAAGTTTCATCCAATGACACAAACACACCAATTGGATGCACATGGTTGGTTAAAAACCATAATTGGACAAGAATAAGCCTAGGGAGAACGAAAATGACCTAAATGTTCATCCAATGACACAAATGAACTTACTGGACGCACAGGATTTGTTAAAAACCCTAATTAGACAAGAATAAGCCAAAGGTGGACTTCATCCAATGACACAAAAACACTTATTGGATGCACAAGAATGCTTAAAAACCCTAATTGGACAAGAATAAGCCTAGGGAGGACGAAAATAACCTAAATGTTAATCCAATGACACAAACACATCTATTGGATGCACAAGATTTTTTAAAAACACTACCTGAACAAGAATAAGCCTAGGGAGGACGAAAATGACCTAAATGTTCATCCAAAGACACAAACACACCTATTGAATGCACAAGATTGTTTAAAAACCCTAATTGGACAAGAATAAGCCTAGGGAGGACGAAAATGAGCTAAATGTTCATCCAATGACACAAATGAACTTATTGGATGCACAAGCTTTGTTAAAAACCCTAATTGGACATGAATAAGCCTAAGGAGGACGAAAATGAGCTAAATTTACATCCAATGACACAAATGAGCTTATTGGATGCACAAGATTGGTTAAAAACCCTAATTGGACAAGAATAAGCCTAGGGTGGACGAAAATGACCTAAATGTACATCCAATGACACAAACACACCTATTGGCAGCACAAGATTGGTTAAAAATCCTAATTTAACAAGAATAAGCCTAGGGAGGACGAAAATTACCTAAATGTTCATCCAATGACACAAATGAACTTATTGGATGCACAGGATTTGTTAAAAACCCTTATTGGACAAGAATAAGCCTAGGGAGGACAAAAATGACCTAAATGTTCATCCAATGACACAAATACATCTATTGGACACACAAGATTTTTTAAAAACCCTAATTGAACAAGAATAAGCCTAGGGAGGACGAAAATGACCTAAATGTTCATCCAAAGACACAAACACACCTATTGGATGCACAAGATTGTTTAAAAATCCTTATTGGACAAGAATAAGTCTAGGGAGGACGAAAATGACCTAAATGTTCATCCAATGACACAAATGAAGTTATTGGATGCACAGGCTTTGTTTAAAACACTAATTGGACAAGATTAAGCCTAAGGAGGACGAAAATGAGCTAAATGTTCATCCAATGACACAAATGAACTTATTGGATGCACAAGCTTTGTTAAAAACCCTAATTGGACATGAATAAGCCTAAGGAGGACGAGAATGAGCTAAATTTACATCCAATGACACAAATGAGCTTATTGGATGCACAAGATTGGTTAAAAACCCAAATTGGACAAGAATAAGCCTAGGGTGGACGAAAATGACCTAAATGTACATCCAATGACACAAACACACCTATTGGAAGCACAAGATTGGTTAAAAATCCTAATTTAACAAGAATAAGCCTAGGGAGGACGAAAATTACCTAAATGTTCATCCAATGACACAAATGAACTTATTGGATGCACAGGATTTGTTAAAAACCCTTATTGGACAAGAATAAGCCTAGGGAGGACAAAAATGACCTAAATGTTCATCCAATGACACAAACACATCTATTGGATGCACAAGATTTTTTAAAAACCCTAATTGAACAAGAATAAGCCTAGGAAGGACGAAAATGACCTAAATGTTCATCCAAAGAAACAAACACACCTATTGGATGCACAAGATTGTTTAAAAACCCTTATTGGACAAGAATAAGCCTAGGGAGGACGAAAATGACCTAAATGTTCATCCAATGACACAAATGAAGTTATTGGATGCACAGGCTTTGTTAAAAACCCTAATTGGACAAGATTAAGCCTAAGGAGGACGAAAATGACCTAAATGTACATCCAATGACACAAATGAACGTATTGGATGCAAAAGATTGGTTAAAAACCCTAATTGGACAAGAATAAGCCTAGGGTGGACGAAAATGACCTAAATGTTCATCCAATGACACCAACACACCTATTTGGAGCACAAGATTGGTTAATAACCCTAATTTAACAAGAATAAGCCTAGGGAGGACGAAAATGACCTAAATGTTCATCCAATGACACAAATGAACTTATTGGATGCACATGATTTGTTAAAAACCCTAATTGGACAAGAATAAGCCTAGGGTGGACGAAAATGACATAAATGTTCATCCATTGACATTAACATACTTATTGGATGCACAAGATTTCTTAAAAACCCTAATTGGACAAGAATAAGCCTAGGGAGGACGAAAATGACCTAAAGTTTCATCCAACGACACAAACACACCAATTGGATGAACATGGTTGGTTAAAAACCCTAATTGGACAAGAATAAGCCTAGGGAGGACGAAAATGACCTTAATGTTCATCCAATGACACAAATGAACTTATTGGATGCATAAGATTTGTTAAAAACCCTAATTAGACAAGAATAAGCCAAAGGTGGACTTCATCCAATGACACAAACTCACTTATTGGATGCACAACAATGCTTAAAAACCCTCAATGGACAAGAATAAGCCTAGGGAGGATGAAAATGACCTAAATGTTAATCCAATGACACAAACATATCTATTGGATGCACAAGATTTTTTAAAAACCCTAATTGAACAAGAATAAGCCTAGGGAGGACGAAAATGACCTAAATGTTCATCCAAAGACACAAACACACCTATTGGATGCACAAGAATGTTTAAAAACCCTAATTGGACAAGAATAAGCATAGGGAGGACGAAAATGACCTAAATGTTCATCCAATGACACAAATGAACTTATTGCATGCACATGCTTTGTTAAAAATCCTAATTGGACAAGAATAAGCCTATGGAGGACGAAAATGACCTAAATGTATATCCAATGACACAAATGAGCGTTTTGGATGCACAAGATTTTTTAAAAACCCTAATTGAACAAGAATAAGCCTAGGGAGGACGAAAATGACCTAAATGTTCATCCAAAGACACAAACAACCTATTGGATGCACAAGATTGTTTAAAAACCCTTATTGGACAAGAATAAGCCTAGGGA
>JBBPBR010000001.1:28299358-28310510 GCA_037974775.1 Cicer pinnatifidum | reverse complement strand
TTGGATGCACAAGATTTTTTAAAAACCCTAATTGAACAAGAATAAGCCTAGGGAGGACGAAAATGACCTAAATGTTCATCCAAAGACACAAACAACCTATTGGATGCACAAGATTGTTTAAAAACCCTTATTGGACAAGAATAAGCCTAGGGAAGACGAAAATGACCAAAATGTTCATCCAATGACACAAATGAAGTCATTGGATGCACATGCTTTGTTAAAAACCCTAATTGGACAAGAATAAGCATAAGGAGGATGAAAATGACGTAAATGTACATCCAATGACACAAATGAACTTATTGGATGCACAAGATTGGTTAAAAACCCTAATTGGACAATAATAAGCCTAGGGTGGACGAAAATGACCTAAATGTTCATCCAATGACACAAACACACCTATTGGAAGCACAAGATTGGTTAAAAACCCTAATTTAACAAGAATAAGCCTAGGGAGGACGAAAATGACCTAAATGTTCATCCAATGACACAAATGAACTTATTGGATGCACAAGATTTGTTAAAAACCCTAATTGGACAAGAATAAGCCTAGGGTGGACGAAAATGACCTAAATGTTCATCCAATGACACAAACATACTTATTGGATGCACAAGATTGCTTAAAAACCCTAATGGGTCAAGAATAAGCCTATGGAGGACGAAAATGACCTAAAGTTTCATCAAATGACACAAACACACCAATTGGATGCACATGGTTGGTTAAAAACCATAATTGGACAAGAATAAGCCTAGGGAGAACGAAAATGACCTAAATGTTCATCCAATGACACAAATGAACTTACTGGACGCACAAGATTTGTTAAAAACCCTAATTGGACAAGAATAAGCCAAAGGTGGACTTCATCCAATGACACAAACACACTTATTGGATGCACAAGAATGCTTAAAAACCCTAATTGGACAAGAATAAGCCTAGGGAGGACGAAAATGACCTAAATGTTAATCCAATGACACAAACACATCTATTGGATGCACAAGATTTTTTAAAAACACTACCTGAACAAGAATAAGCCTAGGGAGGACGAAAATGACCTAAATGTTCATCCAAAGACACAAACACACCTACTGAATGCACAAGATTGTTTAAAAACCCTAATTGGACAAGAATAAGCCTAGGGAGGACGAAAATGAGCTAAATGTTCATCCAATGACACAAATGAACTTATTGGATGCACAAGCTTTGTTAAAAACCCTAATTGGACATGAATAAGCCTAAGGAGGACGAAAATGAGCTAAATTTACATCCAATGACACAAATGAGCTTATTGGATGCACAAGATTGGTTAAAAACCCTAATTGGACAAGAATAAGCCTAGGGTGGACGAAAATGATCTAAATGTACATCCAATGACACAAACACACCTATTGGCAGCACAAGATTGGTTAAAAATCCTAATTTAACAAGAATAAGCCTAGGGAGGACGAAAATTACCTAAATGTTCATCCAATGACACAAATGAACTTATTGGATGCACAGGATTT
Source organism: Cicer pinnatifidum (assembly GCA_037974775.1). NCBI lineage: Eukaryota > Viridiplantae > Streptophyta > Magnoliopsida > Fabales > Fabaceae > Cicer > Cicer pinnatifidum. The sequence goes on along the minus strand of JBBPBR010000001.1, from coordinate 28,309,010 downwards.
GTTAAAAACCCTTATTGGACAAGAATAAGCCTAGGGAGGACAAAAATGACCTAAATGTTCATCCAATGACACAAATACATCTATTGGATGCACAAGAATTTTTAAAAACCCTAATTGAACAAGAATAAGCCTAGGGAGGACGAAAATGACCTAAATGTTCATCCAAAGACACAAACACACCTATTGGATGCACAAGATTGTTTAAAAACCCTTATTGGACAAGAATAAGTCTAGGGAGGACGAAAATGACCTAAATGTTCATCCAATGACACAAATGAAGTTATTGGATGCACAGGCTTTGTTTAAAACACTAATTGGACAAGATTAAGCCTAAGGAGGACGAAAATGAGCTAAATGTTCATCCAATGACACAAATGAACTTATTGGATGCACAAGCTTTGTTAAAAACCCTAATTGGACATGAATAAGCCTAAGGAGGACGAGAATGAGCTAAATTTACATCCAATGACACAAATGAGCTTATTGGATGCACAAGATTGGTTAAAAACCCAAATTGGACAAGAATAAGCCTAGGGTGGACGAAAATGACCTAAATGTACATCCAATGACACAAACACACCTATTGGAAGCACAAGATTGGTTAAAAATCCTAATTTAACAAGAATAAGCCTAGGGAGGACGAAAATTACCTAAATGTTCATCCAATGACACAAATGAACTTATTGGATGCACAGGATTTGTTAAAAACCCTTATTGGACAAGAATAAGCCTAGGGAGGACAAAAATGACCTAAATGTTCATCCAATGACACAAATACATCTATTGGACACACAAGATTTTTTAAAAACCCTAATTGAACAAGAATAAGCCTAGGGAGGACGAAAATGACCTAAATGTTCATCCAAAGACACAAACACACCTATTGGATGCACAAGATTGTTTAAAAATCCTTATTGGACAAGAATAAGTCTAGGGAGGACGAAAATGACCTAAATGTTCATCCAATGACACAAATGAAGTTATTGGATGCACAGGCTTTGTTTAAAACACTAATTGGACAAGATTAAGCCTAAGGAGGACGAAAATGAGCTAAATGTTCATCCAATGACACAAATGAACTTATTGGATGCACAAGCTTTGTTAAAAACCCTAATTGGACATGAATAAGCCTAAGGAGGACGAGAATGAGCTAAATTTACATCCAATGACACAAATGAGCTTATTGGATGCACAAGATTGGTTAAAAACCCAAATTGGACAAGAATAAGCCTAGGGTGGACGAAAATGACCTAAATGTACATCCAATGACACAAACACACCTATTGGAAGCACAAGATTGGTTAAAAATCCTAATTTAACAAGAATAAGCCTAGGGAGGACGAAAATTACCTAAATGTTCATCCAATGACACAAATGAACTTATTGGATGCACAGGATTTGTTAAAAACCCTTATTGGACAAGAATAAGCCTAGGGAGGACAAAAATGACCTAAATGTTCATCCAATGACACAAACACATCTATTGGATGCACAAGATTTTTTAAAAACCCTAATTGAACAAGAATAAGCCTAGGAAGGACGAAAATGACCTAAATGTTCATCCAAAGAAACAAACACACCTATTGGATGCACAAAATTGTTTAAAAACCCTTATTGGACAAGAATAAGCCTAGGGAGGACGAAAATGACCTAAATGTTCATCCAATGACACAAATGAAGTTATTGGATGCACAGGCTTTGTTAAAAACCCTAATTGGACAAGATTAAGCCTAAGGAGGACGAAAATGACCTAAATGTACATCCAATGACACAAATGAACGTATTGGATGCAAAAGATTGGTTAAAAACCCTAATTGGACAAGAATAAGCCTAGGGTGGACGAAAATGACCTAAATGTTCATCCAATGACACCAACACACCTATTTGGAGCACAAGATTGGTTAATAACCCTAATTTAACAAGAATAAGCCTAGGGAGGACGAAAATGACCTAAATGTTCATCCAATGACACAAATGAACTTATTGGATGCACATGATTTGTTAAAAACCTTAATTGGACAAGAATAAGCCTAGGGTGGACGAAAATGACATAAATGTTCATCCATTGACATTAACATACTTATTGGATGCACAAGATTTCTTAAAAACCCTAATTGGACAAGAATAAGCCTAGGGAGGACGAAAATGACCTAAAGTTTCATCCAATGACACAAACACACCAATTGGATGAACATGGTTGGTTAAAATCCCTAATTGGACAAGAATAAGCCTAGGGAGGACGAAAATGACCTTAATGTTCATCCAATGACACAAATGAACTTATTGGATGCATAAGATTTGTTAAAAACCCTAATTAGACAAGAATAAGCCAAAGGTGGACTTCATCCAATGACACAAACTCACTTATTGGATGCACAACAATGCTTAAAAACCCTCAATGGACAAGAATAAGCCTAGGGAGGACGAAAATGACCTAAATGTTAATCCAATGACACAAACATATCTATTGGATGCACAAGATTTTTTAAAAACCCTAATTGAACAAGAATAAGCCTAGGGAGGACGAAAATGACCTAAATGTTCATCCAAAGACACAAACACACCTATTGGATGCACAAGAATGTTTAAAAACCCTAATTGGACAAGAATAAGCATAGGGAGGACGAAAATGACCTAAATGTTCATCCAATGACACAAATGAACTTATTGCATGCACATGCTTTGTTAAAAATCCTAATTGGACAAGAATAAGCCTACGGAGGACGAAAATGACCTAAATGTATATCCAATGACACAAATGAGCGTTTTGGATGCACAAGATTTTTTAAAAACCCTAATTGAACAAGAATAAGCCTAGGGAGGACGAAAATGACCTAAATGTTCATCCAAAGACACAAACACACCTATTGGAAGCACAAGATTGGGTTAAAAACCCTAATTTAACAAGATTAAGCCTAGGGAGGACGAAAATGACCTAAATGTTCATCCACCGACACAAATGAACTTATTGGATGCACAAGATTGTTTAAAAACCCTAATTCGACAAGAATAAGCCTAAGGAGGACGAAAATGACCTAAACGTTCATCCAATGACACAAATGAACTTATTGGATGCAAAAAATTGGTTATTAACCCTAATTGGACAACAATAAGCCTAAAGAGGACGAAAATGACCAAAATGATCATCCAATGACCCAAATGAACTTAATGGATGACAAGATTGTTTAAAAACCCTAATTGGACAAGAATAAGCCTTGGGAGGACGAAAATGACCTAAATGTTCATCGAATGACACAAATGAACTTAATGGATGCACAATATTGTTTAAAAACCATAATTGGACAAGAATAAGCCTTGGGAGGACGAAAATGACCTAAATATTCATCCAATGACTCAAACACACCCATTGGATGCACAAAATTTTTTAAAAACCCTAATGGGACAAGAATAAGCCTAATGGACTAAAATGACCTAAATGTTCATCCAATGACACAAACACACCTATTGGAAGCACAAGATTGGTTGAAAACCCTAATTTAACAAGAATAAGCCTTAGGAGGACGAAAATGACCTAAATGTTCATCCTATGACACAAATGAACTTATTGGATGCACAAGATTTGTTAAAAACCCTAATTAGACAAGAATAAGCCAAAGGTGGACTTCATCCAATGACACAAACACACTTATTGGATGCACAACAATGCTTAAAAACCCTAATTGGACAAGAATAAGCCTAGGGATGACGAAAATGACCTAAATGTTCATCCAAAGACACAAACACACCTATTGGATGCACAAGATTGTTTAAAAACCCTTATTGGACAAGAATAAGCCTAGGGAGGACGAAAATGACCTAAATGTTCATCCAATGACACAAATGAAGTTATTGGATGCACAGGCTTTGTTAAAAACCCTAATTGGACAAGAATAAGCATAAGGAGGATGAAAATGACCTAAATGTACATCCAATGACACAAATGAACTTATTGGATGCACAAATTTGGTTAAAAACCCTAATTGGACAAGAATAAGCCTAGGGTGGACGAAAATGACCTAAATGTTCATCCAATGACACAAACACACCTATTGGAAGCACAAGATTGGTTAAAAATCCTAATTTAACAAGAATAAGCCTAGGGAGGACGAAAATTACCTAAATGTTCATCCAATGACACAAATGAACTTATTGGATGCACATGATTTGTTAAAAACCCTTATTGGACAACAATAAGCCTAAGGAGGATAAAAATGACCTAAATGTTCATTCAATGACACAAACATATCTATTGGATGCACAAGAGTTTTTAAAAATCCTAATGGAACAAGAATAAGCCTAGGGTGGACGAAAATGACCTAAATGTTCATCCAAAGACACAAACACACCTACTGGATGCACAAGATTGTTTAAAAACACTTATTGGACAAGAATAAGCCTAGGGAGGACGAAAATGACCTAAATGTTCATCCAATGACACAAATGAAGTTATTGGATGCACAGGCTTTGTTAAAAACTCTAATTGGACAAGATTAAGCCTAAGGAGGACGAAAATGACCAAAATGTAGATCCAATGACACAAATGAACGTATTGGATGCACAAGATTGGTTAAAAACCCTAATTGGACAAGAATAAGCCTAGGTTGGACGAAAATGACCTAAATGTTCATCCAATGACACCAACACACCTATTTGAAGCACAAGATTGGTTAAAAATCCTAATTTAACAAGAATAAGCCTAGGGAGGACAAAAATGACCTAAATGTTCATCCAATGACACAAATGAACTTATTGGATGCACAAGATTGGTTAAAAACCCTAATTGGACAAGAATAAGCCTAGGAAAGACGAAAATGACCTAAAGTTTCATCCAATGACACAAACACACCAATTGGATGCACATGGTAGGTTAAAAACCCTAATTGGACAAGAATAAGCCTAGGGAGGACGAAAATGACCTAAATGTTCATCCAATGACACAAATGAACTTATTGGATGCACAAGATTTGTTAAAAACCCTAATTAGACAAGAATAAGCCAAAGGTGGTCTTCATCCAATGAGACAAACACACTTATAGGATGCACAAGAATGCTTAAAAACCCTAATTGGACAAGAATAAGCCTAGGGAGGACGAAAATGACCTAAATGTTAATCCAATGGCACAAACACATCTATTGGATGCACAAGATTTTTTAAAAACCCTAATTGAACAAGAATAAGCCTAGGGAGGACAAAAATGACCTAAATGTTCATCCAAAGACACAAACACACCTATTGGATGCACAAGATTGTTTAAAAACCCTTATTGGACAAGAATAAGCCAAGGGAGGACGAAAATGACCTAAATGTTCATCCAATGACACAAATGAAGTTATTGGATGCACAGGCTTTGTTAAAAACCCTAATTGGACAAGAATAAGCATAAGGAGGATGAAAATGACCTAAATGCACATCCAATGACACAAATGAACTTATTGGATGCACAAATTTGGTTAAAAACCCTAATTGGACAAGAATAAGCCTAGGGTGGACGAAAATGACCAAAATGTTCATCCAATGACACAAACACACCTATTGGAAGCACAAGATTGGTTAAAAATCCTAATTTAACAAGAATAAGCCTAGGGAGGACGAAAATTACCTAAATGTTCATCCAATGACACAAATGAACTTATTGGATGCACATGATTTGTTAAAAACCCTTATTGGACAACAATAAGCCTAAGGAGGACAAAAATGACCTAAATGTTCATCCAATGACACAAACATATCTATTGGATGCACAAGAGTTTTTAAAAATCCTAATGGAAGAAGAATAAGCCTAGGGTGGACGAAAATGACCTAAATGTTCATCCAAAGACACAAACACACCTACTGGATGCACAAGATTGTTTAAAAACACTTATTGGACAAGAATAAGCCTAGGGAGGACGAAAATGACCTAAATGTTCATCCAATGACACAAATGAAGTTATTGGATGCACAGGCTTTGTTAAAAACCCTAATTGGACAAGATTAAGCCTAAGGAGGACGAAAATGACCTAAATGTAGATCCAATGACACAAATGAACGTATTGGATGCACAAGATTGGTTAAAAACCCTAATTGGACAAGAATAAGCCTAGGTTGGACGAAAATGACCTAAATGTTCATCCAATGACACCAACACACCTATTTGAAGCACAAGATTGGTTAAAAATCCTAATTTAACAAGAATAAGCCTAGGGAGGACAAAAATGACCTAAATGTTCATCCAATGACACAAATGAACTTATTGGATGCACAAGATTGGTTAAAAACCCTAATTGGACAAGAATAAGCCTAGGGAAGACGAAAATGACCTAAAGTTTCATCCAATGACACAAACACACCAATTGGATGCACATGGTAGGTTAAAAACCCTAATTGGACAAGAATAAGCCTAGGGAGGACGAAAATGACCTAAATGTTCATCCAATGACACAAATGAACTTATTGGATGCACAAGATTTGTTAAAAACCCTAATTAGACAAGAATAAGCCAAAGGTGGTCTTCATCCAATGAGACAAACACACTTATAGGATGCACAAGAATGCTTAAAAACCCTAATTGGACAAGAATAAGCCTAGGGAGGACGAAAATGACCTAAATGTTAATCCAACGGCACAAACACATCTATTGGATGCACAAGATTATTTAAAAACCCTAATTGAACAAGAATAAGCCTAGGGAGGACGATATTGACCTAAATGTTCATCCAAAGACACAAACACACCTACTGGATGCACAAGATTGTTTAAAAACCCTAATTGGACAAGAATAAGCCTAGGGAGGACAAAAATGAGCTAAATGTTCATCCAATGACACAAATGAACTTATTGGATGCACAAGATTGGTTAAAAACCCTAATTGGACAAGAATAAGCCTAGGGTGGAAGAAAATGACCTAAATGTTCATCCAATGACACAAACACACCTATTGGAAGCACAAGATTGGTTAAAACCTTAATTTAACTAGAATAAGCCTAGGGAGGACGAAAATTACCTAAATGTTCATCCAATGACACAAATGAACTTATTGGATGCACAAGATTTGTTAAAAACCCTAATTGGACAAGAATAAGCCTAGGGAGGACAAAAATGACCTAAATGTTCATCCAATGACACAAACACATCTATTGGATGCACAAGATTTTTTAAAAACCCTAATTGAACAAGAATAAGTCTACGGAGGACGAAAATGACCTAAATGTTCATCCAAAGACACAAACACACCTATTGGATGCACAAGATTGTTTAAAAAAGCTTATTGGACAAGAATAAGCCTAGGGAGGACGAAAATGACCTAAATGTTCATCCAATGACACAAATAAAGTTATTGGATGCACAGACTTTGTTAAAAACCCTAATTGGACAAGAATAAGCCTAAGGAGGACGAAAATGACCTAAATGTACATCCAATGACACAAATGAACGTATTGGATGCACAAGATTGGTTAAAAACCCTAATTGGACAAGAATAAGCCTAGGGTGGACCAAAATGACCTAAATGTTCATCCAATGACACAAACACACCTATTGGAAGCACAAAATTGGTTAAAAACCCTAATTTAACAAGAATAAGCCTAGGGAGGACAAAAATGACCTAAATGTTCATCCAATGACACAAATGAACTTATTGGATGCACAAGATTTGTTAAAAACCCTAATTGGACAAGAATAAGCCTAGGGTGGACGAAAATGACCTAAATGTTCATCCAATGACACAAACATACTTATTGGATGCAAAAGATTGCTTAAAAACCCTAATTGGACAAGAATAAGCCTAGGGAGGACGAAAATGACCTAAAGTTTCATCCAATGACACAAACACACCAATTGGATGCACATGGTTGGTTAAAAACCCTAATTGGACAAGAATAAGCCTAGGGAGGACGAAAATGACCAAAATGTTCATCCAATGACACAAATGAACTTATTGGATGCACAGGATTTGTTAAAAACCCTAATTAGACAAGAATAAGCCAAAGGTGGACTTCATCCAATGACACAAACACACTTATTGGATGCACAAGAATGCTTAAAAACCCTAATTGGACAAGAATAAGCCTAGGGTGGACGAAAATGACCTAAATATTCATCCAATGACACATATGAACTTATTGGATGCACAAGATTGGTTAAAATCCCAAATTGGAGAAGAATAAGCCTAGGGAGGACGAAAATGACCTAAATGTTAATCCAATGACACAAACACATCTATTGGATGCACAAGATTTTTTAAAAACCCTAATTGAACAAGAATAAGCCTACGGAGGACGAAAATGACCTAAATGTTCATCCAAAGACACAAACACACCTATTAGATGCACAAGATTGTTTAAAAGAGCTTATTGGACAAGAATAAGCCTAGGGAGGACGAAAATGACCTAAATGTTCATCCAATGACACAAATAAAGTTATTGGATGCACATACTTCGTTAAAAACCCTAATTGGACAAGAATAAGCCTAAGGAGGACGAAAATGACCAAAATGTACATCCAATGACACAAATGAACCTATTGGATGCACAAGACTGGTTAAAAACCCTAATTGGACAAGAATAAGCCTAGGGTGGTCGAAAATGACCTAAATGTTCATCCAATGACACAAACACACCTATTGGAAGCACAAGATTGGTTACAAACCCTAATTTAACAAGAATAAGCCTAGGGAGGACGAAAATGACCTAATTGTTCATCCAATGACACAAATGAACTTATTGGATGCACAAGATTTGTTAAAAACCCTAATTGGACAAGAATAAGCCTAGGGTGGACGAAAATGACCTAAATGTTCATCCAATGACACAAACATACTTATTGGATGCACAAGATTGCTTAAAAACCCTAATTGGACAAGAATAAGCCTAGGGAGGACGAAAATGACCTAAAGTTTCATCCAATGACATAAACACACCAATTGGATGCACATGGTTGGTTAAAAACCCTAATTGGACAAGAATAAGCCTAGGGAGGACGAAAATGACCTAAAGTTTCATCCAATGACACAAACACACCAATTGGATGCACATGGTTGGTTAAAAACCCTAATTGGACAAGAATAAGCCAAAGGTGGACTTCATCCAATGACACAAACACACTTATAGGATGCACAACAATGCTTAAAAACCCTAATTAGACAAGAATAAGCCTAGGGAGGACGAAAATGACCTAAATGTTAATCCAATGACACAAACACATCTATTGGATGCACAAGATTTTTTAAAAACCCTAATTGAACAATAATAAGCCTAGGGAGGACGAAAATGACCTAAATGTTCATCCAATGACACAAATGAACTTATTGGATGCACAAGATTTGTTAAAAACCCTAATTGGACAAGAATAAGCCTAGGGAGGACAAAAATGACCTAAAAGTTCATCCAACGACACAAACACATCTATTGGATGCACAAGATTTTTTAAAAACCCTAATTGAACAAGAATAAGCCTACGGAGGACGAAAATGACCTAAATGTTCATCCAAAGACACAAACACACCTATTAGATGCACAAGATTGTTTAAAAGAGCTTATTGGACAAGAATAAGCCTAGGGAGGACGAAAATGACCTAAATGTTCATCCAATGACACAAATAAAGTTATTGGATGCACATACTTCGTTAAAAACCCTAATTGGACAAGAATAAGCCTAAGGAGGACGAAAATGACC
>JBBPBR010000001.1:28287433-28298349 GCA_037974775.1 Cicer pinnatifidum | reverse complement strand
GTTAAAAACCCTAATTGGACAAGAATAAGCCTAAGGAGGACGAAAATGACCTAAATGTACATCCAATGACACAAATGAACGTATTGGATGCACAAGATTGGTTAAAAACCCTAATTGGACAAGAATAAACCTAGGGTGGACGAAAATGACCAAAATGTTCATCCAATGACACAAACACACCTATTGGAAGCACAAGATTGATTAAAAACCCTAATTTAACAAGATTAAGCCTAGGGAGGACAAAAATGACCTAAATGTTCATCCAATGACATAAATGAACTTATTGGATGCACAAGATTTGTTAAAAACCCTAATTGGACAAGAATAAGCCTAGGGTGGACGAAAATGACCTAAATGTTCATCCAATGACACAAACATACTTATTGGATGCACAAGATTGCTTAAAAACCCTAATTGGACAAGAATAAGCCTAGGGAGGACGAAAATGACCTAAAGTTTCATCCAATGACACAAACACACCAATTGGATGCACATGGTTGGTTAAAAACCCTAATTGGAAAAGAATAAGCCTAGGGAGGACAAAAATGACCAAAATGTTCATCCAATGACACAAATGAACTTATTGGATGCACAGGATTTGTTAAAAACCCTAATTAGACAAGAATAAGCCAAAGGTGGACTTCATCCAATGACACAAACACACTTGTTGGATGCACAAGAATGCTTAAAAACCCTAATTGGACAAGAATAAGCCTAGGGTGGACGAAAATGACCTAAATGTTCATCCAATGACACATATGAACTTATTGGATGCACAAGATTGGTTAAAATCCCAAATTGGAGAAGAATAAGCCTAGGGAGGACGAAAATGACCTAAATGTTAATCCAAAGACACAAACACATCTATTGGATGCACAAGATTTTTTAAAAATCCTAATTGAACAAGAATAAGCCTAGGGAGGATGAAAATGACCTAAATGTTCATCCAAAGACACAAACACACCTATTGGATGCTAAAGATTGTTTAAAAACTCTGATTCGACAAGAATAAGCCTAGGGAGGATGAAAATGACCTAAATGTTCAACCAATAACACAAATGAACTTATTGGATGCACAGGCTTTGTTAAAAACTCTAATTGGACAAGAATAAGCCTAAGGAGGACGAAAATGACCAAAATGTACATCCAATGACACAAATGAACCTATTGGATGCACAAGACTGGTTAAAAACCCTAATTGGACAAGAATAAGCCTAGGGTGGTCGAAAATGACCTAAATGTTCATCCAATGACACAAACACACCTATTGGAAGCACAAGATTGGTTACAAACCCTAATTTAACAAGAATAAGCCTAGGGAGGACGAAAATGACCTAATTGTTCATCCAATGACACAAATGAACTTATTGGATGCACAAGATTTGTTAAAAACCGTAATTGGACAAGAATAAGCCTAGGGTGGACGAAAATGACCTAAATGTTCATCCAATGACACAAACATACTTATTGGATGCACAAGATTGCTTAAAAACCCTAATTGGACAAGAATAAGCCTAGGGAGGACGAAAATGACCTAAAGTTTCATCCAATGACATAAACACACCAATTGGATGCACATGGTTGGTTAAAAACCCTAATTGGACAAGAATAATCCTAGGGAGGACGAAAATGACCTAAAGTTTCATCCAATGACACAAACACACCAATTGGATGCACATGGTTGGTTAAAAAACCTAATTGGACAAGAATAAGCCAAAGGTGGACTTCATCCAATGACACAAACACACTTATAGGATGCACAACAATGCTTAAAAACCCTAATTAGACAAGAATAAGCCTAGGGAGGACGAAAATGACCTAAATGTTAATCCAATGACACAAACACATCTATTGGATGCACAAGATTTTTTAAAAACCCTAATTGAACAAGAATAAGCCTAGGGAGGACGAAAATGACCTAAATGTTCATCCAATGACACAAACATACTTATTGGATGCACAAGATTTGTTAAAAACCCTAATTGGACAAGAATAAGCCTAGGGTGGACGAAAATGACCTAAATGTTCATCCAATGACACAAACATACTTATTGGATGCACAAGATTGCTTAAAAACCCTAATTGGACAAGAATAAGCCTAGGGAGGACGAAAATGACCTAAAGTTTCATCCAATGACACAAACACACCAATTGGATGCACATGGTTGGTTAAAAACCCTAATTGGACAAGAATAAGCCTAGGGAGGACGAAAATGACCAAAATGTTCATCCAATGACACAAATGAACTTATTGGATGCATAGGATTTGTTAAAAACCCTAATTAGACAAGAATAAGCCAAAGGTGGACTTCATCCAATGACACAAACACACTTATTGGATGCACAAGAATGCTTAAAAACCCTAATTGGACAAGAATAAGCCTAGGGTGGACGAAAATGACCTAAATGTTCATCCAATGACACATATCAACTTATTGGATGCACAAGATTGGTTAAAATCCCAAATTGGAGAAGAATAAGCCTAGGGAGGACGAAAATGACCTAAATGTTAATCCAATGACACAAACACATCTATTGGATGCACAAGATTTTTTAAAAACCATAATTGAACAAGAATAAGCCTAGGGAGGATGAAAATGACCTAAATGTTCATCCAAAGACACAAACACACCTATTGGATGCTAAAGATTGTTTAAAAACTCAGATTCGACAAGAATAAGCCTAGGGAGGATGAAAATGACCTAAATGTTCAACCAATAACACAAATGAACTTATTGGATGCACAGGCTTTGTTAAAAACTCTAATTGGACAAGAATAAGCCTAAGGAGGACGAAAATGACAAAAATGTACATCCAATGACACAAATGAACCTATTGGATGCACAAGACTGGTTAAAAACCCTAATTGGACAAGAATAAGCCTAGGGTGGTCGAAAATGACCTAAATGTTCATCCAATGACACAAACACACCTATTGGAAGCACAAGATTGGTTAGAAACCCTAATTTAACAAGAATAAGCCTAGGGAGGACGAAAATGACCTAATTGTTCATCCAATGACACAAATGAACTTATTGGATGCACAAGATTTGTTAAAAACCGTAATTGGACAAGAATAAGCCTAGGGTGGACGAAAATGACCTAAATGTTCATCCAATGACACAAACATACTTATTGGATGCACAAGATTGCTTAAAAACCCTAATTGGACAAGAATAAGCCTAGGGAGGACGAAAATGACCTAAAGTTTCATCCAATGACATAAACACACCAATTGGATGCACATGGTTGGTTAAAAACCCTAATTGGACAAGAATAAGCCTAGGGAGGACGAAAATGACCAAAAGTTTCATCCAATGACACAAACACACCAATTGGATGCACATGGTTGGTTAAAAACCCTAATTGGACAAGAATAAGCCAAAGGTGGACTTCATCCAATGACACAAACACACTTATAGGATGCACAACAATGCTTAAAAACCCTAATTAGACAAGAATAAGCCTAGGGAGAACGAAAATGACCTAAATGTTAATCCAATGACACAAACACATCTATTGGATGCACAAGATTTTTTAAAAACCCTAATTGAACAAGAATAAGCCTAGGGAGGACGAAAATGACCTAAATGTTCATCCAATGACACAAACATACTTATTGGATGCACAAGATTGCTTAAAAACCCTAATTGGACAAGAATAAGCCTAGGGAGGACGAAAATGACCTAAAGTTTCATCCAATGACACAAACACACCAATTGGATGCACATGGTTGGTTAAAAACCCTAATTGGACAAGAATAAGCCTAGGGAGGACGATAATGACCTAAATGTTCATCCAATGACACAAATGAACTTATTGCATGCACAGGCTTTGTTAAAAATCCTAATTGGACAAGAATAAGCCTAAGGAGGACGAAAATGACCTAAATGTACATCCAATGACACAAATGAGCGTATTGGATGCACAAGATTGGTTAAAAACCCTAATTGGACAAGAATATGCCTAGGGTGGACAAAACTGACCTAAATGCTCATCCAATGACACAAACACACCTAATGGAAGCACAAGATTGGTTAAAAACCCTAATTTAACAAAAATAAGCCTAGGGAGGACGAAAATGACCTAAATGTTCATCCAACGACACAAATGAACTTATTGGATGCACAAGATTTGTTAATAACCCTAATTGGACAAGAATATTCCTAGGGTGGACGAAAATGACCTAAATGTTCATCCAATGACACAAACACACCTATTGGAAGCACAAGATTGGTTAAAAACCCAAATTTAACAAGAATAAGCCTAGGGAGGACGAAAATGACCAAAATGTTCATCCAATGACACAAATGAACTTATTGGATGCACAAGATTGGTTAAAAACCCTAATTGGACAAGAATAAGCCTAGGGAGGACGAAAATCACCTAAATGTTAATCCAATGACACAAACACATCTATTGGATGCACCAGATTTTTTAAAAACCCTAATTGAACAAGAATAAGCCTAGGGAGGACGAAAATGACCTAAATGTTCATCCAAAGACACAAAACACCTATTGGATGCACAAGATTGGTTAAAAACCCTAATTGGACAAGAATAAGCCTAGGGTGGACGAAAATGACCAAAATGTTCATCCAATGACACAAACACACTTATTGGATGCACAAGATTGCTTAAAAACCCTAATTGTACAAGAATAAGCTTAGGGAAGACGAAAATGACCTAAAGCTTCATCCAATGACACAAACACACGAATTGGATGCCATGGTTGGTTAAAAACCCTAATTGGACAAGAATAAGCCTAGGGAGGACGAAAATGACCTAAATGTTCATCCAATGACACAAATGAACTTATTGGATGCACAAGATTTGTTAAAAACCCTAATTAGACAAGAATAAGCCTAAGGTGGAATTCATCCAATGACACAAACACACTTATTGGATGCACAAGAATGCTTAAAAACCCTAATTGGACAAGAATAAGCCTAGGGAGGACGAAAATGACCTAAATGTTCATCCAAAGACACGAACACACCTATTGGATGCACAAGATTGGTTAAAAACCCTAATTGGACAAGAATAAGCCTGGGGAGGGAGAAAATGACCTAAATGTTCATCCAACGACACAAACACACCAATTGGATGCACATGGTTGGTTAAAAACCCTAATGGGACAAGAATAAGCCAAGGGAGGACGATAAGGACCTAAATGTTCATCCAATGACACAAATGAACTTATTGGATGCCCAAGATTTGTTAAAAACCCTAATTGGACAAGAATAAGCCTAAAGAGGACGAAAATGACCTAAATGTTCATGCAATGACAAAAATGAACTTATTGGATGCAAAAAATTGGTTAAAAACCCTAATTGGACAACAATAAGCCTAAAGAGGACGAAAATGACCTAAATGTTCATCCAATGACACAAATGAACTTAATGGATGCACAAGATTGTCTAAAACCCCTAATTGGTCAAGAATAAGCCTTGGGAGGACGAAAATGACCTAAATATTCATCCAAAGACTCAAACACACCTATTGGATGCACAAGATTTTTTAAAAACCCTAATGGGACAAGAATAAGCCTAGGGTGGACGAAAATGACCTGAACGTTCATCCAAAGACACAAACACACCTATTGGAAGCACAAGATTGGTTAAAAACCCAAATTTAACAAGAATAAGCCTAGGGAGGACGAAAATGACCTAAATGTTCATCCAATGACACAAATGAACTTATTGGATGCACAAGAATGCTTAAAAACCCTAATTGGACAAGAATAAGCCTAGGGAGGACGAAAATGACCTAAATGTTAATCCAATGGCACAAACACATCTATTGGATGCACAAGATTTTTTAAAAACCGTAATTGAACAAGAATAAGCCTAGGGAGGACGATATTGACCTAAATGTTCATCCAAAGACACAAACACACCTATTGGATGCACAAGATTGTTTAAAAACCCTAATTGGACAAGAATAAGCCTAGGGAGGACAAAAATGAGCTAAATGTTCATCCAATGACACAAATGAACTTATTGCATGCACAGGCTTTGTTAAAAACCCTAATTGGACAAAAATAAGCCTAAGGAGGACGAAAATGACCTAAATGTACATCCAATGACACAAATGGACTTATTGGATGTACAAGATTGGTTAAAAACCCTAATTGGACAAGAATAAGCCTAGGGTGGAAGAAAATGACCTAAATGTTCATCCAATGACACAAACACACCTATTGGAAGCACAAGATTGGTTAAAAACCCTAATTTAACTAGAATAAGCCTAGGGAGGACGAAAATTACCTAAATGTTCATCCAATGACACAAATGAACTTATTGGATGCACAAGATTTGTTAAAAACCCTAATTGGACAAGAATAAGCCTAGGGAGGACAAAAATGACCTAAATGTTCATCCAATGACACAAACACATCTATTGGATGCACAAGATTTTTTAAAAACCCTAATTGAACAAGAATAAGCCTAGGGTGGACGAAAATGACCTAAATGTTCATCCAAAGACACAAACACACCTATTGGATGCACAAGATTGTTTAAAAAAGCTTATTGGACAAGAATAAGCCTAGGGAGGACGAAAATGACCTAAATGTTCATCCAATGACACAAATAAAGTTATTGGATGCACAGGCTTTGTTAAAAACCCTAATTGGACAAGAATAAGCCTAAGGAGGACGAAAATGACCTAAATGTACATCCAATGACACAAATGAACGTATTGGATGCACAAGATTGGTTAAAAACCCTAATTGGACAAGAATAAGCCTAGGGTGGACGAAAATGACCTAAATGTTCATCCAATGACACAAACACACCTATTGGAAGCACAAGATTGGTTAAAAACCCTAATTTAACAAGAATAAGCCTACCGAGGACGAAAATGACCTAAATGTTCATCCAATGACACAAATGAACTTATTGGATGCACAAGATTTGTTAAAAACCCTAATTGGACAAGAATAAGCCTAGGGTGGACGAAAATGACCTAAATGTTCATCCAATGACACAAACATACTTATTGGATGCACAAACACATCAATTGGATGCACATGGTTGGTTAAAAACCCTAATTGGACAAGAATAAGCCTAGGGAGGACGAAAATGACCAAAATGTTCATCCAATGACACAAATGAACTTATTGGATGCACAAGATTTGTTAAAAACCCTAATTAGACAAGAATAAGCCAAAGGTGGACTTCATCCAATGACACAAACACACTTATTGGATGCACAAGAATGCTTAAAAACCCTAATTGGACAAGAATAAGCCTAGGGAGGACGAAAATGACCTAAATGTTAATCCAATGACACAAACACATCTATTGGATGCACAAGATATTTTAAAACAATAATTGAAAGAGAATAAGCCTAGGGAGGACGAAAATGACCTAAATGTTCATCCAAAGACACAAACACACCTATTGGATGCACAAGATTGTTTATAAACCCTAATTGGACAAGAATAAGCCTAGAGAGGACGTAAATGACCTAAATGTTCATCCAATGACACAAATGAACTTATTGCATGCACAGGCTTTGTTAAAAATCCTAATTGGACAAGAATAAGCCTAAGGAGGACGAAAATGACCTAAATGTATATCCAATGACACAAATGAGCGTATTGGATGCACAAGATTGGTTAAAAACCCTAATTGGACAAGAATATGCCTAGGGTGGACGAAAATGACCTAAATGTTCATCCAATGACACAAACACACCTATTGGAAGCACAAGATTGGGTTAAAAACCCTAATTTAACAAGAATAAGCCTAGGGAGGACGAAAATGACCTAAATGTTCATCCAACGACACAAATGAACTTATTAGATGCACAAGATTGTTTAAAAACCCTAATTGGACAAGAATAAGCCTAAGGAGGATGAAAATGACCTAAACGTTCGTCCAATGACACAAATGAACTTATTGGATGCAAAAAATTGGTTAAAAACCCTAATTGGACAACAATAAGCCTAAAGAGGACGAAAATGACCTAAATGTTCATCCAATGACACAAATGAACTTAATGGATGCACAAGATTGTTTAAAAATCCTAATTGGACAAGAATAAGCCTTGGGAGGACGAAAATGACCTAAATGTTCATCCAATGACACAAATGAACTTAATGGATGCACAATATTGTTTAAAAACCCTAATTGGACAAGAATAAGCCTTGGGAGGACGAAAATGACCTAAATATTCATCCAAAGACTCAAGCACACCCATTGGATGCACAAGATTTTTTAAAAACCCTAATGGGACAAGAATAAGCCTAGGGTGGACGAAAATGACCTAAATGTTCATCCAATGACACAAACACACCTATTGGAAGCACAAGATTGGTTAAAAACCCTAATTTAACAAGAATAAGCCTAGGGAGGACGAAAATGACCTAAATGTTCATCCAATGACACAAATGAACTTATTGGATGCACAAGATTTGTTAAAAACCCTAATTAGACAAGAATAAGCCAAAGGTGGACTTCATCCATTGACACAAACTCACTTATTGGATGCACAACAATGCTTAAAAACCCTCATTGGACAAGAATAAGCCTAGGGAGGACGAAAATGACCTAAATGTTAATCCAATGACACAAACATATCTATTGGATGCACAAGATTTTTTAAAAACCCTAATTGAACAAGAATAAGCCTAGGGAGGAGGAAAATGACCTAAATGTTCATCCAATGACACAAACATACTTATTGGATGCACAAGATTGCTTAAAAACCCTAATTGGACAAGAATAAGCCTAGGGAGGACGAAAATGACCTAAAGTTTCATCCAATGACACAAACACACCAATTGGATGCACATGGTTGGTTAAAAACCCTAATTGGACAAGAATAAGCCTAGGGAGGACGAAAATGACCAAAATGTTCATCCAATGACACAAATGAACTTATTGGATGCACAGGATTTGTTAAAAACCCTAATTAGACAAGAATAAGCCAAAGGTGGACTTCATCCAATGACACAAACACACTTATTGGATGCACAAGAATGCTTAAAAACCCTAATTGGACAAGAATAAGCCTAGGGAGGACGAAAATGACCTAAATGTTAATCCAATGACACAAACACATCTATTGGATGCACAAGATATTTTCAAAACCATAATTGAAAGAGAATAAGCCTAGGGAGGACGAAAATGACCTAAATGTTCATCCAAAGACACAAACACACCTATTGGATGCACAAGATTGTTTATAAACCCTAATTGGACAAGAATAAGCCTAGAGAGGACGTATATGACCTAAATGTTCATCCAATGACACAAATGAACTTATTGGATGCCCAAGATTTGTTAAAAACCCTAATTGGACAAGAATAAGCCTAAACAGGACGAAAATGACCTAAATGTTCATCCAATGACACAAATGAACTTATTGGATGCCCAAGATTTGTTAAAAACCCTAATTGGACAAGAATAAGCCTAAAGAGGACGAAAATGACCTAAATGTTCATCCAATGACACAAATGAACTTATTGGACGCACAAGATTGTATAAAAACCCTAATTGGACAAGAATAAGCCTTGGGAGGACGAAAATGACCTAAATATTCATCCAAAGACTCAAACACACCTATTGGATGCACAAGATTTTTTAAAAACCCTAATGGGACAAGAATAAGCCTAGGGTGGACGAAAATGACCTAAATGTTTATCCAATGACACAAACACACCTATTGGAAGCACAAGATTGGTTAAAAACCCTAATTTAACAAGAATAAGCCTAGGGAGGACGAAAATGACCTAAATGTTCATCCAATGACACAAATGAACTTATTGGATGCACAAGATTGGTTAAAAATCCCTAATTGGACAAGAATAAGCCTAGGGAGGATGAAAATGACCTAAATGTTCATCCAATGACACAAATGAACTTATTGCATGCACAGGCTTTGTTAAAAATCCTAATTGGACAAGAATAAGCCTAAGGAGGACGAAAATGACCTAAATGTACATCCAATGACACAAATGAGCGTATTGGATGCACAAGATTGGTTAAAAACCCTAATTGGACAAGAATATGCCTAGGGTGGACGAAACTGACCTAAATGTTCATCCAATGACACAAACACACCTATTGGAAGCACAAGATTGGTTAAAAACCCTAATTTAACAAGAATAAGCCTAGGTAGGACGAAAATGACCTAAATGTTCATCCAACGACACAAATGAACTTATTGGATGCACAAGATTTGTTAAAAACCCTTTTTGGACAAGAATAAGCCTAGGGTGGACGAAAATGACCAAAATGTTCATCCAATGACACAAACACACTTATTGGATGCACAAGATTGTTTAAAAACCCTAATTGTACAAGAATAAGCTTCGGGAAGACGAAAATGACCTAAAGCTTCATCCAATGACACAAACTCACGAATTGGATGCCCATGTTTGGTTAAAAACCCTAATTGGACAAGAATAAGCCTAGGGAGGACGAAAATGACCTAAATGTTCATCCAATGACACAAATGAACTTATTAGATGCACAAGATTTGTTAAAAACCCTAATTAGACAAGAATAAGCCTAAGGTGGAATTCATCCAATGACACAAACACACTTATTGGATGCACAAGAATGCTTAAAAAACCTAATTGGACAAGAATAAGCCTAGGGAGGACGAAAATGACCTAAATGTTCATCCAAAGACACGA
Organism: Cicer pinnatifidum; assembly: GCA_037974775.1. Classification (NCBI taxonomy): domain Eukaryota; kingdom Viridiplantae; phylum Streptophyta; class Magnoliopsida; order Fabales; family Fabaceae; genus Cicer; species Cicer pinnatifidum. Next base: position 28,287,699 of record JBBPBR010000001.1, on the reverse strand, counting down.
ACACACCTATTGGATGCACAAGATTGGTTAAAAACCCTAATTGGACAAGAATAAGCCTAGGGAGGGAGAAAATGACCTAATTGTTCATCCAACGACACAAACACACCAATTGGATGCACATGGTTGGTTAAAAACCCTAATGGGACAAGAATAAGCCAAGGGAGGACGATAAGGACCTAAATGTTCATCCAATGACACAAATGAACTTATTGGATGCCCAAGATTTGTTAAAAACCCTAATTGGACAAGAATAAGCCTAAAGAGGA
>JBBPBR010000001.1:28256003-28287423 GCA_037974775.1 Cicer pinnatifidum | reverse complement strand
AATAAGCCTAGGGTGGACGAAAATGACCTAAATGTTCATCCAATGACACAAACACACCTATTGGAAGCACAAGATTGGTTAAAAACCCTAATTTAACAAGAATAAGCCTAGGGAGGACGAAAATGACCTAAATGTTCATCCAATGACACAAATGAACTTATTGGATGCACAAGATTGGTTAAAAACCCTAATTGGACAAGAATAAGCCTAGGGAGGACGAAAATCACCTAAATGTTAATCCAATGACACAAACACATCTATTGGATGCACCAGATTTTTTAAAAACCCTAATTGAACAAGAATAAGCCTAGGGAGGACGAAAATGACCTAAATGTTCATCCAAAGACACAAACACACCTATTGGAAGCACAAGATTGGTTAAAAACCCTAATTGGACAAGAATAAGCCTAGGGTGGACGAAAATGACCAAAATGTTCATCCAATGACACAAACACACTTATTGGATGCACAAGATTGCTTAAAAAGCCTAATTGTACAAGAATAAGCTTAGGGAAGACGAAAATGACCTAAAGCTTCATCCAATGACACAAACACACGAATTGGATGCCCATGGTTGGTTAAAAACCCTAATTGGACAAGAATAAGCCTAGGGAGGACGAAAATGACCTAAATGTTCATCCAATGACACAAATGAACTTATTAGATGCACAAGATTTGTTAAAAACCCTAATTAGACAAGAATAAGCCTAAGGTGGAATTCATCCAATGACACAAACACACTTATTGGATGCACAAGAATGCTTAAAAACCCTAATTGGACAAGAATAAGCCTAGGGAGGACGAAAATGACCTAAATTTTCATCCAAAGACACGAACACACCTATTGGATGCACAAGATTGGTTAAAAACCCTAATTGGACAAGATTAAGCCTAGGGAGGGAGAAAATGACCTAAATGTTCATCCAACGACACAAACACACCAATTGGATGCACATGGTTGGTTAAAAACCCTAATGGGACAAGAATAAGCCAAGGGAGGACGATAAGGACCTAAATGTTCATCCAATGACACAAATGAACTTATTGGATGCACAAGATTTGTTAAAAACCCTAATTGGACAAGAATAAGCCTAAAGAGGACGAAAATGACCTAAATGTTCATCCAATGACACAAATGAACTTATTGGATGCACAAGATTGGTTAAAAACCCTAATTGGACAAGAATAAGCCTAGGGAGGACGAAAATGACCTAAATGTTCATCCAATGACACAAATGAACTTATTGGATGCACAAGGTTGGTTAAAAACGATAATTGGACAAGAATAAGCCTAGGGAGGGCGAAAATGACCTAAATGTTCGTCCAATGACACAAACACACCAATTGGATGCACAAGATTGCATAAAAACCCTAATTGGACAAGAATAAGACTAGGGAGGACGAAAATGACCTAAATGTTCCTCCAATGACACAAACACGCCTATTGGATGCACAAGATTGCATAAAAACCCTAATTGGACAAGAATAAGACTAGGGAGGACGAAAATGACCTAAATGTTCATCCAATGACACAAATGAACTTATTGGATGCACAAGATTGGTTAAAAACCCTAATTGGACAAGAATAAGCCTAGGGAGGGCGAAAATGACCTAAATGTTCGTCCAATGACACAAACACACGTATTGGATGAACAAGTTTGCATAAAAACCCTAATTGGACAAAAATAAGACTAGGGAGGACGAAAATGACCCAAATGTTCCTCCAATGACACAAATGAACTTATTGGATGCACAAGGTTGGTTAAAAACCCTAATTGGACAAGAATAAGCCTAGGGAGGACGAAAATTACCTAAATGTTCAACCAATGACACAAATGAACTTATTGGATGCACAAGGTTGGTTAAAAACCCTAATTGGACAAGAATAAGCCTAGGGAGGACGAAAATGACCTAAATGTTCGTCCAATGACACAAACACACCTATTGGATGCACAAGATTGCATAAAAACCCTAATTGGACAAGAATAACACTAAGGAGGTCGAAAATGACCTAAATGTTTATCCAATGACACAAACACACCTATTGGACGCACAAGATTGGTTAAAAACCCTAATTGGACAAGAATAACCCTAAGGAAGACGAAAATGACCTAAATGTTCATCCAATGACACAAATGAACTTATTGGATGCACAACGTTGGTTAAAAACCCTAATTGGACAAGAATAAGTCTAGGGAGGACGAAAATGACCTAAATGTTCATCCAATGACACAAATGAACTTATTGGATGCACAAGGTTGGTTAAAAACCCTAATTGGACAAGAATAAGCCTAGGGAGGACGAAAATGACCTAAATGTTCAACCAATGACACAAATGAACTTATTGGATGCACAAGGTTAGTTATAAACCCTAATTGAACAAGAATAAGCCTAGGGAGGTCGAAAATGACCTAAATGTTCATCCAATGACACAAATGAACTTATTGGATGCACAAGATTGGTTAAAAACCCTAATTGGACAAGAATAAGCCTAGGGAGGACGAAAATGACCTAAATGTTAATCCAATGACACAAACACATCTATTGGATGCACCAGATTTTTTAAAAACCCTAATTAAACAAGAATAAGCCTAGGGAGGACGAAAATGACCTAAATGTTCATCCAAAGACACAAACACACCTATTGGATGCACAAGATTGGTCAAAAACCCTAATTGGACAAGAATAAGCCTAGGGTGGACGAAAATGACCAAAATGTTCATCCAATGACACAAACACACTTATTGGATGCACAAGATTGCTTAAAAAGCCTAATTGTACAAGAATAAGCTTAGGGAAGACGAAAATGACCTAAAGCTTCATCCAATGACACAAACACACGAATTGGATGCCCATGGTTGGTTAAAAACCCTAATTGGACAAGAATAAGCCTAGGGAGGACGAAAATCACCTAAATGTTAATCCAATGACACAAACACATCTATTGGATGCACCAGATTTTTTAAAAACCCTAATTGAACAAGAATAAGCCTAGGGAGGACGAAAATGACCTAAATGTTCATCCAAAGACACAAACACACCTATTGGATGCACAAGATTGGTTAAAAACCCTAATTGGACAAGAATAAGCCTAGGGTGGACGAAAATGACCAAAATGTTCATCCAATGACACAAACACACTTATTGGATGCACAAGATTGCTTAAAAAGCCTAATTGTACAAGAATAAGCTTAGGGAAGACGAAAATGACCTAAAGCTTCATCCAATGACACAAACACACGAATTGGATGCCCATGGTTGGTTAAAAATCCTAATTGGACAAGAATAAGCCTAGGGAGGACGAAAATGACCTAAATGTTCATCCAATGACACAAATGAACTTATTGGATGCACAAGATTTGTTAAAAACCCTAATTAGACAAGAATAAGCCTAAGGTGGAATTCATCCAATGACACAAACACACTTATTGGATGCACAAGAATGCTTAAAAACCCTAATTGGACAAGAATAAGCCTAGGGAGGACGAAAATGACCTAAATGTTCATCCAAAGACACGAACACACCTATTGGATGCACAAGATTGGTTAAAAACCCTAATTGGACAAGAATAAGCCTAGGGAGGGAGAAAATGACCTAAATGTTCATCCAACGACACAAACACACCAATTGGATGCACATGGTTGGTTAAAAACCCTAATGGGACAAGAATAAGCCAAGGGAGGACGATAAGGACCTAAATGTTCATCCAATGACACAAATGAACTTATTGGATGCCCAAGATTTGTTAAAAACCCTAATTGGACAAGAATAAGCCTAAAGAGGACGAAAATGACCTAAATGTTCATCCAATGACACAAATGAACTTATTGGATGCAAAAAATTGGTTAAAAACCCTAATTGGACAACAATAAGCCTAAAGAGGACGAAAATGACCTAAATGTTCATCCAATGACACAAATGAACTTAATGGATGCACAAGATTGTTTAAAAACCCTAATTGGACAAGAATAAGCCTAGGGTGGACGAAAATGACCAAAATGTTCATCCAATGACACAAACACACTTATTGGATGCACAAGATTGCTTAAAAAGCCTAATTGTACAAGAATAAGCTTAGGGAAGACGAAAATGACCTAAAGCTTCATCCAATGACACAAACACACGAATTGGATGCCCATGGTTGGTTAAAAACCCTAATTGGACAAGAATAAGCCTAGGGAGGACGAAAATGACCTAAATGTTCATCCAATGACACAAATGAACTTATTGGATGCACAAGATTTGTTAAAAACCCTAATTAGACAAGAATAAGCCTAAGGTGGAATTCATCCAATGACACAAACACACTTATTGGATGCACAAGAATGCTTAAAAACCCTAATTGGACAAGAATAAGCCTAGGGAGGACGAAAATGACCTAAATGTTCATCCAAAGACACGAACACACCTATTGGATGCACAAGATTGGTTAAAAACCCTAATTGGACAAGATTAAGCCTAGGGGGGGAGAAAATGACCTAAATGTTCATCCAACGACACAAACACACCAATTGGATGCACATGGTTGGTTAAAAACCCTAATGGGACAAGAATAAGCCAAGGGAGGACGATAAGGACCTAAATGTTCATCCAATGACACAAATGAACTTATTGGATGCCCAAGATTTGTTAAAAACCCTAATTGGACAAGAATAAGCCTAAAGAGGAAGAAAATGACCTAAATGTTCATCCAATGACACAAATGAACTTATTGGATGCAAAAAATTGGTTAAAAACCCTAATTCGACAACTATAAGCCTAAAGAGGACGAAAATGACCTAAATGTTCATCCAATGACACAAATGAACTTAATGGATGCACAAGATTGTTTAAAAACCCTAATTGGACAAGAATAAGCCTTGGGAGGACGAAAATGACCTAAATATTCATCCAAAGACTCAAACACACCTATTAGATGCACAAGATTTTTTAAAAACCCTAATGGGACAAGAATAAGCCTAGGGTGGACGAAAATGACCTAAATGTTCATCCAATGACACAAACACACCTATTGGAAGCACAAGATTGGTTAAAAACCCTAATTTAACAAGAATAAGCCTAGGGAGGACGAAAATGACCTAAATGTTCATCCAATGACACAAATGAACTTATTGGATGCACAAGATTGGTTAATAACCCTAATTGGACAAGAATAAGCCTAGGGAGGACGAAAATCACCTAAATGTTAATCCAATGACACAAACACATCTATTGGATGCACCAGATTTTTTAAAAACCCTAATTGAACAAGAATAAGCCTAGGGAGGACGAAAATGACCTAAATGTTCATCAAAAGACACAAACACACCTATTGGATGCACAAGATTGGTTAAAAACCCTAATTGGACAAGAATAAGCCTAGGGTGGACGAAAATGACCAAAATGTTCATCCAATGACACAAACACACTTATTGGATGCACAAGATTGCTTAAAAAGCCTAATTGTACAAGAATAAGCTTAGGGAAGACGAAAATGACCTAAAGCTTCATCCAATGACACAAACACACGAATTGGATGCCCATGGTTGGTTAAAAACCCTAATTGGACAAGAATAAGCCTAGGGAGGACGAAAATGACCTAAATGTTCATCCAATGACACAAATGAACTTATTGGATGCACAAGATTGGTTAAAAACCCTAATTGGACAAGAATAAGCCTAGGGAGGACGAAAATCACCTAAATGTTAATCCAATGACACAAACACATCTATTGGATGCACCAGATTTTTTAAAAACCCTAATTGAACAAGAATAAGCCTAGGGAGGACGAAAATGACCTAAATGTTCATCAAAAGACACAAACACACCTATTGGATGCACAAGATTGGTTAAAAACCCGAATTGGACAAGAATAAGCCTAGGGTGGACGAAAATGACCAAAATGTTCATCCAATGACACAAACACACTTATTGGATGCACAAGATTGGTTAAAAACCCGAATTGTACAAGAATAAGCTTAGGGAAGACGAAAATGACCTAAAGCTTCATCCAATGACACAAACACACGAATTGGATGCCCATGGTTGGTTAAAAACCCTAATTGGACAAGAATAAGCCTAGGGAGGACGAAAATGACCTAAATGTTCATCCAATGACACAAATGAACTTATTGGATGCACAAGATTTGTTAAAAACCCTAATTAGACAAGAATAAGCCTAAGGTGGAATTCATCCAATGACACAAACACACTTATTGGATGCACAAGAATGCTTAAAAACCCTAATTGGACAAGAATAAGCCTAGGGAGGACGAAAATGACCTAAATGTTCATCCAAAGACACGAACACACCTATTGGATGCACAAGATTGGTTAAAAACCCTAATTGGACAAGATTAAGCCTAGGGGGGGAGAAAATGACCTAAATGTTCATCCAACGACACAAACACACCAATTGGATGCACATGGTTGGTTAAAAACCCTAATGGGACAAGAATAAGCCAAGGGAGGACGATAAGGACCTAAATGTTCATCCAATGACACAAATGAACTTATTGGATGCCCAAGATTTGTTAAAAACCCTAATTGGACAAGAATAAGCCTAAAGAGGACGAAAATGACCTAAATGTTCATCCAATGACACAAATGTACTTATTGGATGCAAAAAATTGGTTAAAAACCCTAATTGGACAACAATAAGCCTAAAGAGGACGAAAATGACCTAAATGTTCATCCAATGACACAAATGAACTTAATGGATGCACAAGATTGTTTAAAAACCCTAATTGGACAAGAATAAGCCTTGGGAGGACGAAAATGACCTAAATGTTCATCCAATGACACAAACACACCTATTGGAAGCACAAGATTGGTTAAAAACCCTAATTTAACAAGAATAAGCCTAGGGAGGACGAAAATGACCTAAATGTTCATCCAATGACACAAATGAACTTATTGGATGCACAAGATTGGTTAAAAACCCTAATTGGACAAGAATAAGCCTAGGGAGGACGAAAATCACCTAAATGTTAATCCAATGACACAAACACATCTATTGGATGCACCAGATTTTTTAAAAACCCTAATTAAACAAGAATAAGCCTAGGGAGGACGAAAATGACCTAAATGTTCATCCAAAGACACAAACACACCTATTGGATGCACAAGATTGGTCAAAAACCCTAATTGAACAAGAATAAGCCTAGGGTGGACGAAAATGACCAAAATGTTCATCCAATGACACAAACACACTTATTGGATGCACAAGATTGCTTAAAAAGCCTAATTGTACAAGAATAAGCTTAGGGAAGACGAAAATGACCTAAAGCTTCATCCAATGACACAAACACACGAATTGGATGCCCATGGTTGGTTAAAAACCCTAATTGGACAAGAATAAGCCTAGGGAGGACGAAAATGACCTAAATGTTCATCCAATGACACAAATGAACTTATTGGATGCACAAGATTTGTTAAAAACCCTAATTAGACAAGAATAAGCCTAAGGTGGAATTCATCCAATGACACAAACACACTTATTGGATGCACAAGATTGGTTAAAAAACCTAATTTAACAAGAATAAGCCTAGGGAGGGAGAAAATGACCTAAATGTTCATCCAACGACACAAACACACCAATTGGATGCACATGGTTGGTTAAAAACCCTAATGGGACAAGAATAAGCCAAGGGAGGACGATAAGGACCTAAATGTTGATCCAATGACACAAATGAACTTATTGGATGCCCAAGATTTGTTAAAAACCCTAATTGGACAAGAATAAGCCTAAAGAGGACGAAAATGACCTAAATGTTCATCCAATGACACAAATGAACTTATTGGATGCAAAAAATTGGTTAAAAACCCTAATTGGACAACAATAAGCCTAAAGAGGACGAAAATGACCTAAATGTTCATCCAATGACACAAATGAACTTAATGGATGCACAAGATTGTTTAAAAACCTTAATTTGACAAGAATAAGCCTTGGGAGGACGAAAATGACCTAAATATTCATCAAAAGACTCAAACACACCTATTGGATGCACAAGATTTTTTAAAAACCCTAATGGGACAAGAATAAGCCTAGGGTGGACGAAAATGACCTAAATGTTCATCCAATGACACAAACACACCTATTGGAAGCACAAGATTGGTTAAAAACCCTAATTTAACAAGAATAAGCCTAGGGAGGACGAAAATGACCTAAATGTTCATCCAATGACACAAATGAACTTATTGGATGCACAAGATTGGTTAAAAACCCTAATTGGACAAGAATAAGCCTAGGGAGGACGAAAATCACCTAAATGTTATTCCAATGACACAAACACATCTATTGGATGCACCAGATTTTTTAAAAACCCTAATTAAACAAGAATAAGCCTAGGGAGGACGAAAATGACCTAAATGTTCATCCAAAGACACAAACACACCTATTGGATGCACAAGATTGGTCAAAAACCCTAATTGGACAAGAATAAGCCTAGGGTGGACGAAAATGACCAAAATGTTCATCCAATGACACAAACACACTTATTGGATGCACAAGATTGCTTAAAAAGCCTAATTGTACAAGAATAAGCTTAGGGAAGACGAAAATGACCTAAAGATTCATCCAATGACACAAACACACGAATTGGATGCCCATGGTTGGTTAAAAACCCTAATTGGACAAGAAAAAGCCTAGGGAGGTCGAAAATGACCTAAATGTTCATCCAATGACACAAATGAACTTATTGGATGCACAAGATTTGTTAAAAACCCTAATTAGACAAGAATAAGCCTAAGGTGGAATTCATCCAATGACACAAACACACTTATTGGATGCACAAGATTGGTTAAAAACCCTAATTTAACAAGAATAAGCCTAGGGAGGACGAAAATGACCTAAATGTTCATCCAATGACACAAATGAACTTATTGGATGCACAAGATTGGTTAAAAACCCTAATTGGACAAGAATAAGCCTAGGGAGGACGAAAATCACCTAAATGTTCCTTCAATGACACAAACACACCTATTGGATGCACAAGATTGCATAAAAACCCTAATTCGACAAGAATAAGACTAGGGAGGACGAAAATGACCTAAATGTTCATCCAATGACACAAATGAACTTATTGGATGCACAAGATTGGTTAAAAACCCTAATTGGACAAGAATAAGCCTTGGGAGGACGAAAATGACCTAAATGTTCATCCAATGACACACATGAACCTATTGGATGCACAAGATTGGTTAAAAACCCTAATTGGACAAGAATAAGCCTAGGGTGGACGAAAATGACCTAAATGTTTATCCAATGACACAAATGAACTTATTGGATGCACAAGATTGGTTAAAAACCCTAATTGGACAAGAATAAGCCTAGGGAGGACGAAAACGACCTAAATGTTCATCCAATGAAACAAACACACCTATTGGATGCACAAGATTGGTTAAAAACCCTAATTGGACAAGAATAAGCCTAGGGAGGACGAAAATGACCTAAATGTTCATCCAATGACACAAATGAACTTATTGGATGCACAAGATTGGTTAAAAACCCTAATTGGACAAGAATAAGCCTAGGGAGGGCGAAAATGACCTAAATGTTCGTCCAATGACACAAACACACCTATCGGATGCATAAGATTACATAAAAACCCTAATTGGACAAGAATAAGACTAGGGAGGACGAAAATGACCTAAATGTTCGTCCAATGACACAAACACACCTATTGGATGCACAAGATTGGTTAAAAACCCTAATTGGACAAGAATAAGCCTAGGGAGGACAAAAATGACCTAAATGTTCATCCAATGACACAAATGAACTTATTGGATGCACAAGATTGCTTAAAAACCCTAATTGGAAAAGAATAAGCCTAGGGAGGACCAAAATGACCTAAATGTTCATCCAATGACACAAATGAACTTATTGAATGCACAAGATTGCTTAAAAACCCTAATTGGACAAGAATAAGCCTAGGGAGGACGAAAATGACCTAAATGTTCATCCAATGACACAAATGAACTTATTGGATGCACAAGATTGGTTAAAAACCCTAATTGGACAAGAATAAGCCTTGGGAGGACGAAAATGACCTAAATGTTCATCCAATGACACAAATGCACTTATTGGATGCACAAGATTGGTTAAAAACCCTAATTGGACAAGAATAAGGCTATGGAGGACGAAAATGACCTAAATGTTCATCCAATGACACAAATGAACTTATTGGATGCACAAGATTGCTTAAAAACCCTAATTGGACAAGAATAAGCCTAGGGAGGACGAAAATGACCTAAATGTTCATCCAATGACACAAATCAACTTATTGGATGCACAAGATTGGTTAAAAACCCTAATTGGACAAGAATAAGCCTAGGGTGGACGAAAATGACCTAAATGTTTATCCAATGACACAAATGAAGTTATTGGATGCAAAAGATTGGTTAAAAACCGTAATTGGACAAGAATAAGCCTATGGAGGACAAAAATGACCTAAATGTTCATCCAATGACACAAATGAACTTATTGGATGCACAAGATTGGTTAAAAACCCTAATTGGACAAGAATAAGCCTAGGGAGGACGAAAATGACCTAAATGTTCATCCAATGACACAAATGAACTTATTGGATGCACAAGATTGGTTAAAAACCCTAATTGGACAAGAATAAGCCTAGGGAGGAAGAAAATGACCTAAATGTTCAACCAATGACACAAATGAACTTATTGGATGCACAAGATTGCTTAAAAACCCTAATTGGACAAGAATAAGCCTAGGGAAGACGAAAATGACCTAAATGTTCATCCAATGACACAAATACACCTATTGGATGCACAAGATTGGTTAAAAACCCTAATTGGTCAAGAATAAGCCTAGGGAGGACGAAAATGACCTAAATGTTCATCCAATGACACAAACACACCAATTGGATACACAAGATTGGTTAAAAACCCTAATTGGACAAGAATAAGCCTAGGGAGGACGAAAATGACCTAAATGTTCATCCAATGACACAAACACACCTATTGGATGCACAAGATTGGTTAAAAACCCTAATTGGACAAGAATAAGCCTAGGGAGGACGAAAATGACGTAAATGTTCATCCAATGACACAAATGAACTTATTGGATGCACAAGATAGCTTAAAAACCCTAATTGGACAAGAATAAGCCTAGGGAGGACGAAAATGACCTAAATGTTCATCCAATGACACAAATAAACCTATTGGATGCAGAAGATTGGTTAGAAACCCTAATTGGACAAGAATAAGCCTAGGGTGGACGAAAATGACCTAAATGTTTATCCAATGACACAAATTAACTTATTGGATGCACAAGATTGGTTAAAAACCCTAATTGGACAAGAATAAGCCTAGGGAGGACGAAAATGACCTAAATGTTCATCCAATGACACAAACACACCTATTGGATGCACAAGATTGGTTAAAAACCCTAATTGGACAAGAATAAGCCTAGGGAGGACGAAAATGACGTAAATGTTCATCCAATGACACAAACACACCTATTGGATGCACAAGATTGGTTAAAAACCCTAATTGGACAAGAATAAGCCTAGGAGGACGAAAATGACGTAAATGTTCATCCAATGACACAAATGAACTTATTGGATGCACAAGATTGCATAAAAACCCTAATTGGACAAGAATAAGCCTAGGGAGGACGAAAATGACCTAAATGTTCATCCAATGACACAAATACACCTATTGGATGCAAAAGATTGGTTAGAAACCCTAATTTGACAAGAATAAGCCTAGGGAGGACGAAAATGACCTAAATGTTCATCCAATGACACAAACACACCTATTGGATGCACAAGATTGGTTAAAAACCCTAATTGGACAAGAATAAGCCTAGGGAGGACGAAAATGACGTAAATGTTCATCCAATGACACAAATGAACTTATTGGATGCACAAGATTGGTTAAAAACCCTAATAGGACAAGAATAAGCCTAGGGTGGACGAAAATGACCAAAATGTTTATCCAATGTTACAAATGAACTTATTGGATGCACAAGATTGGTTAAAAACCCTAATTGGACAAGAATAAGCCTAGGGAGGACGAAAATGACCTAAATGTTCATCCAATGACACAAACACACCTATTGGATGCACAAGATTGGTTAAAAACCCTAATTGGACCAGAATAAGCCTAGGGAAGACGAAAATGACCTAAATGTTCATCCAATGACACAAATGAACTTATTGGATGCACAAGATTGCTTAAAAACCCTAATTGGACAAGAATAAGCATAGGGAGGACGAAAATGACCTAAATGTTCATCCAATGACACAAACACGCCTATTGGATGCACAAGATTGGTTAAAAACCCTAATTGGACAACAATAAGCCTAGGGAGGATGAAAATGACCTAAATGTTCATCTAATGACACAAACACACCTATTGGATGCCCAAGATTGGTTAAAAACCCTAATTGCACAAAACTAAGCCTAGTGAGGACGAAAATAACCTAAATGTTCATCCAATGACACAAATGAACTTATTGGATGCACAAGATTGCTTAAAACCCTTATTGGACAAGAATAAGACTAGGGAGGACGAAAATGACCTAAATGTTCATCCAATGACACAAACACACCTATTGGATGCACAAGATTGGTTAGAAACCCTAATTGAACAAGAATAAGCGTAGGGAGGACGAAAATGACCTAAATGTTCATCCAATGAAACAAATGAACTTATTGGATTCACAAGATTGCTTAAAAACCCTAATTGGACAAGAATAAGCCTAGGGAGGACGAAAATGACCTAAATGTTCATCCAATGACACAAATGAACTTATTGGATGCACAAGATTGGTTAAAAACCCTAATTGGACAAGAATAAGCCTTGGGAGGACGAAAATAACCTAAATGTTCATCCAATGACACAAATGAACCTATTGGATGCACAAGATTGGTCAAAAACCCTAATTGGACAAGAATAAGCCCAGGGTGGACGAAAATGACCTAAATGTTTATCCAATGACACAAATGAACTTATTGGATGCACAAGATTGGTTAAAAACCCTAATTGGACAAGAATAAGCCTAGGGAGGACGAAAATGACCTAAATGTTCATCCAAAGACACAAACACACCTATTGGATGCACAAGATTGGTTAAAAACCCTAATTGGACAAGAATAAGCCTAGGGTGGACGAAAATGACCAAAATGTTCATCCAATGACACAAACACACTTATTGGATGCACAAGATTGCTTAAAAAGCCTAATTGGACAAGAATAAGCTTAGGGAAGACGAAAATGACCTAAAGCTTCATCCAATGACACAAACACACGAATTGGATGCCCATGGTTGGTTAAAAACCCTAATTGGACAAGAATAAGCCTAGGGAGGACGAAAATGACCTAAATGTTCATCCAATGACACAAATGAACTTATTGGATGCACAAGATTTGTTAAAAACCCTAATTAGACAAGAATAAGCCTAAGGTGGAATTCATCCAATGACACAAACACACTTATTGGATGCACAAGAATGCTTAAAAACCCTAATTGGACAAGAATAAGCCTAGGGAGGACGAAAATGACCTAAATTTTCATCCAAAGACACGAACACACCTATTGGATGCACAAGATTGGTTAAAAACCCTAATTGGACAAGATTAAGCCTAGGGAGGGAGAAAATGACCTAAATGTTCATCCAACGACACAAACACACCAATTGGATGCACATGGTTGGTTAAAAACCCTAATGGGACAAGAATAAGCCAAGGGAGGACGATAAGGACCTAAATGTTCATCCAATGACACAAATGAACTTATTGGATGCCCAAGATTTGTTAAAAACCCTAATTGGACAAGAATAAGCCTAAAGAGGACGGAAATGACCTAAATGTTCATCCAATGACACAAATGAACTTATTGGATGCAAAAAATTGGTTAAAAACCCTAATTGGACAACAATAAGCCTAAAGAGGACGAAAGTGACCTAAATGTTCATCCAATGACACAAATGAACTTAATGGATGCACAAGATTGTTCAAAAACCCTAATTGGACAAGAATAAGCCTTGGGAGGACGAAAATGACCTAAATATTCATCCAAAGACTCAAACACACCTATTGGATGCACAAGATTTTTTAAAAACCCTAATGGGACAAGAATAAGCCTAGGGTGGACGAAAATGGCCTAAATGTTCATCCAATGACACAAACACACCTATTGGAAGCACAAAATTGGTTAAAAACCCTAATTTAACAAGAATAAGCCTAGGGAGGACGAAAATGACCTAAATGTTCATCCAATGACACAAATGAACTTATTAGATGCACAAGATTGGTCAAAAACCCTAATTGGACAAGAATAAGCCTAGGGTGGACGAAAATGACCAAAATGTTCATCCAATGACACAAACACACTTATTGGATGCACAAGATTGCTTAAAAAGCCTAATTGTACAAGAATAAGCTTAGGGAAGACGAAAATGACCTAAAGCTTCATCCAGTGACACAAACACACGAATTGGATGCCCATGGTTGGTTAAAAACCCTAATTGGACAAGAATAAGCCTAGGGAGGACGAAAATGACCTAAATGTTCATCCAATGACACAAATGAACTTATTGGATGCACAAGATTTGTTAAAAACCCTAATTAGACAAGAATAAGCCTAAGGTGGAATTCATCCAATGACACAAACACACTTATTGGATGCACAAGATTGGTTAAAAAACCTAATTTAACAAGAATAAGCCTAGGGAGGGAGAAAATGACCTAAATGTTCATCCAACGACACAAACACACCAATTGGATGCACATGGTTGGTTAAAAATCCTAATGGGACAAGAATAAGCCAATGGAGGACGATAAGGACCTAAATGTTGATCCAATGACACAAATGAACTTATTGGATGCCCAAGATTTGTTAAAAACCCTAATTGGACAAGAATAAGCCTAAAGAGGACGAAAATGACCTAAATGTTCATCCAATGACACAAATGAACTTATTGGATGCAAAAAATTGGTTAAAAACCCTAATTGGACAACAATAAGCCTAAAGAGGACGAAAATGACCTAAATGTTCATCCAATGACACAAATGAACTTAATGGATGCACAAGATTGTTTAAAAACCTTAATTTGACAAGAATAAGCCTTGGGAGGACGAAAATGACCTAAATATTCATCAAAAGACTCAAACACACCTATTGGATGCACAAGATTTTTTAAAAACCCTAATGGGACAAGAATAAGCCTAGGGTGGACGAAAATGACCTAAATGTTCATCCAATGACACAAACACACCTATTGGAAGCACAAGATTGGTTAAAAACCCTAATTTAACAAGAATAAGCCTAGGGAGGACGAAAATGACCTAAATGTTCATCCAATGACACAAATGAACTTATTGGATGCACAAGATTGGTTAAAAACCCTAATTGGACAAGAATAAGCCTAGGGAGGACGAAAATCACCTAAATGTTATTCCAATGACACAAACACATCTATTGGATGCACCAGATTTTTTAAAAACCCTAATTAAACAAGAATAAGCCTAGGGAGGACGAAAATGACCTAAATGTTCATCCAAAGACACAAACACACCTATTGGATGCACAAGATTGGTCAAAAACCCTAATTGGACAAGAATAAGCCTAGGGTGGACGAAAATGACCAAAATGTTCATCCAATGACACAAACACACTTATTGGATGCACAAGATTGCTTAAAAAGCCTAATTGTACAAGAATAAGCTTAGGGAAGACGAAAATGACCTAAAGATTCATCCAATGACACAAACACACGAATTGGATGCCCATGGTTGGTTAAAAACCCTAATTGGACAAGAAAAAGCCTAGGGAGGTCGAAAATGACCTAAATGTTCATCCAATGACACAAATGAACTTATTGGATGCACAAGATTTGTTAAAAACCCTAATTAGACAAGAATAAGCCTAAGGTGGAATTCATCCAATGACACAAACACACTTATTGGATGCACAAGATTGGTTAAAAACCCTAATTTAACAAGAATAAGCCTAGGGAGGACGAAAATGACCTAAATGTTCATCCAATGACACAAATGAACTTATTGGATGCACAAGATTGGTTAAAAACCCTAATTGGACAAGAATAAGCCTAGGGAGGACGAAAATCACCTAAATGTTCATCCAATGACACAAACACACCTATTGGATGCACAAGATTGGTTAAAAACCCTAATTGGACAAGAATAAGCCTAGGGAGGACGAAAATGACCTAAATGTTCATCCAATGACACAAATGAACTTATTGGATGCACAAGATTGGTTAAAAACCCTAATTGGACAAGAATAAGCCTAGGGAGGACGAAAATGACCTAAATGTCCATCCAATGACACAAACACACCTATTGGATGAACAAGATTGGTTAGAAACCCTAATTGGACAAGAATAAGCCTTGGGAGGACGAAAATGACCTAAATGTTAATCCAATGACACAAATGAACTTATTGGATGCACAAGATTGGTTAAAAACCCTAATTGGACAAGAATAAGCCTAGGAAGGACGAAAATGACCTAAATGTTAATCCAATGACACAAACACACCTATTGGATGCACAAGATTGGTTAAAAACCCTAATTGGACAAGAATAAGCCTAGGGAGGACGAAAATGACCTAAATGTTCATCCAATGACACAAATGAACTTATTGGATGCACAAGATTGGTTAAAAACCCTAATTGGACAAGAATAAGCCTAGGGAGGATGAAAATGACCAAAATGTCCATCCAATGACACAAACACACCTATTGGATGCACAAGATTGGTTAGAAACCCTAATTGGACAAGAATAAGCCTAGGGAGGACGAAAATGACCTAAATGTTAATCCAATGACACAAATGAACTTATTGGATGCACAAGATTGGTTAAAAACCCTAATTGTATAAGAATAAGCATAGGGAGGACGAAAATGACCTAAATGTTCATCCAATGACACAAACACACCTATTGGATGCACAAGATTGGTTAGAAACCCTAATTGGACAAGAATAAGCCTAGGGAGGACGAAAATGACCTAAATGTTCATCCAAAGACACAAACACACCTATTGGATGCACAAGATTGGTTAAAAACCCTAATTGGACAAGAATAAGCCTAGGGTGGACGAAAATGACCAAAATGTTCATCCAATGACACAAACACACTTATTGGATGCACAAGATTGCTTAAAAAGCCTAATTGGACAAGAATAAGCTTAGGGAAGACGAAAATGACCTAAAGCTTCATCCAATGACACAAACACACGAATTGGATGCCCATGGTTGGTTAAAAACCCTAATTGGACAAGAATAAGCCTAGGGAGGACGAAAATGACCTAAATGTTCATCCAATGACACAAATGAACTTATTGGATGCACAAGATTTGTTAAAAACCCTAATTAGACAAGAATAAGCCTAAGGTGGAATTCATCCAATGACACAAACACACTTATTGGATGCACAAGATTGGTTAAAAAACCTAATTTAACAAGAATAAGCCTAGGGAGGGAGAAAATGACCTAAATGTTCATCCAACGGCACAAACACACCAATTGGATGCACATGGTTGGTTAAAAACCCTAATGGGACAAGAATAAGCCAAGGGAGGACGATAAGGACCTAAATGTTGATCCAATGACACAAATGAACTTATTGGATGCCCAAGATTTGTTAAAAACCCTAATTGGACAAGAATAAGCCTAAAGAGGACGAAAATGACCTAAATGTTCATCCAATGACACAAATGAACTTATTGGATGCAAAAAATTGGTTAAAAACCCTAATTGGACAACAATAAGCCTAAAGAGGACGAAAATGACCTAAATGTTCATCCAATGACACAAATGAACTTAATGGATGCACAAGATTGTTTAAAAACCCTAATTTGACAAGAATAAGCCTTGGGAGGACGAAAATGACCTAAATATTCATCAAAAGACTCAAACACACCTATTGGATGCACAAGATTTTTTAAAAACCCTAATGGGACAAGAATAAGCCTAGGGTGGACGAAAATGACCTAAATGTTCATCCAATGACACAAACACACCTATTGGAAGCACAAGATTGGTTAAAAACCCTAATTTAACAAGAATAAGCCTAGGGAGGACGAAAATGACCTAAATGTTCATCCAATGACACAAATGAACTTATTGGATGCACAAGATTGGTTAAAAACCCTAATTGGACAAGAATAAGCCTAGGGAGGACGAAAATCACCTAAATGTTATTCCAATGACACAAACACATCTATTGGATGCACCAGATTTTTTAAAAACCCTAATTAAACAAGAATAAGCCTAGGGAGGACGAAAATGACCTAAATGTTCATCCAAAGACACAAACACACCTATTGGATGCACAAGATTGGTCAAAAACCCTAATTGGACAAGAATAAGCCTAGGGTGGACGAAAATGACCAAAATGTTCATCCAATGACACAAACACACTTATTGGATGCACAAGATTGCTTAAAAAGCCTAATTGTACAAGAATAAGCTTAGGGAAGACGAAAATGACCTAAAGATTCATCCAATGACACAAACACACGAATTGGATGCCCATGGTTGGTTAAAAACCCTAATTGGACAAGAAAAAGCCTAGGGAGGTCGAAAATGACCTAAATGTTCATCCAATGACACAAATGAACTTATTGGATGCACAAGATTTGTTAAAAACCCTAATTAGACAAGAATAAGCCTAAGGTGGAATTCATCCAATGACACAAACACACTTATTGGATGCACAAGATTGGTTAAAAACCCTAATTTAACAAGAATAAGCATAGGGAGGACGAAAATGACCTAAATGTTCATCCAATGACACAAATGAACTTAATGGAAGCACAAGATTGTTTAAAAACCCTAATTGGACAAGAATAAGCCTTGGGAGGACGAAAATGACCTAAATATTCATCCAAAGACTCAAACACACCTATTAGATGCACAAGATTTTTTAAAAACCCTAATGGGACAAGAATAAGCCTAGGGTGGACGAAAATGACCTAAATGTTCATCCAATGACACAATCACACCTATTGGAAGCACAAGATTGGTTAAAAACCCTAATTTAACAAGAATAAGCCTAGGGAGGACGAAAATGACCTAAATGTTCATCCAATGACACAAATGAACTTATTGGTTGCACAAGATTGGTTAATAACCCTAATTGGACAAGAATAAGCCTAGGGAGGACGAAAATCACCTAAATGTTAATCCAATGACACAAACACATCTATTGGATGCACCAGATTTTTTAAAAACCCTAATTGAACAAGAATAAGCCTAGGGAGGACGAAAATGACCTAAATGTTCATCAAAAGACACAAACACACCTATTGGATGCACAAGATTGGTTAAAAACCCTAATTGGACAAGAATATGCCTAGGGTGGACGAAAATGACCAAAATGTTCATCCAATGACACAAACACACTTATTGGATGCACAAGATTGCTTAAAAAGCCTAATTGTACAAGAATAAGCTTAGGGAAGACGAAAATGACCTAAAGCTTCATCCAATGACACAAACACACGAATTGGATGCCCATGGTTGGTTAAAAACCCTAATTGGACAAGAATAAGCCTAGGGAGGACGAAAATGACCTAAATGTTCATCCAATGACACAAATGAACTTATTGGATGCACAAGATTTGTTAAAAACCCTAATTAGACAAGAATAAGCCTAAGGTGGAATTCATCCAATGACACAAACACACTTATTGGATGCACAAGAATGCTTAAAAACCCTAATTGGACAAGAATAAGCCTAGGGAGGACGAAAATGACCTAAATTTTCATCCAAAGACACGAACACACCTATTGGATGCACAAGATTGGTTAAAAACCCTAATTGGACAAGATTAAGCCTAGGGAGGGAGAAAATGACCTAAATGTTCATCCAACGACACAAACACACCAATTGGATGCACATGGTTGGTTAAAAACCCTAATGGGACAAGAATAAGCCAAGGGAGGACGATAAGGACCTAAATGTTCATCCAATGACACAAATGAACTTATTGGATGCCCAAGATTTGTTAAAAACCCTAATTGGACAAGAATAAGCCTAAAGAGGACGGAAATGACCTAAATGTTCATCCAATGACACAAATGAACTTATTGGATGCAAAAAATTGGTTAAAAACCCTAATTGGACAACAATAAGCCTAAAGAGGACGAAAGTGACCTAAATGTTCATCCAATGACACAAATGAACTTAATGGATGCACAAGATTGTTCAAAAACCCTAATTGGACAAGAATAAGCCTTGGGAGGACGAAAATGACCTAAATATTCATCCAAAGACTCAAACACACCTATTGGATGCACAAGATTTTTTAAAAACCCTAATGGGACAAGAATAAGCCTAGGGTGGACGAAAATGACCTAAATGTTCATCCAATGACACAAACACACCTATTGGAAGCA
This sequence comes from Cicer pinnatifidum, assembly GCA_037974775.1. NCBI lineage: Eukaryota > Viridiplantae > Streptophyta > Magnoliopsida > Fabales > Fabaceae > Cicer > Cicer pinnatifidum. The sequence continues at coordinate 28,267,048 of JBBPBR010000001.1, read as the reverse complement.
CAAAATTGGTTAAAAACCCTAATTTAACAAGAATAAGCCTATGGAGGACGAAAATGACCTAAATGTTCATCCAATGACACAAATGAACTTATTAGATGCACAAGATTGGTCAAAAACCCTAATTGGACAAGAATAAGCCTAGGGTGGACGAAAATGACCAAAATGTTCATCCAATGACACAAACACACTTATTGGATGCACAAGATTGCTTAAAAAGCCTAATTGTACAAGAATAAGCTTAGGGAAGACGAAAATGACCTAAAGCTTCATCCAGTGACACAAACACACGAATTGGATGCCCATGGTTGGTTAAAAACCCTAATTGGACAAGAATAAGCCTAGGGAGGACGAAAATGACCTAAATGTTCATCCAATGACACAAATGAACTTATTGGATGCACAAGATTTGTTAAAAACCCTAATTAGACAAGAATAAGCCTAAGGTGGAATTCATCCAATGACACAAACACACTTATTGGATGCACAAGATTGGTTAAAAAACCTAATTTAACAAGAATAAGCCTAGGGAGGGAGAAAATGACCTAAATGTTCATCCAACGACACAAACACACCAATTGGATGCACATGGTTGGTTAAAAATCCTAATGGGACAAGAATAAGCCAATGGAGGACGATAAGGACCTAAATGTTGATCCAATGACACAAATGAACTTATTGGATGCCCAAGATTTGTTAAAAACCCTAATTGGACAAGAATAAGCCTAAAGAGGACGAAAATGACCTAAATGTTCATCCAATGACACAAATGAACTTATTGGATGCAAAAAATTGGTTAAAAACCCTAATTGGACAACAATAAGCCTAAAGAGGACGAAAATGACCTAAATGTTCATCCAATGACACAAATGAACTTAATGGATGCACAAGATTGTTTAAAAACCTTAATTTGACAAGAATAAGCCTTGGGAGGACGAAAATGACCTAAATATTCATCAAAAGACTCAAACACACCTATTGGATGCACAAGATTTTTTAAAAACCCTAATGGGACAAGAATAAGCCTAGGGTGGACGAAAATGACCTAAATGTTCATCCAATGACACAAACACACCTATTGGAAGCACAAGATTGGTTAAAAACCCTAATTTAACAAGAATAAGCCTAGGGAGGACGAAAATGACCTAAATGTTCATCCAATGACACAAATGAACTTATTGGATGCACAAGATTGGTTAAAAACCCTAATTGGACAAGAATAAGCCTAGGGAGGACGAAAATAACCTAAATGTTCATCAAATGACTAAACAAACCTATTGGATGCACAAGATTGTTTAGAAACCCTAATTGGACAAGAATAAGCCTAGGGAGGACGAAAATGACCTAAATGTTCATCCAATGACACAAACACACCTATTGGATGCACAAGATTGGTTAAAAACCCTAATTGGACAAGAATAAGCCTAGGGAGGACGAAAATGACCTAAATGTTCATCCAATGACACAAATGAACTTATTGGATGCACAAGATTGGTTAAAAACCCTAATTGGACAAGAATAAGCCTAGGGAGGACCAAAATGACCTAAATGTTCATCCAATGACACAAATGAACTTATTGGATGCACAAGATTGGTTAAAAACCCTAATTGGACAACAATAAGCCTTGGGAGGACGAAAATGACCTAAATGTTCATCCAATGACACAAACACACCTATTGGATGCACAAGATTGGTTAAAAACCCTAATTGGACAAGAATAAGCCTAGGGAGGACGAAAATGACGTAAATGTTCATCCAATGACACAAATGAACTTATTGGATGCACAAGATTGGTTAAAAACCCTAATAGGACAAGAATAAGCCTAGGGTGGACGAAAATGACCAAAATGTTTATCCAATGTTACAAATGAACTTATTGGATGCACAAGATTGGTTAAAAACCCTAATTGGACAAGAATAAGCCTAGGGAGGACGAAAATGACCTAAATGTTCATCCAATGACACAAACACACCTATTGGATGCACAAGATTGGTTAAAAACCCTAATTGTACAACAATAAGCCTTGGGAGGACGAAAATGACCTAAATGTTCATCCAATGACACAAATGAACTTATTGGATGCACAAGATTGGTTAAAAACCCTAATTAGACAAGAATAAGCCTAGGGAGGACGAAAATGACCTAAATGTTCATCCAATGACACAAACACACCTATTGGATGCACAAGATTGGTTAAAAACCCTAATTGGACAAGAATAAGCCTAGGGAGGACGAAAATGACGTAAATGTTCATCCAATGACACAAATGAACTTATTGGATGCACAAGATTGCTTAAAAACCCTATTTGGACAAGAATAAGCCTAGGGAGGACGAAAATGACCTAAATGTTCATCCAATGACACAAATAAACCTATTGGATGCAGAAGATTGGTTAGAAACCCTAATTTGACAAGAATAAGCCTAGGGAGGACGAAAATGACCTAAATGTTCATCCATTGACACAAACACACCTATTGGATGCACAAGATTGGTTAAAAACCCTAATTGGACAAGAATAAGCCTAGGGAGGACGAAAATGACCTAAATGTTCATCCAATGACACAAACACACTTATTGGATGCACAAGATTGCTTAAAAAGCCTAATTGTACAAGAATAAGCTTAGGGAAGACGAAAATGACCTAAAGCTTCATCCAATGACACAAACACACGAATTGGATGCCCATGGTTGGTTAAAAACCCTAATTGGACAAGAATAAGCCTAGGGAGGACGAAAATGACCTAAATGTTCATCCAATGACACAAACACACCTATTGGAAGCACAAAATTGGTTAAAAACCCTAATTTAACAAGAATAAGCCTAGGGAGGACGAAAATGACCTAAATGTTCATCCAATGACACAAATGAACTTATTAGATGCACAAGATTGGTCAAAAACCCTAATTGGACAAGAATAAGCCTAGGGTGGACGAAAATGACCAAAATGTTCATCCAATGACACAAACACACTTATTGGATGCACAAGATTGCTTAAAAAGCCTAATTGTACAAGAATAAGCTTAGGGAAGACGAAAATGACCTAAAGCTTCATCCAATGACACAAACACACGAATTGGATGCACATGGTTGGTTAAAAACCCTAATTGGACAAGAATAAGCCTAGGGAGGACGAAAATGACCTAAATGTTCATCCAATGACACAAATGAACTTATTGGATGCACAAGATTTGTTAAAAACCCTAATTAGACAAGAATAAGCCTAAGGTGGAATTCATCCAATGACACAAACACACTTATTGGATGCACAAGATTGGTTAAAAAACCTAATTTAACAAGAATAAGCCTAGGGAGGGAGAAAATGACCTAAATGTTCATCCAACGACACAAACACACCAATTGGATGCACATGGTTGGTTAAAAATCCTAATGGGACAAGAATAAGCCAATGGAGGACGATAAGGACCTAAATGTTGATCCAATGACACAAATGAACTTATTGGATGCCCAAGATTTGTTAAAAACCCTAATTGGACAAGAATAAGCCTAAAGAGGACGAAAATGACCTAAATGTTCATCCAATGACACAAATGAACTTATTGGATGCACAAGATTTGTTAAAAACCCTAATTAGACAAGAATAAGCCTAAGGTGGAATTCATCCAATGACACAAACACACTTATTGGATGCACAAGAATGCTTAAAAACCCTAATTGGACAAGAATAAGCCTAGGGAGGACGAAAATGACCTAAATTTTCATCCAAAGACACGAACACACCTATTGGATGCACAAGATTGGTTAAAAACACTAATTGGACAAGATTAAGCCTAGGGAGGGAGAAAATGACCTAAATGTTCATCCAACGACACAAACACACCAATTGGATGCACATGGTTGGTTAAAAACCCTAATGGGACAAGAATAAGCCAAGGGAGGACGATAAGGACCTAAATGTTCATCCAATGACACAAATGAACTTATTGGATGCCCAAGATTTGTTAAAAACCCTAATTGGACAAGAATAAGCCTAAAGAGGACGAAAATGACCTAAATGTTCATCCAATGACACAAATGAACTTATTGGATGCAAAAAATTGGTTAAAAACCCTAATTGGACAACAATAAGCCTAAAGAGGACGAAAGTGACCTAAATGTTCATCCAATGACACAAATGAACTTAATGGATGCACAAGAATGTTCAAAAACCCTAATTGGACAAGAATAAGCCTTGGGAGGACGAAAATGACCTAAATATTCATCCAAAGACTCAAACACACCTATTGGATGCACAAGATTTTTTAAAAACCCTAATGGGACAAGAATAAGCCTAGGGTGGACGAAAATGACCTAAATGTTCATCCAATGACACAAACACACCTATTGGAAGCACAAAATTGGTTAAAAACCCTAATTTAACAAGAATAAGCCTAGGGAGGACGAAAATGACCTAAATGTTCATCCAATGACACAAATGAACTTATTAGATGCACAAGATTGGTCAAAAACCCTAATTGGACAAGAATAAGCCTAGGGTGGACGAAAATGACCAAAATGTTCATCCAATGACACAAACACACTTATTGGATGCACAAGATTGCTTAAAAAGCCTAATTGTACAAGAATAAGCTTAGGGAAGACGAAAATGACCTAAAGCTTCATCCAATGACACAAACACACGAATTGGATGCCCATGGTTGGTTAAAAACCCTAATTGGACAAGAATAAGCCTAGGGAGGACGAAAATGACCTAAATGTTCATCCAATGACACAAATGAACTTATTGGATGCACAAGATTGGTTAAAAACCCTAATTGGACAAGAATAAGCCTAGGGAGGACGAAAATCACCTAAATGTTAATCCAATGACACAAACACATCTATTGGATGCACCAGATTTTTTAAAAACCCTAATTGAACAAGAATAAGCCTAGGGAGGACGAAAATGACCTAAATGTTCATCAAAAGACACAAACACACCTATTGGATGCACAAGATTGGTTAAAAACCCGAATTGGACAAGAATAAGCCTAGGGTGGACGAAAATGACCAAAATGTTCATCCAATGACACAAACACACTTATTGGATGCACAAGATTGGTTAAAAACCCGAATTGTACAAGAATAAGCTTAGGGAAGACGAAAATGACCTAAAGCTTCATCCAATGACACAAACACACGAATTGGATGCCCATGGTTGGTTAAAAACCCTAATTGGACAAGAATAAGCCTAGGGAGGACGAAAATGACCTAAATGTTCATCCAATGACACAAATGAACTTATTGGATGCACAAGATTTGTTAAAAACCCTAATTAGACAAGAATAAGCCTAAGGTGGAATTCATCCAATGACACAAACACACTTATTGGATGCACAAGAATGCTTAAAAACCCTAATTGGACAAGAATAAGCCTAGGGAGGACGAAAATGACCTAAATGTTCATCCAAAGACACGAACACACCTATTGGATGCACAAGATTGGTTAAAAACCCTAATTGGACAAGATTAAGCCTAGGGGGGGAGAAAATGACCTAAATGTTCATCCAACGACACAAACACACCAATTGGATGCACATGGTTGGTTAAAAACCCTAATGGGACAAGAATAAGCCAAGGGAGGACGATAAGGACCTAAATGTTCATCCAATGACACAAATGAACTTATTGGATGCCCAAGATTTGTTAAAAACCCTAATTGGACAAGAATAAGCCTAAAGAGGACGAAAATGACCTAAATGTTCATCCAATGACACAAATGTACTTATTGGATGCAAAAAATTGGTTAAAAACCCTAATTGGACAACAATAAGCCTAAAGAGGACGAAAATGACCTAAATGTTCATCCAATGACACAAATGAACTTAATGGATGCACAAGATTGTTTAAAAACCCTAATTGGACAAGAATAAGCCTTGGGAGGACGAAAATGACCTAAATGTTCATCCAATGACACAAACACACCTATTGGAAGCACAAGATTGGTTAAAAACCCTAATTTAACAAGAATAAGCCTAGGGAGGACGAAAATGACCTAAATGTTCATCCAATGACACAAATGAACTTATTGGATGCACAAGATTGGTTAAAAACCCTAATTGGACAAGAATAAGCCTAGGGAGGACGAAAATCACCTAAATGTTAATCCAATGACACAAACACATCTATTGGATGCACCAGATTTTTTAAAAACCCTAATTAAACAAGAATAAGCCTAGGGAGGACGAAAATGACCTAAATGTTCATCCAAAGACACAAACACACCTATTGGATGCACAAGATTGGTCAAAAACCCTAATTGAACAAGAATAAGCCTAGGGTGGACGAAAATGACCAAAATGTTCATCCAATGACACAAACACACTTATTGGATGCACAAGATTGCTTAAAAAGCCTAATTGTACAAGAATAAGCTTAGGGAAGACGAAAATGACCTAAAGCTTCATCCAATGACACAAACACACGAATTGGATGCCCATGGTTGGTTAAAAACCCTAATTGGACAAGAATAAGCCTAGGGAGGACGAAAATGACCTAAATGTTCATCCAATGACACAAATGAACTTATTGGATGCACAAGATTTGTTAAAAACCCTAATTAGACAAGAATAAGCCTAAGGTGGAATTCATCCAATGACACAAACACACTTATTGGATGCACAAGATTGGTTAAAAAACCTAATTTAACAAGAATAAGCCTAGGGAGGGAGAAAATGACCTAAATGTTCATCCAACGACACAAACACACCAATTGGATGCACATGGTTGGTTAAAAACCCTAATGGGACAAGAATAAGCCAAGGGAGGACGATAAGGACCTAAATGTTGATCCAATGACACAAATGAACTTATTGGATGCCCAAGATTTGTTAAAAACCCTAATTGGACAAGAATAAGCCTAAAGAGGACGAAAATGACCTAAATGTTCATCCAATGACACAAATGAACTTATTGGATGCAAAAAATTGGTTAAAAACCCTAATTGGACAACAATAAGCCTAAAGAGGACGAAAATGACCTAAATGTTCATCCAATGACACAAATGAACTTATTGGATGCACAAGATTGTTTAAAAACCCTAATTGGACAAGAATAAGCCTAGGGAGGACGAAAATGACCTAAATGTTCATCCAATGACACAAATGAACTTATTGGATGCACAAGATTGGTTAAAAACCCTAATTGGACAAGAATAAGCCTAGGGAGGACGAAAATGACCTAAATATTGAACCAATGACACAAATGAACTTATTGGATGCACAAGGTTGGTTAAAAACCCTAATTGGACAAGAATAAGCCTAGGGAGGACGAAAATGACCTAAATGTTCGTCCAATGACACAAACACACCTATTGGATGCACAAGATTGCATAAAAACCCTAATTGGACAAGATTAAGCCTAGGGAGGACGAAAATGACCTAAATATTCATCCAATGACACAAATGAACTTATTGGACGCACAAGATTGGTCAAAAACCCTAATTGGACAAGAATAAGCCTAGGGAGGACGAAAATGACCTAAATGTTCATCCAATGACACAAATGAACTTATTGGATGCACAAGATTGGTTAAAAACCCTAATTGGACAAGAATAAGCCTAGGGAGGACGAAAATGACCTAAATGTTCATCCAATGACACAAATGAACTTATTGGATGCACAAGATTGGTTAAAAACCCTAATTGGACAAGAATAAGCCTAGGGTGGACGAAAATGACCTAAATGTTCTTCCAATGACACAAATGAACTTATTGGATGCACAAGATTGGTTAAAAACCCTAATTGGACAAGAATAAGTCTAGGCAGGACGAAAATGACCTAAATGTTCATCCAATGACACAAATCAACTTATTGGATGCACATGATTGGTTAAAAACCCTAATTGGACAAGAATAAGCCTAGGGAGGACGAAAATGACCTAAATGTTCGTCTAAAGACACAAATGAACTTATTGGATGCACAAGATTGGTTAAAAACCCTAATTGGACAAGAATAAGCCTAGGGAGGACGAAAATGACCTAAATGTTCGTCCAATGACACAAACACACCTATTGGATGCACAAGATCGCATAAAAACCCTAATTGGACAAGAATAAGACTAGGGAGGACAAAAATGACCTAAATGTTTATCCAATGATCCAAACACACCTATCGGTTGCACCAGATTGGTTAAAAACCCTAATTGGACAAGAATAAGCCTAGGGAGGACGAAAATGACCTAAATGTTCATCCAATGACACAAATGAACTTATTGGATGCACAAGATTGGTTAAAAACCCTAATTGGACAAGAATAAGCCTAGGGAGGACGAAAATGACCTAAATGTTCATCCAATGACACAAATGAACTTATTGGATGCACAAGATTTGTTAAAAACCCTAATTAGACAAGAATAAGCCTAAGGTGGAATTCATCCAATGACACAAACACACTTATTGGATGCACAAGAATGCTGAAAAACCCTAATTGGACAAGAATAAGCCTAGGGAGGACGAAAATGACCTAAATGTTCATCCAATGACACAAATGAACTTATTGGATGCACAAGATTGGTTAAAAACCCTAATTGGACAAGAATAAGCCTAGGGAGGACGAAAATCACCTAAATGTTAATCCAATGACACAAACACATCTATTGGATGCACCAGATTTTTTAAAAACCCTAATTGAACAAGAATAAGCCTAGGGAGGACGAAAATGACCTAAATGTTCATCCAAAGACACAAACACACCTATTGGATGCACAAGATTGGTTAAAAACCCTAATTGGACAAGAATAAGCCTAGGGTGGACGAAAATGACCAAAATGTTCATCCAATGACACAAACACACTTATTGGATGCACAAGATTGCTTAAAAAGCCTAATTGGACAAGAATAAGCTTAGGGAAGACGAAAATGACCTAAAGCTTCATCCAATGACACAAACACACGAATTGGATGCCCATGGTTGGTTAAAAACCCTAATTGGACAAGAATAAGCCTAGGGAGGACGAAAATGACCTAAATGTTCATCCAATGACACAAATGAACTTATTGGATGCACAAGATTTGTTAAAAACCCTAATTAGACAAGAATAAGCCTAAGGTGGAATTCATCCAATGACACAAACACACTTATTGGATGCACAAGAATGCTTAAAAACCCTAATTGGACAAGAATAAGCCTAGGGAGGACGAAAATGACCTAAATTTTCATCCAAAGACACGAACACACCTATTGGATGCACAAGATTGGTTAAAAACCCTAATTGGACAAGATTAAGCCTAGGGAGGGAGAAAATGACCTAAATGTTCATCCAACGACACAAACACACCAATTGGATGCACATGGTTGGTTAAAAACCCTAATGGGACAAGAATAAGCCAAGGGAGGACGATAAGGACCTAAATGTTCATCCAATGACACAAATGAACTTATTGGATGCCCAAGATTTGTTAAAAACCCTAATTGGACAAGAATAAGCCTAAAGAGGACGGAAATGACCTAAATGTTCATCCAATGACACAAATGAACTTATTGGATGCAAAAAATTGGTTAAAAACCCTAATTGGACAACAATAAGCCTAAAGAGGACGAAAGTGACCTAAATGTTCATCCAATGACACAAATGAACTTAATGGATGCACAAGATTGTTCAAAAACCCTAATTGGACAAGAATAAGCCTTGGGAGGACGAAAATGACCTAAATATTCATCCAAAGACTCAAACACACCTATTGGATGCACAAGATTTTTTAAAAACCCTAATGGGACAAGAATAAGCCTAGGGTGGACGAAAATGACCTAAATGTTCATCCAATGACACAAACACACCTATTGGAAGCACAAGATTGGTTAAAAACCCTAATTTAACAAGAATAAGCCTAGGGAGGACGAAAATGACCTAAATGTTCATCCAATGACACAAATGAACTTATTGGATGCACAAGATTGGTTAAAAACCCTAATTGGACAAGAATAAGCCTAGGGAGGACGAAAATCACCTAAATGTTATTCCAATGACACAAACACATCTATTGGATGCACCAGATTTTTTAAAAACCCTAATTAAACAAGAATAAGCCTAGGGAGGACGAAAATGACCTAAATGTTCATCCAAAGACACAAACACACCTATTGGATGCACAAGATTGGTCAAAAACCTTAATTGGACAAGAATAAGCCTAGGGTGGACGAAAATGACCAAAATGTTCATCCAATGACACAAACACACTTATTGGATGCACAAGATTGCTTAAAAAGCCTAATTGTACAAGAATAAGCTTAGGGAAGACGAAAATGACCTAAAGCTTCATCCAATGACACAAACACACGAATTGGATGCCCATGGTTGGTTAAAAACCCTAATTGGACAAGAAAAAGCCTAGGGAGGTCGAAAATGACCTAAATGTTCATCCAATGACACAAATGAACTTATTGGATGCACAAGATTTGTTAAAAACCCTAATTAGACAAGAATAAGCCTAAGGTGGAATTCATCTAATGACACAAACACACTTATTGGATGCACAAGATTGGTTAAAAACCCTAATTTAACAAGAATAAGCCTAGGGAGGACGAAAATGACCTAAATGTTCATCCAATGACACAAATGAACTTATTGGATGCACAAGATTGGTTAAAAACCCTAATTGGACAAGAATAAGCCTAGGGAGGACGAAAATCACCTAAATGTTAATCCAATGACACAAACACATCTATTGGTTGCACCAGATTTTTTAAAAACCCTAATTGAACAAGAATAAGCCTAGGGAGGACGAAAATGACCTAAATGTTCATCCAAAGACACAAACACACCTATTGGATGCACAAGATTGGTTAAAAACCCTAATTGGACAAGAATAAGCCTAGGGTGGACGAAAATGACCAAAATGTTCATCCAATGACACAAACACACTTATTGGATGCACAAGATTGCTTAAAAAGCCTAATTGTACAAGAATAAGCTTAGGGAAGACGAAAATGACCTAAAGCTTCATCCAATGACACAAACACACGAATTGGATGCCCATGGTTGGTTAAAAACCCTAATTGGACAAGAATAAGCCTAGGGAGGACGAAAATGACCTAAATGTTCATCCAA
>JBBPBR010000001.1:28157217-28255993 GCA_037974775.1 Cicer pinnatifidum | reverse complement strand
AATGACACAAACACACTTATTGGATGCACAAGATTGGTTAAAAACCCTAATTTAACAAGAATAAGCCTAGGGAGGACGAAAATGACCTAAATGTTCATCCAATGACACAAATGAACTTATTGGATGCACAAGATTGGTTAAAAACCCTAATTGGACAAGAATAAGCCTAGGGAGGACGAAAATCACCTAAATGTTAATCCAATGACACAAACACATCTATTGGATGCACCAGATTTTTTAAAAACCCTAATTGAACAAGAATAAGCCTAGGGAGGACGAAAATGACCTAAATGTTCATCCAAAGACACAAACACACCTATTGGAAGCACAAGATTGGTTAAAAACCCTAATTGGACAAGAATAAGCCTAGGGTGGACGAAAATGACCAAAATGTTCATCCAATGACACAAACACACTTATTGGATGCACAAGATTGCTTAAAAAGCCTAATTGTACAAGAATAAGCTTAGGGAAGACGAAAATGACCTAAAGCTTCATCCAATGACACAAACACACGAATTGGATGCCCATGGTTGGTTAAAAACCCTAATTGGACAAGAATAAGCCTAGGGAGGACGAAAATGACCTAAATGTTCATCCAATGACACAAATGAACTTATTAGATGCACAAGATTTGTTAAAAACCCTAATTAGACAAGAATAAGCCTAAGGTGGAATTCATCCAATGACACAAACACACTTATTGGATGCACAAGAATGCTTAAAAACCCTAATTGGACAAGAATAAGCCTAGGGAGGACGAAAATGACCTAAATTTTCATCCAAAGACACGAACACACCTATTGGATGCACAAGATTGGTTAAAAACCCTAATTGGACAAGATTAAGCCTAGGGAGGGAGAAAATGACCTAAATGTTCATCCAACGACACAAACACACCAATTGGATGCACATGGTTGGTTAAAAACCCTAATGGGACAAGAATAAGCCAAGGGAGGACGATAAGGACCTAAATGTTCATCCAATGACACAAATGAACTTATTGGATGCACAAGATTTGTTAAAAACCCTAATTGGACAAGAATAAGCCTAAAGAGGACGAAAATGACCTAAATGTTCATCCAATGACACAAATGAACTTATTGGATGCACAAGATTGGTTAAAAACCCTAATTGGACAAGAATAAGCCTAGGGAGGACGAAAATGACCTAAATGTTCATCCAATGACATAAATGAACATATTGGATGCACAAGATTGGTTAAAAACCCTAATTGGACAAGAATAAGCCTATGGAGGACGAAAATGACCTAAATGTTCATCCAATGACACAAATGAACTTATTGGATGCACAAGATTGCTTAAAAACCCTAATTGGACAAGAATAAGCCTAGGGAGGACGAAAATGACCTAAATGTTCATCCAATGACACAAATACACCTATTGGATGCACAAGATTGGTTAAAAACCCTAATAGGACAAGAATAAGCCTAGGGAGGACGAAAATGACCTAAATGTTCATCCAATGACACAAATGAACTTATTGGATGCACAAGATTGCTTAAAAACCCTAATTGGACAAGAATAAGCCTAGGGAGGACGAAAATGACCTAAATGTTCATCCAATGACACAAATACACCTATTGGATGCACAAGATTCGTTAGAAACCCTAATTGGACAAGAATAAGCCTAGGGAGGACGAAACTGACCTAAATGTTCATCCAATGACACAAACACACCTATTGGGTGCACAAGATTGGTTAAAAACGCTCATTGGACAAGAATAAGCCTAGGGAGGACGAAAATGACCTAAATGTTCATCCAATAACACAAATGAACTTATTGGATGTACAAGATTGCTTAAAAACCCTAATTAGACAAGAATAAGCCTAGGGAGGACGAAAATGGCCTAAATGTTCATCCAATGACACAAATACACCTATTGGATGCACAAGATTGGTTAGAAACCCTAATTGGACAAGAATAAGCCTAGGGAGGACGAAACTGACCTAAATGTTCATCCAATGACACAAACACACCTATTGGATGCACAAGATTGGTTAAAAACGCTAATTGGACAAGAATAAACCTAGGGAGGACGAAAATGACCTAAATGTTCATCCAATGACACAAATGAACTTATTGGATGCACAAGATTGGTTAAAAACCCTAATTGGACAAGAATAAGCCTAGGGAGGACGAAAATGACCTAAATGTTCATCCAATGACACAAATGAACTTATTGAATGCACAAGATCGGTTAAAAACCCTAATCGGACAAGAATAAGCCTAGGGAGGACGAAAATGACCTAAATGTTCGTCCAATGACACAAACACACCTATTGGATGCACAAGATTGCATAAAAACCCTAATTGGACAAGAATAAGACTAGGGAGGACGAAAATGACCTAAATGTTCATCCAATGACACAAACACACCTATTGGATGCACAAGATTGGGTAAAAACCCTAATTGGACAAGAATAAGCCTAGGGAGGACGAAAATGACCTAAATGTTCATCCAATGACACAAACACACCTATTGGATGCACAAGATTGGTTAAAAACCCTAATTGGACAAGAATAAGCCTAGGGTGGACGAAAATGACCAAAATGTTCATCCAATGACACAAACACACTTATTGGATGCACAAGATTGCTTAAAAAGCCTAATTGTACAAGAATAAGCTTAGGGAAGACGAAAATGACCTAAAGCTTCATCCAATGACACAAACACACGAATTGGATGCCCATGGTTGGTTAAAAACCCTAATTGGACAAGAATAAGCCTAGGGAGGACGAAAATGACCTAAATGTTCATCCAATGACACAAATGAACTTATTGGATGCACAAGATTTGTTAAAAACCCTAATTAGACAAGAATAAGCCTAAGGTGGAATTCATCCAATGACACAAACACACTTATTGGATGCACAAGAATGCTTAAAAACCCTAATTGGACAAGAATAAGCCTAGGGAGGACGAAAATGACCTAAATGTTCATCCAAAGACACGAACACACCTATTGGATGCACAAGATTGGTTAAAAACCCTAATTGGACAAGATTAAGCCTAGGGGGGGAGAAAATGACCTAAATGTTCATCCAACGACACAAACACACCAATTGGATGCACATGGTTGGTTAAAAACCCTAATGGGACAAGAATAAGCCAAGGGAGGACGATAAGGACCTAAATGTTCATCCAATGACACAAATGAACTTATTGGATGCCCAAGATTTGTTAAAAACCCTAATTGGACAAGAATAAGCCTAAAGAGGACGAAAATGACCTAAATGTTCATCCAATGACACAAATGAACTTATTGGATGCAAAAGATTGGTTAAAAACCCTAATTGGACAACAATAAGCCTAAAGAGGACGAAAATGACCTAAATGTTCATCCAATGACACAAATGAACTTAATGGATGCACAAGATTGTTTAAAAACCCTAATTGGACAAGAATAAGCCTTGGGAGGACGAAAATGACCTAAATGTTCATCCAATGACACAAACACACCTATTGGAAGCACAAGATTGGTTAAAAACCCTAATTTAACAAGAATAAGCCTAGGGAGGACGAAAATGACCTAAATGTTCATCCAGTGACACAAATGAACTTATTGGATGCACAAGATTGGTTAAAAACCCTAATTGGACAAGAATAAGCCTAGGGAGGACGAAAATCACCTAAATGTTAATCCAATGACACAAACACATCTATTGGATGCACCAGATTTTTTAAAAACCCTAATTAAACAAGAATAAGCCTAGGGAGGACGAAAATGACCTAAATGTTCATCCAAAGACACAAACACACCTATTGGATACACAAGATTGGTCAAAAACCCTAATTGGACAAGAATAAGCCTAGGGTGGACGAAAATGACCAAAATGTTCATCCAATGACACAAACACACTTATTGGATGCACAAGATTGCTTAAAAAGCCTAGTTGTACAAGAATAAGCTTAGGGAAGACGAAAATGACCTAAAGCTTCATCCAATGACACAAACACACGAATTGGATGCCCATGGTTGGTTAAAAACCCTAATTGGACAAGAATAAGCCTAGGGAGGACGAAAATGACCTAAATGTTCATCCAATGACACAAATGAACTTATTGGATGCACAAGATTTGTTAAAAACCCTAATTAGACAAGAATAAGCCTAAGGTGGAATTCATCCAATGACACAAACACACTTATTGGATGCACAAGAATGCTGAAAAACCCTAATTGGACAAGAATAAGCCTAGGGAGGACGAAAATGACCTAAATGTTCATCCAATGACACAAATGAACTTATTGGATGCACAAGATTGGTTAAAAACCCTAATTGGACAAGAATAAGCCTAGGGAGGACGAAAATCACCTAAATGTTAATCCAATGACACAAACACATCTATTGGATGCACCAGATTTTTTAAAAACCCTAATTGAACAAGAATAAGCCTAGGGAGGACGAAAATGACCTAAATGTTCATCCAAAGACACAAACACACCTATTGGATGCACAAGATTGGTTAAAAACCCTAATTGGACAAGAATAAGCCTAGGGTGGACGAAAATGACCAAAATGTTCATCCAATGACACAAACACACTTATTGGATGCACAAGATTGCTTAAAAAGCCTAATTGTACAAGAATAAGCTTAGGGAAGACGAAAATGACCTAAAGCTTCATCCAATGACACAAACACACGAATTGGATGCCCATGGTTGGTTAAAAACCCTAATTGGACAAGAATAAGCCTAGGGAGGACGAAAATGACCTAAATGTTCATCCAAAGACACAAATGAACTTATTAGATTCACAAGATTTGTTAAAAACCCTAATTAGACAAGAATAAGTCTAAGGTGGAATTCATCCAATGACACAAACACACTTATTGGATGCACAAGAATGCTTAAAAACCCTAATTGGACAAGAATAAGCCTAGGGAGGACGAAAATGACCTAAATGTTCATCCAAAGACACGAACACACCTATTGGATGCACAAGATTGGTTAAAAACCCTAATTGGACAAGATTAAGCCTAGGGAGGGAGAAAATGACCTAAATGTTCATCCAACGACACAAACACACCAATTGGATGCACATGGTTGGTTAAAAACCCTAATGGGACAAGAATAAGCCAAGGGAGGACGATAAGGAACTAAATGTTCATCCAATGACACAAATGAACTTATTGGATGCCCAAGATTTGTTAAAAACCCTAATTGGACAAGAATAAGCCTAAAGAGGACGAAAATGACCTAAATGTTCATCCAATGACACAAATGAACTTATTGGATGCAAAAAATTGGTTAAAAACCCTAATTGGACAACAATAAGCCTAAAGAGGACGAAAATGACCTAAATGTTCATCCAATGACACAAATGAACTTAATGGATGCACAAGATTGTTTAAAAACCCTAATTGGACAAGAATAAGCCTTGGGAGGACGAAAATGACCTAAATATTCATCCAAAGACTCAAACACACCTATTGGATGCACAAGATTTTTTAAAAACCCTAATGGGACAAGAATAAGCCTAGGGTGGACGAAAATGACCTAAATGTTCATCCAATGACACAAACACACCTATTGGAAGCACAAGATTGGTTAAAAACCCTAATTTAACAAGAATAAGCCTAGGGAGGACGAAAATGACCTAAATGTTCATCCAATGACACAAATGAACTTATTGGATGCACAAGATTGGTTAAAAACCCTAATTGGACAAGAATAAGCCTAGGGAGGACGAAAATCACCTAAATGTTATTCCAATGACACAAACACATCTATTGGATGCACCAGATTTTTTAAAAACCCTAATTAAACAAGAATAAGCCTAGGGAGGACGAAAATGACCTAAATGTTCATCCAAAGACACAAACACACCTATTGGATGCACAAGATTGGTCAAAAACCCTAATTGGACAAGAATAAGCCTAGGGTGGACGAAAATGACCAAAATGTTCATCCAATGACACAAACACACTTATTGGATGCACAAGATTGCTTAAAAAGCCTAATTGTACAAGAATAAGCTTAGGGAAGACGAAAATGACCTAAAGATTCATCCAATGACACAAACACACGAATTGGATGCCCATGGTTGGTTAAAAACCCTAATTGGACAAGAAAAAGCCTAGGGAGGTCGAAAATGACCTAAATGTTCATCCAATGACACAAATGAACTTATTGGATGCACAAGATTTGTTAAAAACCCTAATTAGACAAGAATAAGCCTAAGGTGGAATTCATCCAATGACACAAACACACTTATTGGATGCACAAGATTGGTTAAAAACCCTAATTTAACAAGAATAAGCCTAGGGAGGACGAAAATGACCTAAATGTTCATCCAATGACACAAATGAACTTAATGGAAGCACAAGATTGTTTAAAAACCCTAATTGGACAAGAATAAGCCTTGGGAGGACGAAAATGACCTAAATATTCATCCAAAGACTCAAACACACCTATTAGATGCACAAGATTTTTTAAAAACCCTAATGGGACAAGAATAAGCCTAGGGTGGACGAAAATGACCTAAATGTTCATCCAATGACACAATCACACCTATTGGAAGCACAAGATTGGTTAAAAACCCTAATTTAACAAGAATAAGCCTAGGGAGGACGAAAATGACCTAAATGTTCATCCAATGACACAAATGAACTTATTGGTTGCACAAGATTGGTTAATAACCCTAATTGGACAAGAATAAGCCTAGGGAGGACGAAAATCACCTAAATGTTAATCCAATGACACAAACACATCTATTGGATGCACCAGATTTTTTAAAAACCCTAATTGAACAAGAATAAGCCTAGGGAGGACGAAAATGACCTAAATGTTCATCAAAAGACACAAACACACCTATTGGATGCACAAGATTGGTTAAAAACCCTAATTGGACAAGAATAAGCCTAGGGTGGACGAAAATGACCAAAATGTTCATCCAATGACACAAACACACTTATTGGATGCACAAGATTGCTTAAAAAGCCTAATTGTACAAGAATAAGCTTAGGGAAGACGAAAATGACCTAAAGCTTCATCCAATGACACAAACACACGAATTGGATGCACATGGTTGGTTAAAAACCCTAATTGGACAAGAATAAGCCTAGGGAGGACGAAAATGACCTAAATGTTCATCCAATGACACAAATGAACTTATTGGATGCACAAGATTTGTTAAAAACCCTAATTAGACAAGAATAAGCCTAAGGTGGAATTCATCCAATGACACAAACACACTTATTGGATGCACAAGAATGCTTAAAAACCCTAATTGGACAAGAATAAGCCTAGGGAGGACGAAAATGACCTAAATTTTCATCCAAAGACACGAACACACCTATTGGATGCACAAGATTGGTTAAAAACCCTAATTGGACAAGATTAAGCCTAGGGAGGGAGAAAATGACCTAAATGTTCATCCAACGACACAAACACACCAATTGGATGCACATGGTTGGTTAAAAACCCTAATGGGACAAGAATAAGCCAAGGGAGGACGATAAGGACCTAAATGTTCATCCAATGACACAAATGAACTTATTGGATGCACAAGATTTGTTAAAAACCCTAATTGGACAAGAATAAGCCTAAAGAGGACGAAAATGACCTAAATGTTCATCCAATGACACAAATGAACTTATTGGATGCACAAGATTGGTTAAAAACCCTAATTGGACAAGAATAAGCCTAGGGAGGACGAAAATGACCTAAATGTTCATCCAATGACACAAATGAACTTATTGGATGCACAAGATGGGTTGAAAACCCTAATTGGACAAGAATAAGCCTAGGGAGGACGAAAATGACCTAAATGTTCATCCAATGACACAAATGAACTTATTGGATGCACAAGATTGGTTAAAAACCCTAATTGGACAAGAATAAGCCTAGGGAGGACGAAAATGACCTAAATGTTCGTCCAATGACACAAACACACCTATTGGATGCACAAGATTACATAAAACCCTAATTGGACAAGAATAAGACTAGGGTGGATGAACATGACCTAAATGTTTTTCCAATGACACAAACACACCTATTGGATGCACAAGATTGGTTAAAAACCCTAATTGGACAAGAATAAACCAAGGGAAGACGAAAATGACCTAAATGTTCATCCAATGACACAAATGAACTTATTGGATGCACAAGATTGGTTAAAAACCCTAATTGGACAAGAATAAGCCTAGGGAGGACGAAAATGACCTAAATGTTCATCCAAAGACACAAACACACCTATTGGATGCACAAGATTGGTTAAAAACCCTAATTGGACAAGAATAAGCCTAGGGTGGACGAAAATGACCAAAATGTTCATCCAATGACACAAACACACTTATTGGATGCACAAGATTGCTTAAAAAGCCTAATTGGACAAGAATAAGCTTAGGGAAGACGAAAATGACCTAAAGCTTCATCCAATGACACAAACACACGAATTGGATGCCCATGGTTGGTTAAAAACCCTAATTGGACAAGAATAAGCCTAGGGAGGACGAAAATGACCTAAATGTTCATCCAATGACACAAATGAACTTATTGGATGCACAAGATTTGTTAAAAACCCTAATTAGACAAGAATAAGCCTAAGGTGGAATTCATCCAATGACACAAACACACTTATTGGATGCACAAGATTGGTTAAAAACCCTAATTTAACAAGAATAAGCCTAGGGAGGACGAAAATGACCTAAATGTTCATCCAATGACACAAATGAACTTATTGGATGCACAAGATTGGTTAAAAACCCTAATTGGACAAGAATAAGCCTAGGGAGGACGAAAATCACCTAAATGTTAATCCAATGACACAAACACATCTATTGGATGCACCAGATTTTTTAAAAACCCTAATTGAACAAGAATAAGCCTAGGGAGGACGAAAATGACCTAAATGTTCATCAAAAGACACAAACACACCTATTGGATGCACAAGATTGGTTAAAAACCCGAATTGGACAAGAATAAGCCTAGGGTGGACGAAAATGACCAAAATGTTCATCCAATGACACAAACACACTTATTGGATGCACAAGATTGGTTAAAAACCCGAATTGTACAAGAATAAGCTTAGGGAAGACGAAAATGACCTAAAGCTTCATCCAATGACACAAACACACGAATTGGATGCCCATGGTTGGTTAAAAACCCTAATTGGACAAGAATAAGCCTAGGGAGGACGAAAATGACCTAAATGTTCATCCAATGACACAAATGAACTTATTGGATGCACAAGATTTGTTAAAAACCCTAATTAGACAAGAATAAGCCTAAGGTGGAATTCATCCAATGACACAAACACACTTATTGGATGCACAAGAATGCTTAAAAACCCTAATTGGACAAGAATAAGCCTAGGGAGGACGAAAATGACCTAAATGTTCATCCAAAGACACGAACACACCTATTGGATGCACAAGATTGGTTAAAAACCCTAATTGGACAAGATTAAGCCTAGGGGGGGAGAAAATGACCTAAATGTTCATCCAACGACACAAACACACCAATTGGATGCACATGGTTGGTTAAAAACCCTAATGGGACAAGAATAAGCCAAGGGAGGACGATAAGGACCTAAATGTTCATCCAATGACACAAATGAACTTATTGGATGCCCAAGATTTGTTAAAAACCCTAATTGGACAAGAATAAGCCTAAAGAGGACGAAAATGACCTAAATGTTCATCCAATGACACAAATGTACTTATTGGATGCAAAAAATTGGTTAAAAACCCTAATTGGACAACAATAAGCCTAAAGAGGACGAAAATGACCTAAATGTTCATCCAATGACACAAATGAACTTAATGGATGCACAAGATTGTTTAAAAACCCTAATTGGACAAGAATAAGCCTTGGGAGGACGAAAATGACCTAAATGTTCATCCAATGACACAAACACACCTATTGGAAGCACAAGATTGGTTAAAAACCCTAATTTAACAAGAATAAGCCTAGGGAGGACGAAAATGACCTAAATGTTCATCCAATGACACAAATGAACTTATTGGATGCACAAGATTGGTTAAAAACCCTAATTGGACAAGAATAAGCCTAGGGAGGACGAAAATCACCTAAATGTTAATCCAATGACACAAACACATCTATTGGATGCACCAGATTTTTTAAAAACCCTAATTAAACAAGAATAAGCCTAGGGAGGACGAAAATGACCTAAATGTTCATCCAAAGACACAAACACACCTATTGGATGCACAAGATTGGTCAAAAACCCTAATTGAACAAGAATAAGCCTAGGGTGGACGAAAATGACCAAAATGTTCATCCAATGACACAAACACACTTATTGGATGCACAAGATTGCTTAAAAAGCCTAATTGTACAAGAATAAGCTTAGGGAAGACGAAAATGACCTAAAGCTTCATCCAATGACACAAACACACGAATTGGATGCCCATGGTTGGTTAAAAACCCTAATTGGACAAGAATAAGCCTAGGGAGGACGAAAATGACCTAAATGTTCATCCAATGACACAAATGAACTTATTGGATGCACAAGATTGGTTAAAAACCCTAATTGGACAAGAATAAGCCTAGGGAGGACGAAAATCACCTAAATGTTAATCCAATGACACAAACACATCTATTGGATGCACCAGATTTTTTAAAAACCCTAATTGAACAAGAATAAGCCTAGGGAGGACGAAAATGACCTAAATGTTCATCCAAAGACACAAACACACCTATTGGATGCACAAGATTGGTTAAAAACCCTAATTGGACAAGAATAAGCCTAGGGTGGACGAAAATGACCAAAATGTTCATCCAATGACACAAACACACTTATTGGATGCACAAGATTGCTTAAAAAGCCTAATTGTACAAGAATAAGCTTAGGGAAGACGAAAATGACCTAAAGCTTCATCCAATGACACAAACACACGAATTGGATGCCCATGGTTGGTTAAAAACCCTAATTGGACAAGAATAAGCCTAGGGAGGACGAAAATGACCAAAATGTTCATCCAATGACACAAATGAACTTATTAGATGCACAAGATTTGTTAAAAACCCTAATTAGACAAGAATAAGCCTAAGGTGGAATTCATCCAATGACACAAACACACTTATTGGATGCACAAGAATGCTTAAAAACCCTAATTGGACAAGAATAAGCCTAGGGAGGACGAAAATGACCTAAATGTTCATCCAAAGACACGAACACACCTATTGGATGCACAAGATTGGTTAAAAACCCTAATTGGACAAGATTAAGCCTAGGGAGGGAGAAAATGACCTAAATGTTCATCCAACGACACAAACACACCAATTGGATGCACATGGTTGGTTAAAAACCCTAATGGGACAAGAATAAGCCAAGGGAGGACGATAAGGACCTAAATGTTCATCCAATGACACAAATGAACTTATTGGATGCCCAAGATTTGTTAAAAACCCTAATTGGACAAGAATAAGCCTAAAGAGGACGAAAATGACCTAAATGTTCATCCAATGACACAAATGAACTTATTGGATGCAAAAAATTGGTTAAAAACCCTAATTGGACAACAATAAGCCTAAAGAGGACGAAAACGACCTAAATGTTCATCCAATGACACAAATGAACTTAATGGATGCACAAGATTGTTTAAAAACCCTAATTGGACAAGAATAAGCCTTGGGAGGACGAAAATGACCTAAATATTCATCCAAAGACTCAAACACACCTATTGGATGCACAAGATTTTTCAAAACCCCTAATGGGACAAGAATAAGCCTAGGGTGGACGAAAATGACCTAAATGTTCATCCAATGACACAAACACACCTATTGGAAGCACAAGATTGGTTAAAAACCCTAATTTAACAAGAATAAGCCTAGGGAGGACGAAAATGACCTAAATGTTCATCCAATGACACAAATGAACTTATTGGATGCACAAGATTGGTTAAAAACCCTAATTGGACAAGAATAAGCCTAGGGAGGACGAAAATCACCTAAATGTTAATCCAATGACACAAACACATCTATTGGATGCACCAGATTTTTTAAAAACCCTAATTAAACAAGAATAAGCCTAGGGAGGACGAAAATGACCTAAATGTTCATCCAAAGACACAAACACACCTATTGGATGCACAAGATTGGTCAAAAACCCTAATTGGACAAGAATAAGCCTAGGGTGGACGAAAATGACCAAAATGTTCATCCAATGACACAAACACACTTATTGGATGCACAAGATTGCTTAAAAAGCCTAATTGTACAAGAATAAGCTTAGGGAAGACGAAAATGACCTAAAGCTTCATCCAATGACACAAACACACGAATTGGATGCCCATGGTTGGTTAAAAACCCTAATTGGACAAGAATAAGCCTAGGGAGGACGAAAATGACCTAAATGTTCATCCAATGACACAAATGAACTTATTGGATGCACAAGATTGGTTAAAAACCCTAATTGGACAAGAATAAGCCTAGGGAGGACGAAAATCACCTAAATGTTAATCCAATGACACAAACACATCTATTGGATGCACCAGATTTTTTAAAAACCCTAATTGAACAAGAATAAGCCTAGGGAGGACGAAAATGACCTAAATGTTCATCAAAAGACACAAACACACCTATTGGATGCACAAGATTGGTTAAAAACCCGAATTGGACAAGAATAAGCCTAGGGTGGACGAAAATGACCAAAATGTTCATCCAATGACACAAACACACTTATTGGATGCACAAGATTGGTTAAAAACCCGAATTGTACAAGAATAAGCTTAGGGAAGACGAAAATGACCTAAAGCTTCATCCAATGACACAAACACACGAATTGGATGCCCATGGTTGGTTAAAAACCCTAATTGGACAAGAATAAGCCTAGGGAGGACGAAAATGACCTAAATGTTCATCCAATGACACAAATGAACTTATTGGATGCACAAGATTTGTTAAAAACCCTAATTAGACAAGAATAAGCCTAAGGTGGAATTCATCCAATGACACAAACACACTTATTGGATGCACAAGAATGCTTAAAAACCCTAATTGGACAAGAATAAGCCTAGGGAGGACGAAAATGACCTAAATGTTCATCCAAAGACACGAACACACCTATTGGATGCACAAGATTGGTTAAAAACCCTAATTGGACAAGATTAAGCCTAGGGGGGGAGAAAATGACCTAAATGTTCATCCAACGACACAAACACACCAATTGGATGCACATGGTTGGTTAAAAACCCTAATGGGACAAGAATAAGCCAAGGGAGGACGATAAGGACCTAAATGTTCATCCAATGACACAAATGAACTTATTGGATGCCCAAGATTTGTTAAAAACCCTAATTGGACAAGAATAAGCCTAAAGAGGACGAAAATGACCTAAATGTTCATCCAATGACACAAATGTACTTATTGGATGCAAAAAATTGGTTAAAAACCCTAATTGGACAACAATAAGCCTAAAGAGGACGAAAATGACCTAAATGTTCATCCAATGACACAAATGAACTTAATGGATGCACAAGATTGTTTAAAAACCCTAATTGGACAAGAATAAGCCTTGGGAGGACGAAAATGACCTAAATGTTCATCCAATGACACAAACACACCTATTGGAAGCACAAGATTGGTTAAAAACCCTAATTTAACAAGAATAAGCCTAGGGAGGACGAAAATGACCTAAATGTTCATCCAATGACACAAATGAACTTATTGGATGCACAAGATTGGTTAAAAACCCTAATTGGACAAGAATAAGCCTAGGGAGGACGAAAATCACCTAAATGTTAATCCAATGACACAAACACATCTATTGGATGCACCAGATTTTTTAAAAACCCTAATTAAACAAGAATAAGCCTAGGGAGGACGAAAATGACCTAAATGTTCATCCAAAGACACAAACACACCTATTGGATGCACAAGATTGGTCAAAAACCCTAATTGAACAAGAATAAGCCTAGGGTGGACGAAAATGACCAAAATGTTCATCCAATGACACAAACACACTTATTGGATGCACAAGATTGCTTAAAAAGCCTAATTGTACAAGAATAAGCTTAGGGAAGACGAAAATGACCTAAAGCTTCATCCAATGACACAAACACACGAATTGGATGCCCATGGTTGGTTAAAAACCCTAATTGGACAAGAATAAGCCTAGGGAGGACGAAAATGACCTAAATGTTCATCCAATGACACAAATGAACTTATTGGATGCACAAGATTTGTTAAAAACCCTAATTAGACAAGAATAAGCCTAAGGTGGAATTCATCCAATGACACAAACACACTTATTGGATGCACAAGAATGCTTAAAAACCCTAATTGGACAAGAATAAGCCTAGGGAGGACGAAAATGACCTAAATGTTCATCCAAAGACACGAACACACCTATTGGATGCACAAGATTGGTTAAAAACCCTAATTGGACAAGATTAAGCCTAGGGGGGGAGAAAATGACCTAAATGTTCATCCAACGACACAAACACACCAATTGGATGCACATGGTTGGTTAAAAACCCTAATGGGACAAGAATAAGCCAAGGGAGGACGATAAGGACCTAAATGTTCATCCAATGACACAAATGAACTTATTGGATGCCCAAGATTTGTTAAAAACCCTAATTGGACAAGAATAAGCCTAAAGAGGACGAAAATGACCTAAATGTTCATCCAATGACACAAATGAACTTATTGGATGCAAAAGATTGGTTAAAAACCCTAATTGGACAACAATAAGCCTAAAGAGGACGAAAATGACCTAAATGTTCATCCAATGACACAAATGAACTTAATGGATGCACAAGATTGTTTAAAAACCCTAATTGGACAAGAATAAGCCTTGGGAGGACGAAAATGACCTAAATGTTCATCCAATGACACAAACACACCTATTGGAAGCACAAGATTGGTTAAAAACCCTAATTTAACAAGAATAAGCCTAGGGAGGACGAAAATGACCTAAATGTTCATCCAATGACACAAATGAACTTATTGGATGCCCAAGATTTGTTAAAAACCCTAATTGGACAAGAATAAGCCTAAAGAGGACGAAAATGACCTAAATGTTCATCCAATGACACAAATGAACTTATTGGATGCAAAAAATTGGTTAAAAACCCTAATTGGACAACAATAAGCCTAAAGAGGACGAAAGTGACCTAAATGTTCATCCAATGACACAAATGAACTTAATGGATGCACAAGATTGTTCAAAAACCCTAATTGGACAAGAATAAGCCTTGGGAGGACGAAAATGACCTAAATATTCATCCAAAGACTCAAACACACCTATTGGATGCACAAGATTTTTTAAAAACCCTAATGGGACAAGAATAAGCCTAGGGTGGACGAAAATGACCTAAATGTTCATCCAATGACACAAACACACCTATTGGAAGCACAAGATTGGTTAAAAACCCTAATTGAACAAGAATAAGCCTAGGGAGGACGAAAATGACCTAAATGTTCATCCAATGACACAAATGAACTTATTGGATGCACAAGATTGGTTAAAAACCCTAATTGGACAAGAATAAGCCTAGGGAGGACGAAAATCACCTAAATGTTAATCCAATGACACAAATGAACTTATTGGATGCACAAGATTGGTTAAAAACCCTAATTGGACAAGAATAAGAATAGGGAGGACGAAAATGACCTAAATGTTCATCCAATGACACAAACACACCTATTGGATGCACAAGATTGGTTAGAAACCCTAATTGGACAAGAATAAGCCTAGGGAGGACGAAAATGACCTAAATGTTAATCCAATGACACAAATGAACTTATTGGATGCACAAGATTGGTAAAAAACCCTAATTGGACAAGAATAAGCCTAGGGAGGACGAAAATGACCTAAATGTTAATCCAATGACACAACTCAACTTATTGGATGCACAAGATTGGTTAAAAACCCTAAATGGGAAAGAATAAGCCTAGGGAGGACGAAAATGACCTAATTGATTATCTAATGACACAAACACACCTATTGGATGCACAAGATTGGTTAAAAACCCTAATTGGACAAGAATAAGCCTAGGGAGGACGAAAATGACCTAAATGTTAATCCAATGACACAACTCAACTTATTGGATGCACAAGATTGGTTAAAAACCCTAATTGGAAAAGAATAAGCCTAGGGAGGACGAAAATGACTTAATTGATTATCTAATGACACAAACACACCTATTGGATGCACAAGATTGGTTAAAAACCCTAATTGGACAAGAATAAGCCTAGGGAGGACGAAAATGACCTAAATGTTAATCCAATGACACAACTCAACTTATTGGATGCACAAGATTGGTTAAAAACCCTAATTGGACAAGAATAAGCCTAGGGAGGACGAAAATGATCTAATTGATCATCCAATGACACAAACACACCTATTGGATGCACAAGATTGGTTAAAAACCCTAATTGGACAAGAATAAGCCTAGGCAGGACGAAATTAACCTAATTGATCATCCAATGACACAAACACACCTATTGGATGCACAAGATTGGTTAAAAACCCTAATTGGACAAGAATATGCCTAGGGAGGACGAAAATGACCTAAATGTTAATCCAATGACACAAATGAACTTATTGGATGCACAAGATTGGTTAAAAACCCTAATTGGACAAGAATAAGCCTAGGGAGGACGAAAATGACCTAAATGTTCATCCAATGACACAAATGAACTTATTGGATGCACAAGATTGGTTAAAAACCCTAATTGGACAAGAATAAGCCTAGGGAGGACGAAAATGACCTAAATGTTAATCCAATGACACAAACACACCTATTGGATGCCCAAGATAGGTTAGAAACCCTAATTGGACAAGAATAAGCGTAGGGAGGACAAAAATGACCTAAATGTCCATCCAATGACACAAATGAACTTATTGGATGCACAAGATTGGTTAAAAACCCTAATTGGACAAGAATAAGCCTAGGGAGGACGAAAATGACCTAAATGTTCGTCCAATGCCACAAATGAACTTATTGGATGCACAAGATTGGTTAAAAACCCTAATTGGACAAGAATAAGCCTAGGGAGGACGAAAATGACCTAAATGTTAATCAAATGACACATATTGGATGCACAAGATTGGTTAAAAACCCTAATTGGACAAGAATAAGCCTAGGGAGGACGAAAATGACCTAAATGTTCATCCAATGACACAAATGAACTTATTGGATGCACAAGATTGGTTAAAAACCCTAATTGGACAAGAATAAGCCTAGGGTAGACGAAAATGACCTAATTGTTAATCCAATGACACAAATGAACTTATTGGATGCACAAAATTGCTTAAAACCCTAATTGGACAAGAATAAGCCTAGGGAGGACGAAAATGACCTAAATGTTCATCCAATGACACAAACACACCTATTGGATGCACAAGATTGGTTAAAATCCCTAATTGGACAAGAATAAGCCTAGGGAGGACGAAAATGACCTAAATGTTAATCCAATGACACAAATGAATTTATTGGATGCACAAGATTGGTTAAAACCCTAATTGGACAAGAATAAGCCTAGGGAGGACGAAAATGACCTAAATGTTCATCAAATGACACAAACACACCTATTGGATGCACAAGATTGTTTAGAAACCCTAATTGGACAAGAATAAGCCTTGGGAGGACGAAAATGACCTAAATGTTCATCCAATGACACAAATGAACTTATTGGATGCACAAGATTGGTTAAAAACCCTAATTGGACAAGAATAAGCCTAGGGAGGACGAAAATCACCTAAATGTTCATCCAATGACACAAACACACCTATTGGATGCACAAGATTGGTTAAAAACCTTAATTGGACAAGAATAAGCCTAGGGAGGACGAAAATGACCTAAATGTTCATCCAATGACACAAATGAACTTATTGGATGCACAAGATTGGTTAAAAACCCTAATTGGACAAGAATAAGCCTAGAGAGGACAAAAATGACCTAAATGTTCATCCAACGACACAAATGAACTTATTGGATGCACAAGATTGCTTCAAAACCCTAATTGGACAAGAATAAGCCTAGGGAGGAAGAAAATGACCTAAATGTTCATCCAATGACACAAATGAACTTATTGGATGCACAAGATTGGTTAAAAACCCTAATTGGACAAGAATAAGCCTAGGGAGGACGAAAATGACCTAAATGTTCATCCAATGACACAAATGAACTTATTGGATGCACAAGATTGGTTAAAAACCCTAATTGGACAAGAATAAGCCTAGGGAGGACGAAAATGACCTAAATGTTCATCCAATGACACAAACACACCTATTGGATGCACAAGATTGGTTAAAAACCCTAATTGGACAAGAATATGCCTAAGGAGGACGAAAATGACCTAAATGTTCATCCAATGACACAAATGAACTTATTGGATGCACATGGATGGTTAAAAACCCTAATTGGACAAGAATAAGCCTTGGGAGGACGAAAATGACCTAAATGTTCATCCAATGACACAAATGAACTTATTGGATGCACAAGATTGGTTAAAAACCCTAATTGGACAAGAATAAGCCTAGGGAGGACGAAAATGACCTAAATGTTCATCCAATGACACAAATGAACTTATTGGATGCACAAGATTGGTTAAAAACCCTAATTGGACAATAATAAGCCTTGGGAGGACGAAAATGACCTAAATGTTCATCCAATGACACAAATGAACTTATTGGATGCACAATATTGCTTAAAAACCCTAATTGGACAAGAATAAGCCTAGGGAGGACGAAAATGACCTAAATGTTCATCCAATGACACAAATGAACTTATTGGATGCACAAGATTGGTTAAAAACCCTAATTGGACAAGAATAAGCCTAGGGAGGACGAAAATAACCTAAATGTTCATCCAATGACACAAATGAACCTATTGGATGCACAAGATTGGTTAAAAACCCTAATTGGACAAGAATAAGCCCAGGGTGGACGAAAATGACCTAAATGTTTATCCAATGACACAAATGAACTTATTGGATGCACAAGATTGGTTAAAAACCCTAATTGGACAAGAATAAGCCTAGGGAGGACGAAAATGACCTAAATGTTCATCCAAAGACACAAACACACCTATTGGATGCACAAGATTGGTTAAAAACCCTAATTGGACAAGAATAAGCCTAGGGTGGACGAAAATGACCAAAATGTTCATCCAATGACACAAACACACTTATTGGATGCACAAGATTGCTTAAAAAGCCTAATTGGACAAGAATAAGCTTAGGGAAGACGAAAATGACCTAAAGCTTCATCCAATGACACAAACACACGAATTGGATGCCCATGGTTGGTTAAAAACCCTAATTGGACAAGAATAAGCCTAGGGAGGACGAAAATGACCTAAATGTTCATCCAATGACACAAATGAACTTATTGGATGCACAAGATTTGTTAAAAACCCTAATTAGACAAGAATAAGCCTAAGGTGGAATTCATCCAATGACACAAACACACTTATTGGATGCACAAGAATGCTGAAAAACCCTAATTGGACAAGAATAAGCCTAGGGAGGACGAAAATGACCTAAATGTTCATCCAATGACACAAATGAACTTATTGGATGCACAAGATTGGTTAAAAACCCTAATTGGACAAGAATAAGCCTAGGGAGGACGAAAATCACCTAAATGTTAATCCAATGACACAAACACATCTATTGGATGCACCAGATTTTTTAAAAACCCTAATTGAACAAGAATAAGCCTAGGGAGGACGAAAATGACCTAAATGTTCATCCAAAGACACAAACACACCTATTGGATGCACAAGATTGGTTAAAAACCCGAATTGGACAAGAATAAGCCTAGGGTGGACGAAAATGACCAAAATGTTCATCCAATGACACAAACACACTTATTGGATGCACAAGATTGCTTAAAAACCCTAATTGTACAAGAATAAGCTTAGGGAAGACGAAAATGACCTAAAGCTTCATCCAATGACACAAACACACGAATTGGATGCCCATGCTTGGTTAAAAACCCTAATTGGACAAGAATAAGCCTAGGGAGGACGAAAATGACCTAAATGTTCATCCAATGACACAAATGAACTTATTGGATGCACAAGATTTGTTAAAAACCCTAATTAGACAAGAATAAGCCTAAGGTGGAATTCATCCAATGACACAAACACACTTATTGGATGCACAAGAATGCTTAAAAACCCTAATTGGACAAGAATAAGCCTAGGGAGGACGAAAATGACCTAAATGTTCATCCAAAGACACGAACACACCTATTGGATGCACAAGATTGGTTAAAACCCCTAATTGGACAAGATTAAGCCTAAGGAGGGAGAAAATGACCTAAATGTTCATCCAACGACACAAACACACCAATTGGATGCACATGGTTGGTTAAAAACCCTAATGGGACAAGAATAAGCCAAGGGAGGACGATAAGGACCTAAATGTTCATCCAATGACACAAATGAACTTATTGGATGCCCAAGATTTGTTAAAAACCCTAATTGGACAAGAATAAGCCTAAAGAGGACGAAAATGACCTAAATGTTCATCCAATGACACAAATGAACTTATTGGATGCAAAAAATTGGTTAAAAACCCTAATTGGACAACAATAAGCCTAAAGAGGACGAAAATGACCTAAATGTTCATCCAATGACACAAATGAACTTAATGGATGCACAAGATTGTTTAAAAACCCTAATTGGACAAGAATAAGCCTTGGGAGGATGAAAATGACCTAAATATTCATCCAAAGACTCTAACACACCTATTGGATGCACAAGTTTTTTTAAAAACCCTAATGGGACAAGAATAAGCCTAGGGTGGACGAAAATGACCTAAATGTTCATCCAATGACACAAACACACCTATTGGAAGCACAAGATTGGTTTAAAACCCTAATTTAACAAGAATAAGCCTAGGGAGGACGAAAATGACCTAAATGTTCATCCAATGACACAAATGAACTTATTGGATGCACAAGATTGGTTAAAAACCCTAATTGGACAAGAATAAGCCTAGGGAGGACGAAAATCACCTAAATGTTAATCCAATGACACAAACACATCTATTGGATGCACCAGATTTTTTAAAAACCCTAATTGAACAAGAATAAGCCTAGGGAGGACGAAAATGACCTAAATGTTCATCCAAAGACACAAACACACCTATTGGAAGCACAAGATTGGTTAAAAACCCTAATTGGACAAGAATAAGCCTAGGGTGGACGAAAATGACCAAAATGTTCATCCAATGACA
The DNA here is from genome assembly GCA_037974775.1 of Cicer pinnatifidum. Lineage (NCBI taxonomy): Eukaryota > Viridiplantae > Streptophyta > Magnoliopsida > Fabales > Fabaceae > Cicer > Cicer pinnatifidum. The sequence goes on along the minus strand of JBBPBR010000001.1, from coordinate 28,234,805 downwards.
CAAACACACTTATTGGATGCACAAGATTGCTTAAAAAGCCTAATTGTACAAGAATAAGCTTAGGGAAGACGAAAATGACCTAAAGCTTCATCCAATGACACAAACACACGAATTGGATGCCCATGGTTGGTTAAAAACCCTAATTGGACAAGAATAAGCCTAGGGAGGACGAAAATGACCTAAATGTTCATCCAATGACACAAATGAACTTATTAGATGCACAAGATTTGTTAAAAACCCTAATTAGACAAGAATAAGCCTAAGGTGGAATTCATCCAATGACACAAACACACTTATTGGATGCACAAGAATGCTTAAAAACCCTAATTGGACAAGAATAAGCCTAGGGAGTACGAAAATGACCTAAATGTTCATCCAAAGACACGAACACACCTATTGGATGCACAAGATTGGTTAAAAACCCTAATTGGACAAGATTAAGCCTAGGGAGGGAGAAAATGACCTAAATGTTCATCCAACGACACAAACACACCAATTGGATGCACATGGTTGGTTAAAAACCCTAATGGGACAAGAATAAGCCAAGGGAGGACGATAAGGACCTAAATGTTCATCCAATGACACAAATGAACTTATTGGATGCACAAGATTTGTTAAAAACCCTAATTGGACAAGAATAAGCCTAAAGAGGACGAAAATGACCTAAATGTTCATCCAATGACACAAATGAACTTATTGGATGCACAAGATTGGTTAAAAACCCTAATTGGACAAGAATAAGCCTAGGGAGGACGAAAATGACCTAAATGTTCATCCAATGACACAAATGAACTTATTGGATGCACAAGATTGGTTAAAAACCCTAATTGGACAAGAATAAGCCTAGGGAGGACGAAAATAACCAAAATGTTCATCCAATGACACAAACACACCTATTGGATGCACAAGATTGCATAAAAACCCTAATTGGACAAGAATAAGCCTAGGGAGGATGTAAATGACCTAAATGTTCATTCAATGACACAAATGAACTTATTGGATGCACAAGATTGGTTAAAAACCCTAATTGGACAAGAATAAGCATAGGGAGGACGAAAATGACCTAAATGTTCATCCAATGACACAAACACACATATTGGATGCACAAGATTGCTTAAAACCCTAATTGGACAAGAATAAGTATAGGGAGGACGAAAATGACCTAAATGTTCATCCAATGACACAAATGAACTTATTGGATGCACAAGATTGGTTAAAAACCCTAATTGGACAAGAATAAGCCTAGGGAGGACGAAAATGACCTAAATGTTCGTCCAATGACACAAATGAACTTATTGGATGCACAAGATTGGTAAAAAACCATAATTGGACAAGAATAAGCCTAGGGAGGACGAAAATGACCTAAATGTTCATCCAATGACACAAATGAACTTATTGGATGCACAAGATTGGTTAAAAACCCTAATTGGACAAGAATAAGCCTAGGGAGGACGAAAATGACCTAAATGTTCATCCAATGACACAAATGAACTTATTGGATGCACAAGATTTGTTAAAAACCCTAATTAGACAAGAATAAGCCTAAGGTGGAATTCATCCAATGACACAAACACACTTATTGGATGCACAAGATTGGTTAAAAAACCTAATTTAACAAGAATAAGCCTAGGGAGGGAGAAAATGACCTAAATGTTCATCCAACGGCACAAACACACCAATTGGATGCACATGGTTGGTTAAAAACCCTAATGGGACAAGAATAAGCCAAGGGAGGACGATAAGGACCTAAATGTTGATCCAATGACACAAATGAACTTATTGGATGCCCAAGATTTGTTAAAAACCCTAATTGGACAAGAATAAGCCTAAAGAGGACGAAAATGACCTAAATGTTCATCCAATGACACAAATGAACTTATTGGATGCAAAAAATTGGTTAAAAACCCTAATTGGACAACAATAAGCCTAAAGAGGACGAAAATGACCTAAATGTTCATCCAATGACACAAATGAACTTAATGGATGCACAAGATTGTTTAAAAACCCTAATTTGACAAGAATAAGCCTTGGGAGGACGAAAATGACCTAAATATTCATCAAAAGACTCAAACACACCTATTGGATGCACAAGATTTTTTAAAAACCCTAATGGGACAAGAATAAGCCTAGGGTGGACGAAAATGACCTAAATGTTCATCCAATGACACAAACACACCTATTGGAAGCACAAGATTGGTTAAAAACCCTAATTTAACAAGAATAAGCCTAGGGAGGACGAAAATGACCTAAATGTTCATCCAATGACACAAATGAACTTATTGGATGCACAAGATTGGTTAAAAACCCTAATTGGACAAGAATAAGCCTAGGGAGGACGAAAATCACCTAAATGTTATTCCAATGACACAAACACATCTATTGGATGCACCAGATTTTTTAAAAACCCTAATTAAACAAGAATAAGCCTAGGGAGGACGAAAATGACCTAAATGTTCATCCAAAGACACAAACACACCTATTGGATGCACAAGATTGGTCAAAAACCCTAATTGGACAAGAATAAGCCTAGGGTGGACGAAAATGACCAAAATGTTCATCCAATGACACAAACACACTTATTGGATGCACAAGATTGCTTAAAAAGCCTAATTGTACAAGAATAAGCTTAGGGAAGACGAAAATGACCTAAAGCTTCATCCAATGACACAAACACACGAATTGGATGCCCATGGTTGGTTAAAAACCCTAATTGGACAAGAATAAGCCTAGGGAGGACGAAAATGACCTAAATGTTCATCCAATGACACAAATGAACTTATTGGATGCACAAGATTGGTTAAAAACCCTAATTGGACAAGAATAAGCCTAGGGAGGACGAAAATCACCTAAATGTTAATCCAATGACACAAACACATCTATTGGATGCACCAGATTTTTTAAAAACCCTAATTGAACAAGAATAAGCCTAGGGAGGACGAAAATGACCTAAATGTTCATCAAAAGACACAAACACACCTATTGGATGCACAAGATTGGTTAAAAACCCGAATTGGACAAGAATAAGCCTAGGGTGGACGAAAATGACCAAAATGTTCATCCAATGACACAAACACACTTATTGGATGCACAAGATTGGTTAAAAACCCGAATTGTACAAGAATAAGCTTAGGGAAGACGAAAATGACCTAAAGCTTCATCCAATGACACAAACACACGAATTGGATGCCCATGGTTGGTTAAAAACCCTAATTGGACAAGAATAAGCCTAGGGAGGACGAAAATGACCTAAATGTTCATCCAATGACACAAATGAACTTATTGGATGCACAAGATTTGTTAAAAACCCTAATTAGACAAGAATAAGCCTAAGGTGGAATTCATCCAATGACACAAACACACTTATTGGATGCACAAGAATGCTTAAAAACCCTAATTGGACAAGAATAAGCCTAGGGAGGACGAAAATGACCTAAATGTTCATCCAAAGACACGAACACACCTATTGGATGCACAAGATTGGTTAAAAACCCTAATTGGACAAGATTAAGCCTAGGGGGGGAGAAAATGACCTAAATGTTCATCCAACGACACAAACACACCAATTGGATGCACATGGTTGGTTAAAAACCCTAATGGGACAAGAATAAGCCAAGGGAGGACGATAAGGACCTAAATGTTCATCCAATGACACAAATGAACTTATTGGATGCCCAAGATTTGTTAAAAACCCTAATTGGACAAGAATAAGCCTAAAGAGGACGAAAATGACCTAAATGTTCATCCAATGACACAAATGTACTTATTGGATGCAAAAAATTGGTTAAAAACCCTAATTGGACAACAATAAGCCTAAAGAGGACGAAAATGACCTAAATGTTCATCCAATGACACAAATGAACTTAATGGATGCACAAGATTGTTTAAAAACCCTAATTGGACAAGAATAAGCCTTGGGAGGACGAAAATGACCTAAATGTTCATCCAATGACACAAACACACCTATTGGAAGCACAAGATTGGTTAAAAACCCTAATTTAACAAGAATAAGCCTAGGGAGGACGAAAATGACCTAAATGTTCATCCAATGACACAAATGAACTTATTGGATGCACAAGATTGGTTAAAAACCCTAATTGGACAAGAATAAGCCTAGGGAGGACGAAAATCACCTAAATGTTAATCCAATGACACAAACACATCTATTGGATGCACCAGATTTTTTAAAAACCCTAATTAAACAAGAATAAGCCTAGGGAGGACGAAAATGACCTAAATGTTCATCCAAAGACACAAACACACCTATTGGATGCACAAGATTGGTCAAAAACCCTAATTGAACAAGAATAAGCCTAGGGTGGACGAAAATGACCAAAATGTTCATCCAATGACACAAACACACTTATTGGATGCACAAGATTGCTTAAAAAGCCTAATTGTACAAGAATAAGCTTAGGGAAGACGAAAATGACCTAAAGCTTCATCCAATGACACAAACACACGAATTGGATGCCCATGGTTGGTTAAAAACCCTAATTGGACAAGAATAAGCCTAGGGAGGACGAAAATGACCTAAATGTTCATCCAATGACACAAATGAACTTATTGGATGCACAAGATTTGTTAAAAACCCAAATTAGACAAGAATAAGCCTAAGGTGGAATTCATCCAGTGACACAAACACACTTATTGGATGCACAAGATTGGTTAAAAACCCTAATTTAACAAGAGTAAGCCTAGGGAGGACGAAAATGACCTAAATGTTCATCCAATGACACAAATGAACTTATTGGAAGCACAAGATTGGTTAAAAACCCTAATTGGACAAGAATAAGCCTAGGGAGGACGAAAATCACCTAAATGTTAATCCAATGACACAAACACATCTATTGGATGCACCAGATTTTTTAAAAACCCTAATTGAACAAGAATAAGCCTAGGGAGGACGAAAATGACCTAAATGTTCATCCAAAGACACAAACACACCTATTGGATGCACAAGATTGGTTAAAAACCCGAATTGGACAAGAATAAGCCTAGGGTTGACGAAAATGACCAAAATGTTCGTCCAATGACACAAACACACTTATTGGATGCACAAGATTGCTTAAAAACCCTAATTGTACAAGAATAAGCTTAGGGAAGACGAAAATGACCTAAAGCTTCATCCAATGACACAAACACACGAATTGGATGCCCATGGTTGGTTAAAAACCCTAATTGGACAAGAATAAGCCTAGGGAGGACGAAAATGACCTAAATGTTCATCCAATGACACAAATGAACTTATTGGATGCACAAGATTTGTTAAAAACCCTAATTAGACAAGAATAAGCCTAAGGTGGAATTCATCCAATGACACAAACACACTTATTGGATGCACAAGAATGCTTAAAAACCCTAATTGGACAAGAATAAGCCTAGGGAGGACGAAAATGACCTAAATGTTCATCCAAAGACACGAACGCACCTATTGGATGCACAAGATTGGTTAAAAACCCTAATTGGACAAGATTAAGCCTAGGGAGGGAGAAAATGACCTAAATGTTCATCCAACGACACAAACACACCAATTGGATGCACATGGTTGGTTAAAAACCCTAATGGGACAAGAATAAGCCAAGGGAGGACGATAAGGACCTAAATGTTCATCCAATGACACAAATGAACTTATTGGATGCCCAAGATTTGTTAAAAACCCTAATTGGACAAGAATAAGCCTAAAGAGGACGAAAATGACCTAAATGTTCATCCAATGACACAAATGAACTTATTGGATGCAAAAAATTGGTTAACAACCCTAATTGGACAACAATAAGCCTAAAGAGGACGAAAATGACCTAAATGTTCATCCAATGACACAAATGAACTTAATGGATGCACAAGATTGTTTAAAAACCCTAATTGGACAAGAATAAGCCTTGGGAGGACGAAAATGACCTAAATATTCATCCAAAGACTCAAACACACCTATTGGATGCACAAGATTTTTTAAAAACCCTAATGGGACAAGAATAAGCCTAGGGTGGACGAAAATGACCTAAATGTTCATCCAATGACACAAACACACCTATTGGAAGCACAAGATTGGTTAAAAACCCTAATTTAACAAGAATAAGCCTAGGGAGGACGAAAATGACCTAAATGTTCATCCAATGACACAAATGAACTTATTGGATGCACAAGATTGGTTAAAAACCCTAATTGGACAAGAATAAGCCTAGGGAGGACGAAAATCACCTAAATGTTATTCCAATGACACAAACACATCTATTGGATGCACCAGATTTTTTAAAAACCCTAATTAAACAAGAATAAGCCTAGGGAGGACGAAAATGACCTAAATGTTCATCCAAAGACACAAACACACCTATTGGATGCACAAGATTGGTCAAAAACCCTAATTGGACAAGAATAAGCCTAGGGTGGACGAAAATGACCAAAATGTTCATCCAATGACACAAACACACTTATTGGATGCACAAGATTGCTTAAAAAGCCTAATTGTACAAGAATAAGCTTAGGGAAGACGAAAATGACCTAAAGATTCATCCAATGACACAAACACACGAATTGGATGCCCATGGTTGGTTAAAAACCCTAATTGGACAAGAAAAAGCCTAGGGAGGTCGAAAATGACCTAAATGTTCATCCAATGACACAAATGAACTTATTGGATGCACAAGATTTGTTAAAAACCCTAATTAGACAAGAATAAGCCTAAGGTGGAATTCATCCAATGACACAAACACACTTATTGGATGCACAAGATTGGTTAAAAACCCTAATTTAACAAGAATAAGCCTAGGGAGGACGAAAATGACCTAAATGTTCATCCAATGACACAAATGAACTTAATGGAAGCACAAGATTGTTTAAAAACCCTAATTGGACAAGAATAAGCCTTGGGAGGACGAAAATGACCTAAATATTCATCCAAAGACTCAAACACACCTATTAGATGCACAAGATTTTTTAAAAACCCTAATGGGACAAGAATAAGCCTAGGGTGGACGAAAATGACCTAAATGTTCATCCAATGACACAATCACACCTATTGGAAGCACAAGATTGGTTAAAAACCCTAATTTAACAAGAATAAGCCTAGGGAGGACGAAAATGACCTAAATGTTCATCCAATGACACAAATGAACTTATTGGTTGCACAAGATTGGTTAATAACCCTAATTGGACAAGAATAAGCCTAGGGAGGACGAAAATCACCTAAATGTTAATCCAATGACACAAACACATCTATTGGATGCACCAGATTTTTTAAAAACCCTAATTGAACAAGAATAAGCCTAGGGAGGACGAAAATGACCTAAATGTTCATCAAAAGACACAAACACACCTATTGGATGCACAAGATTGGTTAAAAACCCTAATTGGACAAGAATAAGCCTAGGGTGGACGAAAATGACCAAAATGTTCATCCAATGACACAAACACACTTATTGGATGCACAAGATTGCTTAAAAAGCCTAATTGTACAAGAATAAGCTTAGGGAAGACGAAAATGACCTAAAGCTTCATCCAATGACACAAACACACGAATTGGATGCACATGGTTGGTTAAAAACCCTAATTGGACAAGAATAAGCCTAGGGAGGACGAAAATGACCTAAATGTTCATCCAATGACACAAATGAACTTATTGGATGCACAAGATTTGTTAAAAACCCTAATTAGACAAGAATAAGCCTAAGGTGGAATTCATCCAATGACACAAACACACTTATTGGATGCACAAGATTGGTTAAAAACCCTAATTGAACAAGAATAAGCCTAGGGAGGACGAAAATGACCTAAATGTTCATCCAATGACACAAATGAACTTATTGGATGCACAAGATTGGTTAAAAACCCTAATTGGACAAGAATAAGCCTAGGGAGGACGAAAATGACCTAAATGTTCCTCCAACGACACAAACACACCTATTGGATGCACAAGATTGCATAAAAACCCTAATTGGACAAGAATAAGACTAGGGAGGACGAAAATGACCTAAATGTTCCTCCAATGACACAAACACACCTATTGGATGCACAAGATTGCATAAAAACCCTAATTAGACAATAATAAGACTAGGGAGGACGAAAATGACCTAAATGTTCATCCAATGACACAAATGAACTTATTGGATGCACAAGATTGGTTAAAAACCCTAATTGGACAAGAATAAGCCTAGGGAGGACGAAAATGACCTAAATGTTCGTCCAATGACACAAACACACCTATTGGATGCACAAGATTGCATAAAAACCCTAATTGGACAAGAATAAGACTAGGAAGGACGAAAATGACCTAAATGTTCGTCCAATGACACAAATGAACTTATTGGATGCACAAGATTGGTTAAAAACCCTAATTGGACAAGAATAAGCATAGAGAGGACGAAAATGACCTAAACGTTCATCCAATGACACAAACCCACATATTGGATGCACAAGATTGCTTAAAACCCTAATTGGACAAGAATAAGACTAGGGAGGACGAAAATGACCTAAATGTTCATCCAATGACACAAATGAACTTATTGGATGCACAAGATTGGTTAAAAACCCTAATTGGACAAGAATAAGCCTAGGGAGGACGAAAATGACCTAAATGTTCGTCCAATGACACAAACACACCTATTGGATGCACAAGATTGCATAAAAACCCTAATTAGACAAGAATAAGACTAGGGAGGACGAAAATGACCTAAATGTTCCTCCAATGACACAAACACACCTATTGGATGCACAAGATTGCATAAAAACCCTAATTCGACAAGAATAAGACTAGGGAGGACGAAAATGACCTAAATGTTCATCCAATAACACAAATGAACTTATTGGATCCACAAGATTGCTTAAAACCCTAATTGGACAAGAATAAGACTAGGGAGGACGAAAATGACCTAAATGTTCATCCAATGACACAAATGAACTTATTGGATGCACAAGATTGGTTAAAAACCCTAATTGGACAAGAATAAGCCTAGGGAGGACGAAAATGACCTAAATGTTCATCCAATGACACAAACACACATATTGGATGCACAAGATTGCATAAAAACCCTAATCTGACAAGAATAAGACTAGGGAGGACGAAAATGACCTAAATGTTCATCCAATGACACAAATGAACTTATTGGATGCACAAGATTGGTTAAAAACCCTAATTGGACAAGAATAAGCCTAGGGAGGACGAAAATGACCTAAATGTTTGTCCAATGACACAAATACACCTATTGGATGCACAAGATTGCATAAAATCCCTAATTGGACAAGAATAAGACTAGGGAGGACGAAAATGACCTAAATGTTCCTCCAATGACACAAACACACCTATTGGATGCACAAGATTGCATAAAAACCCTAATTGGACAAGAATAAGACTAGGGAGGACGAAAATGACCTAAATGTTCATCCAATGACACAAATGAACTTATTGGATGCACAAGATTGGTTAAAAATCCTAATCGGACAAGAATAAGCCTAGGGAGGACGAAAATGACCTAAATGTTCATCCAATGACACAAACACACCTATTGGATGCACAAGATTGGTTAAAAACCCTAATTGGACAAGAATAAGCCTAGGGAGGACGAAAATGACCTAAATGTTCATCCAATGACACAAATGAACATATTGGATGCACAAGAATGGTTAAAAACCCTAATTGGACAAGAATAAGCCTAGGGAGGACGAAAATGACCTAAATGTTCATCCAATGACACAAACACACCTATTGGATGCACAAGATTGGTTAGAAACCCTAATTGGACAAGAATATGCCTAGGGAGGATGAAAATGACCTCAATATTCATCCAATGACCCAAATGAACTTATTGGATGCACAAGATTGCTTAAAACCCTAATTGGACAAGAATAAGACTAGGGAGGACGAAAATGACCAAAATGTTCATCCAATGACACAAACACACCTATTGGATGCACAAGATTGGTTAGAAACCCTAATTGGACAAGAATAAGCCTTGGGAGGACGAAAATGACCTAAATGTTCATCCAATGACACAAATGAACTTATTGGATGCACAAGATTGGTTAAAAACCCTAATTGGACAAGAATAAGCCTAGGGAGGACGAAAATGACCTAAATGTTCATCCAATGACACAAACACACCTATTGGATGCAAAAGATTGGTTAGAAACCCTAATTGGACAAGAATAAGCCTACGGAGGACGAAAATGACTTAAATGTTCATCCAATGACACAAATGAACATATTGGATGCACAAGATTGGTTAAAAACCCTAATTGGACAAGAATAAGCCCAGGGAGGACGAAAATTACCTAAATGTTCATCCAATGACACAAATAAACTTATTGGATGCACAAGATTGGTTAGAAACCCTAATTGGACAAGAATAAGCCTAGGGAGGACGAAAATGACCTAAATTTTCATCCAAGGTCACAAATGAACTTATTGGATGCACAAGATTGGTTAAAAACCATAATTGGACCCGAATAAGCCTAGGGAGGACGAAAATGATCTAATTGTTCATCCAATGACACAAACACACCTATTGGATGCACAAGATTGGTTAAAAACCCTAATTGGACAAGAATAAGCCTAGGGAGGACGAAAATGACCTAAATGTTCATCCAATGACACAAATGAACTTATTGGATGCACAAGATTGGTTAAAAACCCTAATTGGACAAGAATAAGCCTAGGGAGGACGAAAATTACCTAAATGTTAATCCAATGACACAAACACATCTATTGGATGCACCAGATTTTTTAAAAACCCTAATTAAACAAGAATAAGCCTAGGGAGGACGAAAATGACCTAAATGTTCATCCAAAGACACAAACACACCTATTGGATGCACAAGATTGGTCAAAAACCCTAATTGGACAAGAATAAGCCTAGGGTGGACGAAAATGACCAAAATGTTCATCCAATGACACAAACACACTTATTGGATGCACAAGATTGCTTAAAAAGCCTAATTGTACAAGAATAAGCTTAGGGAAGACGAAAATGACCTAAAGCTTCATCCAATGACACAAACACACGAATTGGATGCCCATGGTTGGTTAAAATCCCTAATTGGACAAGAAAAAGCCTAGGGAGGACGAAAATGACCTAAATGTTCATCCAATGACACAAATGAACTTATTGGATGCACAAGATTTGTTAAAAACCCTAATTAGACAAGAATAAGCCTAAGGTGGAATTCATCCAATGACACAAACACACTTATTGGATGCACAAGATTGGTTAAAAACCCTAATTTAACAAGAATAAGCCTAGGGAGGACGAAAATGACCTAAATGTTCATCCAATAACACAAATGAACTTATTGGATGCACAAGATTGGTTAAAAACCCTAATTGGACAAGAATAAGCCTAGGGAGGACGAAAATCACCTAAATGTTAATCCAATGACATAAACACATCTATTGGATGCACCAGATTTTTTAAAAACCCTAATTGAACAAGAATAAGCCTAGGGAGGACGAAAATGACCTAAATGTTCATCCAAATACACAAACACACCTATTGGATGCACAAGATTGGTTAAAAACCCTAATTGGACAAGAATAAGCCTAGGGTGGACGAAAATGACCAAAATGTTCATCCAATGACACAAACACACTTATTGGATGCACAAGATTTCTTAAAAAGCCTAATTGTACAAGAATAAGCTTAGGGAAGACGAAAATGACCTAAAGCTTCATCCAATGACACAAACAAACGAATTGGATGCCCATGGTTGGTTAAAAACCCTAATTGGACAAGAAAAAGCCTAGGGAGGACGAAAATGACCTAAATGTTCATCCAATGACACAAATGAACTTATTGGATGCACAAGATTTGTTAAAAACCCTAATTAGACAAGAATAAGCCTAAGGTGGAATTCATCCAATGACACAAACACACTTATTGGATGCACAAGATTGGTTAAAAACCCTAATTTAACAAGAATAAGCCTAGGGAGGACGAAAATGACCTAAATGTTCATCCAATGACACAAATGAACTTATTGGATGCACAAGATTGGTTAAAAACCCTAATTGGACAAGAATAAGCCTAGGGAGGACGAAAATCACCTAAATGTTAATCCAATGACACAAACACATCTATTGGATGCACCAGATTTTTTAAAAACCCTAATTGAACAAGAATAAGCCTAGGGAGGACGAAAATGACCTAAATGTTCATCCAAAGACACAAACACACCTATTGGAAGCACAAGATTGGTTAAAAACCCTAATTGGACAAGAATAAGCCTAGGGTGGACGAAAATGACCAAAATGTTCATCCAATGACACAAACACACTTATTGGATGCACAAGATTGCTTAAAAAGCCTAATTGTACAAGAATAAGCTTAGGGAAGACGAAAATGACCTAAAGCTTCATCCAATGACACAAACACACGAATTGGATGCCCATGGTTGGTTAAAAACCCTAATTGGACAAGAATAAGCCTAGGGAGGACGAAAATGACCTAAATGTTCATCCAATGACACAAATGAACTTATTAGATGCACAAGATTTGTTAAAAACCCTAATTAGACAAGAATAAGCCTAAGGTGGAATTCATCCAATGACACAAACACACTTATTGGATGCACAAGAATGCTTAAAAACCCTAATTGGACAAGAATAAGCCTAGGGAGTACGAAAATGACCTAAATGTTCATCCAAAGACACGAACACACCTATTGGATGCACAAGATTGGTTAAAAACCCTAATTGGACAAGATTAAGCCTAGGGAGGGAGAAAATGACCTAAATGTTCATCCAACGACACAAACACACCAATTGGATGCACAAGGTTGGTTAAAAACCCTAATGGGACAAGAATAAGCCAAGGGAGGACGATAAGGACCTAAATGTTCATCCAATGACACAAATGAACTTATTGGATGCCCAAGATTTGTTAAAAACCCTAATTGGACAAGAATAAGCCTAAAGAGGACGAAAATGACCTAAATGTTCATCCAATGACACAAATGAACTTATTGGATGCAAAAAATTGGTTAAAAACCCTAATTGGACAACAATAAGCCTAAAGAGGACGAAAATGACCTAAATGTTCATCCAATGACACAAATGAACTTAATGGATGCACAAGATTGTTTAAAAACCCTAATTGGACAAGAATAAGCCTAGGGTGGACGAAAATGACCAAAATGTTCATCCAATGACACAAACACACTTATTGGATGCACAAGATTGCTTAAAAAGCCTAATTGTACAAGAATAAGCTTAGGGAAGACGAAAATGACCTAAAGCTTCATCCAATGACACAAACACACGAATTGGATGCCCATGGTTGGTTAAAAACCCTAATTGGACAAGAATAAGCCTAGGGAGGACGAAAATGACCTAAATGTTCATCCAATGACACAAATGAACTTATTGGATGCACAAGATTTGTTAAAAACCCTAATTAGACAAGAATAAGCCTAAGGTGGAATTCATCCAATGACACAAACACACTTATTGGATGCACAAGATTGGTTAAAAAACCTAATTTAACAAGAATAAGCCTAGGGAGGGAGAAAATGACCTAAATGTTCATCCAACGACACAAACACACCAATTGGATGCACATGGTTGGTTAAAAACCCTAATGGGACAAGAATAAGCCAAGGGAGGACGATAAGGACCTAAATGTTGATCCAATGACACAAATGAACTTATTGGATGCCCAAGATTTGTTAAAAACCCTAATTGGACAAGAATAAGCCTAAAGAGGACGAAAATGACCTAAATGTTCATCCAATGACACAAATGAACTTATTGGATGCAAAAAATTGGTTAAAAACCCTAATTGGACAACAATAAGCCTAAAGAGGACGAAAATGACCTAAATGTTCATCCAATGACACAAATGAACTTAATGGATGCACAAGATTGTTTAAAAACCTTAATTTGACAAGAATAAGCCTTGGGAGGACGAAAATGACCTAAATATTCATCAAAAGACTCAAACACACCTATTGGATGCACAAGATTTTTTAAAAACCCTAATGGGACAAGAATAAGCCTAGGGTGGACGAAAATGACCTAAATGTTCATCCAATGACACAAACACACCTATTGGAAGCACAAGATTGGTTAAAAACCCTAATTTAACAAGAATAAGCCTAGGGAGGACGAAAATGACCTAAATGTTCATCCAATGACACAAATGAACTTATTGGATGCACAAGATTGGTTAAAAACCCTAATTGGACAAGAATAAGCCTAGGGAGGACGAAAATGACCTAAATGTTCATCCAATGACACAAACACACCTATTGGATGCACAAGATTTGTTAAAAACACTAATTGGACAAGAATAAGCCTAGGGAGGACGAAAATGACCTAAATGTTCATCCAATGACACAAATGAACTTATTGGATGCACAAGATTGGTTAAAAACCCTAATTGGACAAGAATAAGCCTTGGGAGGACGAAAATGATCTAAATGTTCATCAAATGACACAAACACACCTATTGGATGCACAAGATTGGTTAAAAACCCTAATTGGACAAGAATAAGCCTAGGGAGGACGAAAATGACCTAAATGTTCATCCAATGACACAAACACACTTATTGGATGCACAAGATTGCTTAAAAAGCCTAATTGTACAAGAATAAGCTTAGGGAAGACGAAAATGACCTAAAGCTTCATCCAATGACACAAACACACGAATTGGATGCCCATGGTTGGTTAAAAACCCTAATTGGACAAGAATAAGCCTAGGGAGGACGAAAATGACCTAAATGTTCATCCAATGACACAAACACACCTATTGGAAGCACAAAATTGGTTAAAAACCCTAATTTAACAAGAATAAGCCTAGGGAGGACGAAAATGACCTAAATGTTCATCCAATGACACAAATGAACTTATTAGATGCACAAGATTGGTCAAAAACCCTAATTGGACAAGAATAAGCCTAGGGTGGACGAAAATGACCAAAATGTTCATCCAATGACACAAACACACTTATTGGATGCACAAGATTGCTTAAAAAGCCTAATTGTACAAGAATAAGCTTAGGGAAGACGAAAATGACCTAAAGCTTCATCCAATGACACAAACACACGAATTGGATGCCCATGGTTGGTTAAAAACCCTAATTGGACAAGAATAAGCCTAGGGAGGACGAAAATCACCTAAATGTTAATCCAATGACACAAACACATCTATTGGATGCACCAGATTTTTTAAAAACCCTAATTGAACAAGAATAAGCCTAGGGAGGACGAAAATGACCTAAATGTTCATCCAAAGACACAAACACACCTATTGGATGCACAAGATTGGTTAAAAACCCTAATTGGACAAGAATAAGCCTAGGGTGGACGAAAATGACCAAAATGTTCATCCAATGACACAAACACACTTATTGGATGCACAAGATTGCTTAAAAAGCCTAATTGGACAAGAATAAGCTTAGGGAAGACGAAAATGACCTAAAGCTTCATCCAATGACACAAACACACGAATTGGATGCCCATGGTTGGTTAAAAACCCTAATTGGACAAGAATAAGCCTAGGGAGGACGAAAATGACCTAAATGTTCATCCAATGACACAAATGAACTTATTGGATGCACAAGATTTGTTAAAAACCCTAATTAGACAAGAATAAGCCTAAGGTGGAATTCATCCAATGACACAAACACACTTATTGGATGCACAAGAATGCTGAAAAACCCTAATTGGACAAGAATAAGCCTAGGGAGGACGAAAATGACCTAAATGTTCATCCAAAGACACGAACACACCTATTGGATGCACAAGATTGGTTAAAAACCCTAATTGGACAAGATTAAGCCTAGGGAGGGAGAAAATGACCTAAATGTTCATCCAACGACACAAACACACCAATTGGATGCACATGGTTGGTTAAAAACCCTAATGGGACAAGAATAAGCCAAGGGAGGACGATAAGGACCTAAATGTTCATCCAATGACACAAATGAACTTATTGGATGCCCAAGATTTGTTAAAAACCCTAATTGGACAAGAATAAGCCTAAAGAGGACGAAAATGACCTAAATGTTCATCCAATGACACAAATGAACTTATTGGATGCAAAAGATTGGTTAAAAACCCTAATTGGACAACAATAAGCCTAAAGAGGACGAAAATGACCTAAATGTTCATCCAATGACACAAATGAACTTAATGGATGCACAAGATTGTTTAAAAACCCTAATTGGACAAGAATAAGCCTTGGGAGGACGAAAATGACCTAAATGTTCATCCAATGACACAAACACACCTATTGGAAGCACAAGATTGGTTAAAAACCCTAATTTAACAAGAATAAGCCTAGGGAGGACGAAAATGACCTAAATGTTCATCCAGTGACACAAATGAACTTATTGGATGCACAAGATTGGTTAAAAACCCTAATTGGACAAGAATAAGCCTAGGGAGGACGAAAATCACCTAAATGTTAATCCAATGACACAAACACATCTATTGGATGCACCAGATTGTTTAAAAACCCTAATTGAACAAGAATAAGCCTAGGGAGGACGAAAATGACCTAAATGTTCATCCAAAGACACAAACACACCTATTGGATGCACAAGATTGGTTAAAAACCCTAATTGGACAAGAATAAGCCTAGGGTGGACGAAAATGACCAAAATGTTCATCCAATGACACAAACACACTTATTGGATGCACAAGATTGCTTAAAAAGCCTAATTGTACAAGAATAAGCTTAGGGAAGACGAAAATGACCTAAAGCTTCATCCAATGACACAAACACACGAATTGGATGCCCATGGTTGGTTAAAAACCCTAATTGGACAAGAAAAAGCCTAGGGAGGACGAAAATGACCTAAATGTTCATCCAATGACACAAATGAACTTATTGGATGCACAAGATTTGTTAAAAACCCTAATTAGACAAGAATAAGCCTAAGGTGGAATTCATCCAATGACACAAACACACTTATTGGATGCACAAGATTGGTTAAAAAACCTAATTTAACAAGAATAAGCCTAGGGAGGACGAAAATGACCTAAATGTTCATCCAATAACACAAATGAACTTATTGGATGCACAAGATTGGTTAAAAACCCTAATTGGACAAGAATAAGCCTAGGGAGGACGAAAATCACCTAAATGTTAATCCAATGACATATACACATCTATTGGATGCACCAGATTTTTTAAAAACCCTAATTGAACAAGAATAAGCCTAGGGAGGACGAAAATGACCTAAATGTTCATCCAAAGACACAAACACACCTATTGGATGCACAAGATTGGTTAAAAACCCTAATTGGACAAGAATAAGCCTAGGGTGGACGAAAATGACCAAAATGTTCATCCAATGACACAAACACACTTATTGGATGCACAAGATTGCTTAAAAAGCCTAATTGTACAAGAATAAGCTTAGGGAAGACGAAAATGACCTAAAGCTACATCCAATGACACAAACACACGAATTGGATGCCCATGGTTGGTTAAAAACCCTAATTGGACAAGAATAAGCCTAGGGAGGACGAAAATGACCTAAATGATCATCCAATGACACAAATGAACTTATTAGATGCACAAGATTTGTTAAAAACCCTAATTAGACAAGAATAAGCCTAAGGTGGAATTCATCCAATGACTCAAACACACTTATTGGATGCACAAGAATGCTTAAAAACCCTAATTGGACAAGAATAAGCCTAGGGAGGACGAAAATGACCTAAATGTTCATCCAAAGACACGAACACACCTATTGGATGCACAAGATTGGTTAAAAACCCTAATTGGACAAAATTAAGCCTAGGGAGGGAGAAAATGACCTAAATGTTCATCCAACGACACAAACACACCAATTGGATGCACATGGTTGGTTAAAAACCCTAATGGGACAAGAATAAGCCAAGGGAGGACGATAAGGACCTAAATGTTCATCCAATGACACAAATGAACTTATTGGATGCCCAAGATTTGTTAAAAACCCTAATTGGACAAGAATAAGCCTAAAGAGGACGAAAATGACCTAAATGTTCATCCAATGACACAAATGAACTTATTGGATGCAAAAAATTGGTTAAAAACCATAATTGGACAACAATAAGCATAAAGAGGACGAAAATGACCTAAATGTTCATCCAATGACACAAATGAACTTAATGGATGCACAAGATTGTTTAAAAACCCTAATTGGACAAGAATAAGCCTTGGGAGGACGAAAATGACCTAAATATTCATCCAAAGACTCAAACACACCTATTGGATGCACAAGATTTTTTAAAAACCCTAATGGGACAAGAATAAGCCTAGGGTGGACGAAAATGACCTAAATGTTCATCCAATGACACAAACACACCTATTGGAAGCACAAGATTGGTTAAAAACCCTAATTTAACAAGAATAAGCCTAGGGAGGACGAAAATGACCTAAATGTTCATCCAATGACACAAATGAACTTATTGGATGCACAAGATTGGTTAAAAACCCTAATTGGACAAGAATAAGCCTAGGGAGGACGAAAATCACCTAAATGTTATTCCAATGACACAAACACATCTATTGGATGCACCAGATTTTTTAAAAACCCTAATTAAACAAGAATAAGCCTAGGGAGGACGAAAATGACCTAAATGTTCATCCAAAGACACAAACACACCTATTGGATGCACAAGATTGGTCAAAAACCCTAATTGGACAAGAATAAGCCTAGGGTGGACGAAAATGACCAAAATGTTCATCCAATGACACAAACACACTTATTGGATGCACAAGATTGCTTAAAAAGCCTAATTGTACAAGAATAAGCTTAGGGAAGACGAAAATGACCTAAAGATTCATCCAATGACACAAACACACGAATTGGATGCCCATGGTTGGTTAAAAACCCTAATTGGACAAGAAAAAGCCTAGGGAGGTCGAAAATGACCTAAATGTTCATCCAATGACACAAATGAACTTATTGGATGCACAAGATTTGTTAAAAACCCTAATTAGACAAGAATAAGCCTAAGGTGGAATTCATCCAATGACACAAACACACTTATTGGATGCACAAGATTGGTTAAAAACCCTAATTTAACAAGAATAAGCCTAGGGAGGACGAAAATGACCTAAATGTTCATCCAATGACACAAATGAACTTAATGGAAGCACAAGATTGTTTAAAAACCCTAATTGGACAAGAATAAGCCTTGGGAGGACGAAAATGACCTAAATATTCATCCAAAGACTCAAACACACCTATTAGATGCACAAGATTTTTTAAAAACCCTAATGGGACAAGAATAAGCCTAGGGTGGACGAAAATGACCTAAATGTTCATCCAATGACACAATCACACCTATTGGAAGCACAAGATTGGTTAAAAACCCTAATTTAACAAGAATAAGCCTAGGGAGGACGAAAATGACCTAAATGTTCATCCAATGACACAAATGAACTTATTGGTTGCACAAGATTGGTTAATAACCCTAATTGGACAAGAATAAGCCTAGGGAGGACGAAAATCACCTAAATGTTAATCCAATGACACAAACACATCTATTGGATGCACCAGATTTTTTAAAAACCCTAATTGAACAAGAATAAGCCTAGGGAGGACGAAAATGACCTAAATGTTCATCAAAAGACACAAACACACCTATTGGATGCACAAGATTGGTTAAAAACCCTAATTGGACAAGAATAAGCCTAGGGTGGACGAAAATGACCAAAATGTTCATCCAATGACACAAACACACTTATTGGATGCACAAGATTGCTTAAAAAGCCTAATTGTACAAGAATAAGCCTAGGGAAGACGAAAATGACCTAAAGCTTCATCCAATGACACAAACACACGAATTGGATGCCCATGGTTGGTTAAAAACCCTAATTGGACAAGAATAAGCCTAGGGAGGACGAAAATGACCTAAATGTTCATCCAATGACACAAATGAACTTATTGGATGCACAAGATTTGTTAAAAACCCTAATTAGACAAGAATAAGCCTAAGGTGGAATTCATCCAATGACACAAACACACTTATTGGATGCACAAGATTGGTTAAAAAACCTAATTTAACAAGAATAAGCCTAGGGAGGGAGAAAATGACCTAAATGTTCATCCAACGACACAAACACACCAATTGGATGCACATGGTTGGTTAAAAACCCTAATGGGACAAGAATAAGCCAAGGGAGGACGATAAGGACCTAAATGTTGATCCAATGACACAAATGAACTTATTGGATGCCCAAGATTTGTTAAAAACCCTAATTGGACAAGAATAAGCCTAAAGAGGACGAAAATGACCTAAATGTTCATCCAATGACACAAATGAACTTATTGGATGCAAAAAATTGGTTAAAAACCCTAATTGGACAACAATAAGCCTAAAGAGGACGAAAATGACCTAAATGTTCATCCAATGACACAAATGAACTTATTGGATGCACAAGATTGTTTAAAAACCCTAATTGGACAAGAATAAGCCTAGGGAGGACGAAAATGACCTAAATGTTCATCCAATGACACAAACACACCTATTGGATGCACAAGATTGGTTAAAAACCCTAATTGGACAAAAATAAGCGTAGGGAGGACGAAAATGACCTAAATGTTCATCCAATGACACAAATGAACTTATTAGATGCACAAGATTGGTTAAAAACCCTAATTAGACAAGAATAAGCCTTGGGAGGACGAAAATGACCTAAATGTTCATCCAATGACACAAACACACCTATTGGATGCACAAGATTGGTCAAAAACCCTAATTGGACAAGAATAAGCCTAGGGAGGACGAAAATGACCTAAATGTTCATCCAATGACACAAATGAACTTATTGGATGCACAAGATTGGTTAAAAACCCTAATTGGACAAGAATAAGCCTAGGGAGGACGAAAATCACCTAAATGTTAATCCAATGACACAAACACATCTATTGGATGCACCAGATTGTTTAAAAACCCTAATTGAACAAGAATAAGCCTAGGGAGGACGAAAATGACCTAAATGTTCATCCAAAGACACAAACACACCTATTGGATGCACAAGATTGGTTAAAAACCCTAATTGGACAAGAATAAGCCTAGGGTGGACGAAAATGACCAAAATGTTCATCCAATGACACAAACACACTTATTGGATGCACAAGATTGCTTAAAAAGCCTAATTGTACAAGAATAAGCTTAGGGAAGACGAAAATGACCTAAAGCTTCATCCAATGACACAAACACACGAATTGGATGCCCATGGTTGGTTAAAAACCCTAATTGGACAAGAATAAGCCTAGGGAGGACGAAAATCACCTAAATGTTAATCCAATGACACAAACACATCTATTGGATGCACCAGATTTTTTAAAAACCCTAATTGAACAAGAATAAGCCTAGGGAGGACGAAAATGACCTAAATGTTCATCCAAAGACACAAACACACCTATTGGATGCACAAGATTGGTTAAAAACCCTAATTGGACAAGAATAAGCCTAGGGTGGACGAAAATGACCAAAATGTTCATCCAATGACACAAACACACTTATTGGATGCACAAGATTGCTTAAAAAGCCTAATTGGACAAGAATAAGCTTAGGGAAGACGAAAATGACCTAAAGCTTCATCCAATGACACAAACACACGAATTGGATGCCCATGGTTGGTTAAAAACCCTAATTGGACAAGAATAAGCCTAGGGAGGACGAAAATGACCTAAATGTTCATCCA
The DNA here is from genome assembly GCA_037974775.1 of Cicer pinnatifidum. Lineage (NCBI taxonomy): Eukaryota > Viridiplantae > Streptophyta > Magnoliopsida > Fabales > Fabaceae > Cicer > Cicer pinnatifidum. The sequence goes on along the minus strand of JBBPBR010000001.1, from coordinate 28,213,171 downwards.
ATGACACAAATGAACTTATTGGATGCACAAGATTTGTTAAAAACCCTAATTAGACAAGAATAAGCCTAAGGTGGAATTCATCCAATGACACAAACACACTTATTGGATGCACAAGAATGCTTAAAAACCCTAATTGGACAAGAATAAGCCTAGGGAGGACGAAAATGACCTAAATTTTCATCCAAAGACACGAACACACCTATTGGATGCACAAGATTGGTTAAAAACCCTAATTGGACAAGATTAAGCCTAGGGAGGGAGAAAATGACCTAAATGTTCATCCAACGACACAAACACACCAATTGGATGCACAAGGTTGGTTAAAAACCCTAATGGGACAAGAATAAGCCAAGGGAGGACGATAAGGACCTAAATGTTCATCCAATGACACAAATGAACTTATTGGATGCCCAAGATTTGTTAAAAACCCTAATTGGACAAGAATAAGCCTAAAGAGGACGAAAATGACCTAAATGTTCATCCAATGACACAAACACACTTATTGGATGCACAAGATTGCTTTAAAAGCCTAATTGTACAAGAATAAGCTTAGGGAAGACGAAAATGACCTAAAGCTTCATCCAATGACACAAACACACGAATTGGATGCCCATGGTTGGTTAAAAACCCTAATTGGACAAGAATAAGCCTAGAGAGGACGAAAATGACCTAAATGTTCATCCAATGACACAAATGAACTTATTGGATGCACAAGATTTGTTAAAAACCCTAATTAGACAAGAATAAGCCTAAGGTGGAATTCATCCAATGACACAAACACACTTATTGGATGCACAAGATTGGTTAAAAACCCTAATTTAACAAGAATAAGCCTAGGGAGGACGAAAATGACCTAAATGTTCATCCAATGACACAAATGAACTTATTGGATGCACAAGATTGGTTAAAAACCCTAATTGGACAAGAATAAGCCTAGGGAGGACGAAAATCACCTAAATGTTAATCCAATGACACAAACACATCTATTGGATGCACCAGATTTTTTAAAAACCCTAATTAAACAAGAATAAGCCTATGGGGACGAAAATGACCTAAATGTTCATCCAAAGACACAAACACACCTATTGGATGCACAAGATTGGTCAAAAACCCTAATTGGACAAGAATAAGCCTAGGATGGACGAAAATGACCAAAATGTTTATCCAATGACACAAACACACTTATTGGATGCACAAGATTGCTTAAAAAGCCTAATTGTACAAGAATAAGCTTAGGGAAGACGAAAATGACCTAAAGCTTCATCCAATGACACAAACACACGAATTGGATGCCCATGGTTGGTTAAAAACCCTAATTGGACAAGAAAAAGCCTAGGGAGGACGAAAATGACCTAAATAATCATCCAATGAGACAAATGAACTTATTGGATGCACAAGATTTGTTAAAAACCCTAATTAGACAAGAATAAGCCTAAGGTGGAATTCATCCAATGACACAAACACACTTATTGGATGCACAAGATTGGTTAAAAACCCTAATTTAACAAGAATAAGCCTAGGGAGGACGAAAATGACCTAAATGTTCATCCAATGACACAAATGAACTTATTGGATGCACAAGATTGGTTAAAAACCCTAATTGGACAAGAATAAGCCTAGGGAGGACGAAAATCACCTAAATGTTAATCCAATGACACAAACACATCTATTGGATGCACCAGATTTTTTAAAAACCCTAATTGAACAAGAATAAGCCTAGGGAGGACGAAAATGACCTAAATGTTTATCCAAAGACACAAACACACCTATTGGATGCACAAGATTGGTTAAAAACCCAAATTGGACAAGAATAAGCCTAGGGTGGACGAAAATGACCAAAATGTTCATCCAATGACACAAACACACTTATTGGATGCACAAGATTGCTTAAAAAGCCTAATTGTACAAGAATAAGCTTAGGGAAGACGAAAATGACCTAAAGCTTCATCCAATGACACAAACACACGAATTGGATGCCCATGGTTGGTTAAAAACCCTAATTGGACAAGAATAAGCCTAGGGAGGACGAAAATGACCTAAATGTTCATCCAATGACACAAATGAACTTATTAGATGCACAAGATTTGTTAAAAACCCTAATTAGACAAGAATAAGCCTAAGGTGGAATTCATCCAATGACACAAACACACTTATTGGATGCACAAGAATGCTTAAAAACCCTAATTGGACAAGAATAAGCCTAGGGAGTACGAAAATGACCTAAATGTTCATCCAAAGACACGAACACACCTATTGGATGCACAAGATTGGTTAAAAACCCTAATTGGACAAGATTAAGCCTAGGGAGGGAGAAAATGACCTAAATGTTCATCCAACGACACAAACACACCAATTGGATGCCCATGGTTGGTTAAAAACCCTAATTGGACAAGAAAAAGCCTAGGGAGGACGAAAATGACCTAAATAATCATCCAATGACACAAATGAACTTATTGGATGCACAAGATTTGTTAAAAACCCTAATTAGACAAGAATAAGCCTAAGGTGGAATTCATCCAATGACACAAACACACTTATTGGATGCACAAGATTGGTTAAAAACCCTAATTTAACAAGAATAAGCCTAGGGAGGACGAAAATGACCTAAATGTTCATCCAATGACACAAATGAACTTATTGGATGCACAAGATTGGTTAAAAACCCTAATTGGACAAGAATAAGCCTAGGGAGGACGAAAATCACCTAAATGTTAATCCAATGACACAAACACATCTATTGGATGCACCAGATTTTTTAAAAACCCTAATTGAACAAGAATAAGCCTAGGGAGGACGAAAATGACCTAAATGTTCATCCAAAGACACAAACACACCTATTGGAAGCACAAGATTGGTTAAAAACCCTAATTGGACAAGAATAAGCCTAGGGTGGACGAAAATGACCAAAATGTTCATCCAATGACACAAACACACTTATTGGATGCACAAGATTGCTTAAAAAGCCTAATTGTACAAGAATAAGCTTAGGGAAGACGAAAATGACCTAAAGCTTCATCCAATGACACAAACACACGAATTGGATGCCCATGGTTGGTTAAAAACCCTAATTGGACAAGAATAAGCCTAGGGAGGACGAAAATGACCTAAATGTTCATCCAATGACACAAATGAACTTATTAGATGCACAAGATTTGTTAAAAACCCTAATTAGACAAGAATAAGCCTAAGGTGGAATTCATCCAATGACACAAACACACTTATTGGATGCACAAGAATGCTTAAAAACCCTAATTGGACAAGAATAAGCCTAGGGAGTACGAAAATGACCTAAATGTTCATCCAAAGACACGAACACACCTATTGGATGCACAAGATTGGTTAAAAACCCTAATTGGACAAGATTAAGCCTAGGGAGGGAGAAAATGACCTAAATGTTCATCCAACGACACAAACACACCAATTGGATGCACAAGGTTGGTTAAAAACCCTAATGGGACAAGAATAAGCCAAGGGAGGACGATAAGGACCTAAATGTTCATCCAATGACACAAATGAACTTATTGGATGCCCAAGATTTGTTAAAAACCCTAATTGGACAAGAATAAGCCTAAAGAGGACGAAAATGACCTAAATGTTCATCCAATGACACAAATGAACTTATTGGATGCAAAAAATTGGTTAAAAACCCTAATTGGACAACAATAAGCCTAAAGAGGACGAAAATGACCTAAATGTTCATCCAATGACACAAATGAACTTAATGGATGCACAAGATTGTTTAAAAACCCTAATTGGACAAGAATAAGCCTAGGGTGGACGAAAATGACCAAAATGTTCATCCAATGACACAAACACACTTATTGGATGCACAAGATTGCTTAAAAAGCCTAATTGTACAAGAATAAGCTTAGGGAAGACGAAAATGACCTAAAGCTTCATCCAATGACACAAACACACGAATTGGATGCCCATGGTTGGTTAAAAACCCTAATTGGACAAGAATAAGCCTAGGGAGGACGAAAATGACCTAAATGTTCATCCAATGACACAAATGAACTTATTGGATGCACAAGATTTGTTAAAAACCCTAATTAGACAAGAATAAGCCTAAGGTGGAATTCATCCAATGACACAAACACACTTATTGGATGCACAAGAATGCTTAAAAACCCTAATTGGACAAGAATAAGCCTAGGGAGGACGAAAATGACCTAAATGTTCATCCAAAGACACGAACACACCTATTGGATGCACAAGATTGGTTAAAAACCCTAATTGGACAAGATTAAGCCTAGGGGGGGAGAAAATGACCTAAATGTTCATCCAACGACACAAACACACCAATTGGATGCACATGGTTGGTTAAAAACCCTAATGGGACAAGAATAAGCCAAGGGAGGACGATAAGGACCTAAATGTTCATCCAATGACACAAATGAACTTATTGGATGCACAAGATTTGTTAAAAACCCTAATTAGACAAGAATAAGCCTAAGGTGGAATTCATCCAATGACACAAACACACTTATTGGATGCACAAGAATGCTTAAAAACCCTAATTGGACAAGAATAAGCCTAGGGAGGACGAAAATGACCTAAATGTTCATCCAAAGACACAAACACACCTATTGGATGCACAAGATTGGTTAAAAACCCTAATTGGACAAGAATAAGCCTAGGGTGGACGAAAATGACCAAAATGTTCATCCAATGACACAAACACACTTATTGGATGCACAAGATTGCTTAAAAAGCCTAATTGGACAAGAATAAGCTTAGGGAAGACGAAAATGACCTAAAGCTTCATCCAATGACACAAACACACGAATTGGATGCCCATGGTTGGTTAAAAACCCTAATTGGACAAGAATAAGCCTAGGGAGGACGAAAATGACCTAAATGTTCATCCAATGACACAAATGAACTTATTGGATGCACAAGATTTGTTAAAAACCCTAATTAGACAAGAATAAGCCTAAGGTGGAATTCATCCAATGACACAAACACACTTATTGGATGCACAAGATTGGTTAAAAAACCTAATTTAACAAGAATAAGCCTAGGGAGGGAGAAAATGACCTAAATGTTCATCCAACGGCACAAACACACCAATTGGATGCACATGGTTGGTTAAAAACCCTAATGGGACAAGAATAAGCCAAGGGAGGACGATAAGGACCTAAATGTTGATCCAATGACACAAATGAACTTATTGGATGCCCAAGATTTGTTAAAAACCCTAATTGGACAAGAATAAGCCTAAAGAGGACGAAAATGACCTAAATGTTCATCCAATGACACAAATGAACTTATTGGATGCAAAAAATTGGTTAAAAACCCTAATTGGACAACAATAAGCCTAAAGAGGACGAAAATGACCTAAATGTTCATCCAATGACACAAATGAACTTAATGGATGCACAAGATTGTTTAAAAACCCTAATTTGACAAGAATAAGCCTTGGGAGGACGAAAATGACCTAAATATTCATCAAAAGACTCAAACACACCTATTGGATGCACAAGATTTTTTAAAAACCCTAATGGGACAAGAATAAGCCTAGGGTGGACGAAAATGACCTAAATGTTCATCCAATGACACAAACACACCTATTGGAAGCACAAGATTGGTTAAAAACCCTAATTTAACAAGAATAAGCCTAGGGAGGACGAAAATGACCTAAATGTTCATCCAATGACACAAATGAACTTATTGGATGCACAAGATTGGTTAAAAACCCTAATTGGACAAGAATAAGCCTAGGGAGGACGAAAATCACCTAAATGTTATTCCAATGACACAAACACATCTATTGGATGCACCAGATTTTTTAAAAACCCTAATTAAACAAGAATAAGCCTAGGGAGGACGAAAATGACCTAAATGTTCATCCAAAGACACAAACACACCTATTGGATGCACAAGATTGGTCAAAAACCCTAATTGGACAAGAATAAGCCTAGGGTGGACGAAAATGACCAAAATGTTCATCCAATGACACAAACACACTTATTGGATGCACAAGATTGCTTAAAAAGCCTAATTGTACAAGAATAAGCTTAGGGAAGACGAAAATGACCTAAAGATTCATCCAATGACACAAACACACGAATTGGATGCCCATGGTTGGTTAAAAACCCTAATTGGACAAGAAAAAGCCTAGGGAGGTCGAAAATGACCTAAATGTTCATCCAATGACACAAATGAACTTATTGGATGCACAAGATTTGTTAAAAACCCTAATTAGACAAGAATAAGCCTAAGGTGGAATTCATCCAATGACACAAACACACTTATTGGATGCACAAGATTGGTTAAAAACCCTAATTTAACAAGAATAAGCCTAGGGAGGACGAAAATGACCTAAATGTTCATCCAATGACACAAATGAACTTATTGGATGCACAAGATTGGTTAAAAACCCTAATTGGACAAGAATAAGCCTAGGGAGGACGAAAATCACCTAAATGTTAATCCAATGACACAAACACATCTATTGGATGCACCAGATTTTTTAAAAACCCTAATTGAACAAGAATAAGCCTAGGGAGGACGAAAATGTCCTAAATGTTCATCCAAAGACACAAACACACCTATTGGATGCACAAGATTGGTTAAAAACCCTAATTGGACAAGAATAAGCCTAGGGTGGACGAAAATGACCAAAATGTTCATCCAATGACACAAACACACTTATTGGATGCACAAGATTGCTTAAAAAGCCTAATTGTACAAGAATAAGCCTAGGGAGGACGAAAATGACCTAAAGCTTCATCCAATGACACAAACACACGAATTGGATGCCCATGGTTGGTTAAAAACCCTCATTGGACAAGAATAAGCCTAGGGAGGACGAAAATGACCTAAATGTTCATCCAGTGACACAAATGAACTTATTGGATGCACAAGATTGGTTAAAAACCCTAATTGGACAAGAATAAGCCTAGGGAGGACGAAAATCACCTAAATGTTAATCCAATGACACAAACACATCTATTGGATGCACCAGATTTTTTAAAAACCCTAATTGAACAAGAATAAGCCTAGGGAGGACGAAAATGACCTAAATGTTCATCCAAAGACACAAACACACCTATTGGATGCACAAGATTGGTTAAAAACCCTAATTGGACAAGAATAAGCCTAGGGTGGACGAAAATGACCAAAATGTTCATCCAATGACACAAACACACTTATTGGATGCACAAGATTGCTTAAAAAGCCTAATTGTACAAGAATAAGCTTAGGGAAGACGAAAATGACCTAAAGCTTCATCCAATGACACAAACACACGAATTGGATGCCCATGGTTGGTTAAAAATCCTAATTGGACAAGAATAAGCCTAGGGAGGACGAAAATGACCTAAATGTTCATCCAATGACACAAATGAACTTATTGGATGCACAAGATTTGTTAAAAACCCTAATTAGACAAGAATAAGCCTAAGGTGGAATTCATCCAATGACACAAACACACTTATTGGATGCACAAGAATGCTTAAAAACCCTAATTGGACAAGAATAAGCCTAGGGAGGACGAAAATGACCTAAATGTTCATCCAAAGACACGAACACACCTATTGGATGCACAAGATTGGTTAAAAACCCTAATTGGACAAGATTAAGCCTAGGGAGGGAGAAAATGACCTAAATGTTCATCCAACGACACAAACACACCAATTGGATGCACATGGATGGTTAAAAACCCTAATGGGACAAGAATAAGCCAAGGGAGGACGATAAGGACCTAAATGTTCATCCAATGACACAAATGAACTTATTGGATGCCCAAGATTTGTTAAAAACCCTAATTGGACAAGAATAAGCCTAAAGAGGACGAAAATGACCTAAATGTTCATCCAATGACACAAACACACTTATTGGATGCACAAGATTGCTTTAAAAGCCTAATTGTACAAGAATAAGCTTAGGGAAGACGAAAATGACCTAAAGCTTCATCCAATGACACAAACACACGAATTGGATGCCCATGGTTGGTTAAAAACCCTAATTGGACAAGAATAAGCCTAGAGAGGACGAAAATGACCTAAATGTTCATCCAATGACACAAATGAACTTATTGGATGCACAAGATTTGTTAAAAACCCTAATTAGACAAGAATAAGCCTAAGGTGGAATTCATCCAATGACACAAACACACTTATTGGATGCACAAGATTGGTTAAAAACCCTAATTTAACAAGAATAAGCCTAGGGAGGACGAAAATGACCTAAATGTTCGTCCAATGACACAAATGAACTTACTGGATGCACAAGATTGGTTAAAAACCCTAACTGGACAAGAATAAGCCTAGAGAGGGCGAAAATCACCTAAATGTTAATCCAATGACACAAACACATCTATTGGATGCACCAGATTTTTTAAAAACCCTAATTGAACAAGAATAAGCCTAGGGAGGACGAAAATGACCTAAATGTTCATCCAAAGACACAAACACACCTATTGGATGCACAAGATTGTTTAAAAACCCTGATTCGACAAGAATAAGCCTAGGGAGGACGAAAATGACTTTAATGTTCAACCAATAACACAAATGAACTTATTGGATGCACAGGCTTTGTTAAAAACTCGAATTGGACAAGAATAAGCCTAAGGAGGACGAAAATGACCAAAATGTACATCCAATGACACAAATGAACCTATTGGATGCAAAAGATTGGTTAAAAACCCTAATTGGACAAGAATAAGCCTAGGGTGGACGAAAATGACCTAAATGTTCATCCAATGACACAAACACACCTATTGGAAGCACAAGATTGGTTAAAAACCCTAATTTAACAAGAATAAGCCTAGGGAGGACGAAAATGACCTAAATGTTCATCCAATGACACAAATTAACTTATTGGATGCACAAGATTTGTTAAAAACCCTAATTGGACAAGAATAAGCCTAGGGTGGACGAAAATGACCTAAATGTTCATCCAATGACACAAACACACTTATTTGATGCACAAGATTACTTAAAAACCCTCACTACAAGAAATTCTGAAAATTGCGGCACTTTGCTTGCGACGGTTAGAGAAGAACCGCCTCCGCTCCAACATTACGACGGTTCATGCGACGGTTTTGGACAACCGCTGCCACCCTTCAAATAAAACAAAATCAGTTATTGCGTTGTTATTATACAATCGTGCGTTCTCATCATTTCTTAGTCCCGCCTTCTACAAAACCCTAAAATCTCTCAAATCCCCCAAATCTCACTAACCCCCCTCAAATCTCTCAAAGTAGAAAAACGAAATCATTTGCAATCTGGGAAATGAGAAGAAAAAAAAACTCTCAACTCTCAATCTCCCTCAAATATCCCGATCTATCAATCTCTCAAAATTTGAAAGAAGAAAAATGAAAACAAACCCAAATCTGGCGACGATGCTGCTTCCCATCTTTGTCTCCGACAACGCTGCTTCCCACCTCTCTCTCAGGCGATGATGCTCCTTCTCGCCTATGTCTCTGGCGTCGGCGTTGCTTCTCGTCTCTATCTCCGGCATCGGCGAAGCTTCCTCTCTCTGTCTCTGGCGACTGTGCAGAGCAACACCATTTCAACGACATAACACAATATATGGTTTGTTAGTAACCCTCAAACTTGATCAAATTTGATATTAAAATTGGAATTTAAGTGTGTGATATCATATAGTGAAATTGAAGTTTTGTTTTAAAGTTTTGCAAGAATTTTGTATTAAAAAATGTTTGCTATTTCGTTTGGATTTTTTTGGATGATGATATTATTACTGTTGTTGTTTTGGCTGTGGTGTTGTGTTTTTTTAATTAAGTTATATATACCAGTCTAAAGTTGTGTTTGTCAAGTTTTTGTGATTTGAACTAGATTATCAATTATCATTTTTGGCTATTTATACTTTCATGTTGAATTTTTTGCAGTTATTGATCTGGGGAATTCACCTGCTTGCAAGAAGAAAAGAAAGTGCAATAAGATATGAGCTATACTGTGAGTGGATTGATTTTGTCGAAGATTTATAGGCATACAATTTTTGTAAATGGATTGTCTGGTTGATCCTATTGAGGTGTCAATACGCACACCCTGCAGGTCTGACCTTGAATGTTCTGTTCTATATAAGTTATTTAGTATTAGTTGAAAAGGGTTATCAAATTACAATTCATCTAATTCCCCATTGCTTTCAGTGTATTTAGGCTCCAAATTTTGTTAATAGTTGTCGTTATGAGAGACCTATAAGACACTGCATTGTCATTAGAATTATACATAAAATTCTTCCTGGCAAGCCTGCTTGAAAAATTGATTGTACTTACTATTGTTGTTTTGGCTGTGATGTTGTGTTTTTTTAATTAAGTTGTATTTTTGCTACTAATGTGGTGATGAGAGGATATGCAGTGGGGTTTTTGGTGTGGTGGTTGCTTTGAGGTATTATTTTGTTGCTTGATTTTGATTGAGATAACGATTGTATGAGTACTTAATTCCAGCATATGACCTAGGATTAGGAAGCAGGTTAGTATTGGCTACATGGGATTATGAGATAATGATTGTATGAGTACTTGCTTCAAAATTAGTAGTTGAGGGATTGGTTGAACATTTTCATACATGCACCTCAACATGTTGAACCCCTCAAGAGATGATTCCATGTTGCTCATAGCTCTATCTATATTCCTCATCATTTTCGTGCCTCACATGTTCTTAAGGCATTTGAATTTGCAGTATTCAGATTAGTGGTACATTTTGTGAATTTATTTAGCTGCTTGCAGCTGTTCTATATGAGAAAAATGTTATTTTAATAATTTTGCTTAGTTATAATAATCTAATGACTTTGCCTTATATCTAACTAAGTTATTTTATTTTTAACCTAAGTATTTGTATACTTGATAGGATTAGACTACAAGTGTAATATATGATTTATGAATATGCTATTTTTCTTTTAATCATCCTTCTGTTCCTTACTGTGATACAGGGTGTTCTTGGAATTAAGGTGAAGATCATGCTTGATTGGGATCCTAAAGGTAAACAAGGTCCTAAAACTCCCCTTCCTGATATTGTCACCATTCACTCTCCAAAGGAAGAGGAAGAGTACATCCGACCTGCTGTTGTTCTGGCAAATGATGTTGAGGTTCTTGTTGTTGTTGCTTAATATGTTTTGAAAAACAGTAGTCCTTTTAATTAGCTGAGTGCCTGATTTGCTTTTGTTGCATGCAATGTTTGTTGTCAAAGACTCATCACAATTTTTGTAGTCTGACCGTTTAAGATATTGTTATACTTCGTTGCAAGTATTTAAGTGTTATTCGTTCTTCTTTTAATCATCCTTCTTAGCAAGAAAACTTTTCCATTTGATGTTTATTTTGTTTATCGGAATTTTGCTTCTCCCGTGCCTTGCCATTTATTTTTGCTCTGGGCCTCATTATTGTATATTGCAAAAATGTCTTGTTTTTTATTTTCATTCAAGTCAAACTGACTGTATACTGTAGTGCTAACTGACTGTATGACGTAGTTCTTCAAGTTAAAAGTTGTAGTCATGGTGATCTACAGTTAGATATGAGCTCCAAAATAGGTAGAATAAGCAATAAAGCTTTTTAAGTAATTAAGAAAACCATATAAATTGCAAAATGTTTTCTCACCCTAGCTTTCGTGGACCATCTTATATTTTGTTTTATTTATATTGTTGTAATTAAATCATATTTGTTGTAGTCATGTTTTAATATTTTATTTGAGTTGTTTATTATCACTATCAAATCGGGAAATTAGTTTGATATTTGCATGTTTTGATTTTTCAGTATTTGATCTTGTTTAAGTTTAATTAGTTTGATGTTAATATTATAGTTTAAGTATGTGTGAAAAAGTGATGTTGAATTTAATATATATATATATATATATATATATATATATATATATATACTTATATGTTTTTACAGGCAAGACATACATTGGATCGCCAAGAGATAGAAGACGTTCTTCTGAGTCTAGTTGCTGGTCTAATCATGGAACAATATCATTAGGAATTTAGGAACTATCTAGATGAATTATGAACTAAGTTTGATGTTGTTTTTTTCATTCAGTCACTTTATTAATGTTTTGGTTTTTGAATATTTAAACTAATTTACTTATTGTTTTGATTAATTTCAATGTATGGTTGTTACCTTTGAATATATTATATGAATTAAATTTATTTAAAATTTTATATTTGTGTATTTTAGTTATGTAAATGAGATTTGAATATTTTTTTATTTTAATTAAATAAACAAAAAATGGAAAACAATAATTAAAAAAAAACAAAAAATTCAAATTTGCGACGGTTTAAACCGTCGCTAAAAGTATATATAAAGGCAGTTTGTAACCGTCGCTAAAAGTACATAGAGGCTGTTTGTAACTGTCGCAATACCATCTTAGAACAAAAAGTAGGTGATTTAAAGACTCTATTAGAGGCGGTTAAAAACCCTAATTGGATATCAATAAGCCTAGGGAGGACGAAAATAACCTAAATGTTCATCCAATGACACAAACACACCTATTGGATGCACAAGGTTGTTTAAAAACCTTAATTGGACAAGAATAAGCCTAAGGAGGACGAAAATGACCTAAATGTACATCCAATGACACAAATGAACTTATTGGATGCACAAAAGTGGTTAAAAACCCTAATTGGACAAGAATAAGCCTAGGGAGGAAGAAAATGACCTAAATGTTAATCCAATGACACAAACACATCTATTGGATACACAAGATTTTTTAAAAACCGTAATTGGACAAGAATAAGCCTATGGAGGACGAAAATGACCTAAATGTTCATCCAAAGAAACAAACACACCTATTGGATGCACAAGATTGGTTAAAAACCCTATTTGGACAAGAATAAGCCTAGCGAGGACAAAAAGGACCTAAATATTTATTCAATGACACAAACGAACTTATTGGATGCACAAGATTTGTTAAAAACCCAAATTGGACAAGAATAAGCCTAAGGAGGACGAAAATGACCTAAATGTACATCCAATGACCGAAATGAACTTACTGGATGCACAAAAGTGGTTAAAACCCCTAATTGGACAACAATAAGTCTAGGGAGGACGAAAATAACCTAAATGTTCATCCAATGACACAAACACACCTATTGGATGCACAAGGTTGTTTAAAAACCCTAATTGGACAAGAATAAGCCTAAGGAGGACGAAAATGACCTAAATGTACATCCAACGACACAAATGAACTTATTGGATGCAAAAAATTGGTTAAAAACCCTAATTGGACAACAATAAGCCTAAAGAGGACGAAAATGACCTAAATGTTCATCCAATGACACAAATGAACTTAATGGATGCACAAGATTGTTTAAAAACCCTAATTGGACAAGAATAAGCCTTGGGAGGACGAAAATGACCTAAATATTCATCCAAAGACTCTAACACACCTATTGGATGCACAAGATTTTTTAAAAACCCTAATGGGACAAGAATAAGCCTAGGGTGGACGAAAATGACCTAAATGTTCATCCAATGACACAAACACACCTATTGGAAGCACAAGATTGGTTTAAAACCCTAATTTAACAAGAATAAGCCTAGGGAGGACGAAAATGACCTAAATGTTCATCCAATGACACAAATGAACTTATTGGATGCACAAGATTGGTTAAAAACCCTAATTGGACAAGAATAAGCGTAGGGAGGACGAAAATCACCTAAATGTTAATCCAATGACACAAACACATCTATTGGATGCACCAGATTTTTTAAAAACCCTAATTAAACAAGAATAAGCCTAGGGAGGACGAAAATGACCTAAATGTTCATCCAAAGACACAAACACACCTATTGGATACACAAGATTGGTCAAAAACCCTAATTGGACAAGAATAAGCCTAGGGTGGACGAAAATGACCAAAATGTTCATCCAATGACACAAACACACTTATTGGATGCACAAGATTGCTTAAAAAGCCTAGTTGTACAAGAATAAGCTTAGGGAAGACGAAAATGACCTAAAGCTTCATCCAATGACACAAACACACGAATTGGATGCCCATGGTTGGTTAAAAACCCTAATTGGACAAGAATAAGCCTAGGGAGGACGAAAATGACCTAAATGTTCATCCAATGACACAAATGAACTTATTGGATGCACAAGATTTGTTAAAAACCCTAATTAGACAAGAATAAGCCTAAGGTGGAATTCATCCAATGACACAAACACACTTATTGGATGCACAAGATTGGTTAAAAACCCTAATTTAACAAGAATAAGCCTAGGGAGGACGAAAATGACCTAAATGTTCATCCAATGACACCAATGAACTTATTGGATGCACAAGATTGGTTAAAAACCCTAATTGGACAAGAATAAGCCTAGGGAGGACGAAAATGACCTAAATGTTCATCCAATGACACAAATGAACTTATTGGATGCACAAGATTTGTTAAAAACCCTAATTAGACAAGAATAAGCCTAAGGTGGAATTCATCCAATGACACAAACACACTTATTGGATGCACAAGAATGCTGAAAAACCCTAATTGGACAAGAATAAGCCTAGGGAGGACGAAAATGACCTAAATGTTCATCCAATGACACAAATAAACTTATTGGATGCACAAGATTGGTTAAAAACCCTAATTGGACAAGAATAAGCCTAGGGAGGACGAAAATCACCTAAATGTTAATCCAATGACACAAACACATCTATTGGATGCACCAGATTTTTTAAAAACCCTAATTGAACAAGAATAAGCCTAGGGAGGACGAAAATGACCTAAATGTTCATCCAAAGACACAAACACACCTATTGGATGCACAAGATTGGTTAAAAACCCTAATTGGACAAGAATAAGCCTAGGGTGGACGAAAATGACCAAAATGTTCATCCAATGACACAAACACACTTATTGGATGCACAAGATTGCTTAAAAAGCCTAATTGTACAAGAATAAGCTTAGGGAAGACGAAAATGACCTAAAGATTCTTCCAATGACACAAACACACGAATTGGATGCCCATGGTTGGTTAAAAACCCTAATTGGACAAGAATAAGCCTAGGGAGGACGAAAATGACCTAAATGTTCATCCAATGACACAAATGAACTTATTGGATGCACAAGATTTGTTAAAAACCCTAATTAGACAAGAATAAGCCTAAGGTGGAATTCATCCAATGACACAAACACACTTATTGGATGCACAAGAATGCTTAAAAACCCTAATTGGACAAGAATAAGCCTAGGGAGGACGAAAATGACCTAAATTTTCATCCAAAGACACGAACACACCTATTGGATGCACAAGATTGGTTAAAAACCCTAATTGGACAAGATTAAGCCTAGGGAGGGAGAAAATGACCTAAATGTTCATCCAACGACACAAACACACCAATTGGATGCACATGGTTGGTTAAAAACCCTAATGGGACAAGAATAAGCCAAGGGAGGACGATAAGGACCTAAATGTTCATCCAATGACACAAATGAACTTATTGGATGCACAAGATTTGTTAAAAACCCTAATTGGACAAGAATAAGCCTAAAGAGGACGAAAATGACCTAAATGTTCATCCAATGACACAAATGAACTTATTGGATGCACAAGATTGGTTAAAAACCCTAATTGGACAAGAATAAGCCTAGGGAGGACGAAAATGACCTAAATGTTCATCCAATGACACAATTGAACTTATTGGACGCACAAGATTGGTTAAAAACCCTAATTGGACAAGAATAAGCCTAGGGAGGACGAAAATGACCTAAATGTTCATCCAATGACACAAATGAACTTATTGGATGCACAAGATTGGTTAAAAACCCTAATTGGACAAGAATAAGCCTAGGGAGGACAAAAATGACCTAAATGTTCGTCCAATGACACAAATGAACTTATTTGATGCACAAGATTGGTTAAAAACCCTAATTTAACAAGAATAAGCCTAGGGAGGACGAAAATGACCTAAATGTTCATCCAATGACACAAATGAACTTATTGGATGCACAAGATTGGTTAAAAACCCTAATTGGACAAGAATAAGCCTAGGGAGGACGAAAATCACCTAAATGTTAATCCAATGACACAAACACATCTATTGGATGCACCAGATTTTTTAAAAACCCTAATTGAACAAGAATAAGCCTAGGGAGGACGAAAATGACCTAAATGTTCATCAAAAGACACAAACACACCTATTGGATGCACAAGATTGGTTAAAAACCCGAATTGGACAAGAATAAGCCTAGGGTGGACGAAAATGACCAAAATGTTCATCCAATGACACAAACACACTTATTGGATGCACAAGATTGGTTAAAAACCCGAATTGTACAAGAATAAGCTTAGGGAAGACGAAAATGACCTAAAGCTTCATCCAATGACACAAACACACGAATTGGATGCCCATGGTTGGTTAAAAACCCTAATTGGACAAGAATAAGCCTAGGGAGGACGAAAATGACCTAAATGTTCATCCAATGACACAAATGAACTTATTGGATGCACAAGATTTGTTAAAAACCCTAATTAGACAAGAATAAGCCTAAGGTGGAATTCATCCAATGACACAAACACACTTATTGGATGCACAAGAATGCTTAAAAACCCTAATTGGACAAGAATAAGCCTAGGGAGGACGAAAATGACCTAAATGTTCATCCAAAGACACGAACACACCTATTGGATGCACAAGATTGGTTAAAAACCCTAATTGGACAAGATTAAGCCTAGGGGGGGAGAAAATGACCTAAATGTTCATCCAACGACACAAACACACCAATTGGATGCACATGGTTGGTTAAAAACCCTAATGGGACAAGAATAAGCCAAGGGAGGACGATAAGGACCTAAATGTTCATCCAATGACACAAATGAACTTATTGGATGCCCAAGATTTGTTAAAAACCCTAATTGGACAAGAATAAGCCTAAAGAGGACGAAAATGACCTAAATGTTCATCCAATGACACAAATGTACTTATTGGATGCAAAAAATTGGTTAAAAACCCTAATTGGACAACAATAAGCCTAAAGAGGACGAAAATGACCTAAATGTTCATCCAATGACACAAATGAACTTAATGGATGCACAAGATTGTTTAAAAACCCTAATTGGACAAGAATAAGCCTTGGGAGGACGAAAATGACCTAAATGTTCATCCAATGACACAAACACACCTATTGGAAGCACAAGATTGGTTAAAAACCCTAATTTAACAAGAATAAGCCTAGGGAGGACGAAAATGACCTAAATGTTCATCCAATGACACAAATGAACTTATTGGATGCACAAGATTGGTTAAAAACCCTAATTGGACAAGAATAAGCCTAGGGAGGACGAAAATCACCTAAATGTTAATCCAATGACACAAACACATCTATTGGATGCACCAGATTTTTTAAAAACCCTAATTAAACAAGAATAAGCCTAGGGAGGACGAAAATGACCTAAATGTTCATCCAAAGACACAAACACACCTATTGGATGCACAAGATTGGTCAAAAACCCTAATTGAACAAGAATAAGCCTAGGGTGGACGAAAATGACCAAAATGTTCATCCAATGACACAAACACACTTATTGGATGCACAAGATTGCTTAAAAAGCCTAATTGTACAAGAATAAGCTTAGGGAAGACGAAAATGACCTAAAGCTTCATCCAATGACACAAACACACGAATTGGATGCCCATGGTTGGTTAAAAACCCTAATTGGACAAGAATAAGCCTAGGGAGGACGAAAATGACCTAAATGTTCATCCAATGACACAAATGAACTTATTGGATGCACAAGATTGGTTAAAAACCCTAATTGGACAAGAATAAGCCTAGGGAGGACGAAAATCACCTAAATGTTAATCCAATGACACAAACACATCTATTGGATGCACCAGATTTTTTAAAAACCCTAATTGAACAAGAATAAGCCTAGGGAGGACGAAAATGACCTAAATGTTCATCCAAAGACACAAACACACCTATTGGATGCACAAGATTGGTTAAAAACCCTAATTGGACAAGAATAAGCCTAGGGTGGACGAAAATGACCAAAATGTTCATCCAATGACACAAACACACTTATTGGATGCACAAGATTGCTTAAAAAGCCTAATTGGACAAGAATAAGCTTAGGGAAGACGAAAATGACCTAAAGCTTCATCCAATGACACAAACACACGAATTGGATGCCCATGGTTGGTTAAAAACCCTAATTGGACAAGAATAAGCCTAGGGAGGACGAAAATGACCTAAATGTTCATCCAATGACACAAATGAACTTATTGGATGCACAAGATTTGTTAAAAACCCTAATTAGACAAGAATAAGCCTAAGGTGGAATTCATCCAATGACACAAACACACTTATTGGATGCACAAGAATGCTGAAAAACCCTAATTGGACAAGAATAAGCCTTGGGAGGACGAAAATGACCTAAATGTTCATCCAAAGACACGAACACACCTATTGGATGCACAAGATTGGTTAAAAACCCTAATTGGACAAGATTAAGCCTAGGGAGGGAGAAAATGACCTAAATGTTCATCCAACGACACAAACACACCAATTGGATGCACATGGTTGGTTAAAAACCCTAATGGGACAAGAATAAGCCAACGGAGGACGACAAGGACCTAAATGTTCATCCAATGACACAAATGAACTTATTGGATGCCCAAGATTTGTTAAAAACCCTAATTGGACAAGAATAAGCCTAAAGAGGACGAAAATGACCTAAATGTTCATCCAATGACACAAATGAACTTATTGGATGCAAAAAATTGGTTAAAAACCCTAATTGGACAACAATAAGCCTAAAGAGGACGAAAATGACCTAAATGTTCATCCAATGACACAAATGAACTTAATGGATGCACAAGATTGTTTAAAAACCCTAATTGGACAAGAATAAGCCTTGGGAGGATGAAAATGACCTAAATATTCATCCAAAGACTCTAACACACCTATTGGATGCACAAGTTTTTTTAAAAACCCTAATGGGACAAGAATAAGCCTAGGGTGGACGAAAATGACCTAAATGTTCATCCAATGACACAAACACACCTATTGGAAGCACAAGATTGGTTTAAAACCCTAATTTAACAAGAATAAGCCTAGGGAGGACGAAAATGACCTAAATGTTC
Organism: Cicer pinnatifidum; assembly: GCA_037974775.1. Taxonomy (NCBI): domain Eukaryota; kingdom Viridiplantae; phylum Streptophyta; class Magnoliopsida; order Fabales; family Fabaceae; genus Cicer; species Cicer pinnatifidum. The sequence goes on along the minus strand of JBBPBR010000001.1, from coordinate 28,194,127 downwards.
ATCCAATGACACAAATGAACTTATTGGATGCACAAGATTGGTTAAAAACCCTAATTGGACAAGAATAAGCCTAGGGAGGACGAAAATCACCTAAATGTTAATCCAATGACACAAACACATCTATTGGATGCACCAGATTTTTTAAAAACCCTAATTGAACAAGAATAAGCCTAGGGAGGACGAAAATGACCTAAATGTTCATCCAAAGACACAAACACACCTATTGGAAGCACAAGATTGGTTAAAAACCCTAATTGGACAAGAATAAGCCTAGGGTGGACGAAAATGACCAAAATGTTCATCCAATGACACAAACACACTTATTGGATGCACAAGATTGCTTAAAAAGCCTAATTGTACAAGAATAAGCTTAGGGAAGACGAAAATGACCTAAAGCTTCATCCAATGACACAAACACACGAATTGGATGCCCATGGTTGGTTAAAAACCCTAATTGGACAAGAATAAGCCTAGGGAGGACGAAAATGACCTAAATGTTCATCCAATGACACAAATGAACTTATTAGATGCACAAGATTTGTTAAAAACCCTAATTAGACAAGAATAAGCCTAAGGTGGAATTCATCCAATGACACAAACACACTTATTGGATGCACAAGAATGCTTAAAAACCCTAATTGGACAAGAATAAGCCTAGGGAGGACGAAAATGACCTAAATTTTCATCCAAAGACACGAACACACCTATTGGATGCACAAGATTGGTTAAAAACCCTAATTGGACAAGATTAAGCCTAGGGAGGGAGAAAATGACCTAAATGTTCATCCAACGACACAAACACACCAATTGGATGCACATGGTTGGTTAAAAACCCTAATGGGACAAGAATAAGCCAAGGGAGGACGATAAGGACCTAAATGTTCATCCAATGACACAAATGAACTTATTGGATGCACAAGATTTGTTAAAAACCCTAATTGGACAAGAATAAGCCTAAAGAGGACGAAAATGACCTAAATGTTCATCCAATGACACAAATGAACTTATTGGATGCACAAGATTGGTTAAAAACCCTAATTGGACAAGAATAAGCCTAGGGAGGACGAAAATGACCTAAATGTTCATCTAATGACACAATTGAACTTATTGGATGCACAAGATTGGTTAAAAACCCTAATTGGACAAGAATAAGCCTAGGGAGGAAGAAAATGACCTAAATGTTAATCCAATGACACAAATGAACTTATTGGATGCACAAGATTGCTTAAAACCCTAGTTGGACAAGAATAAGCCTAGGGAGGACGAAAATGACCTAAATGTTCATCCAATGACACAAACACACCTATTGGATGCACAAGATTGGTTAAAAACCCTAATTGGACAAGAGTAAGCCTAGGGAGGACGAAAATGACCTAAATGTTCATCCAATGACACAAATGAACTTATTGGATGCACAAGATTGGTTAAAAACCCTAATTGGACAAGAATAAGCCTAGGGAGGACGAAAATGACCTAAATCTTGGTCCAATGACACAAACACACCTATTGGATGCACAAGATTGCATAAAAACCCTAATTGGACAAGAATAAGACTAGGGAGGACGAAAATGACCTAAATGTTCCTCCAATGACACAAACACACCTATTGGATGCACAAGATTGCATAAAAACCCTAATTGGACAAGAATAAGACTAGGGAGGACGAAAATGACCTAAATGTTCATCCAATGACACAAATGAAGTTATTGAATGCACAAGATTGGTTAAAAACCCTAATCGGACAAGAATAAGCCTAGGGACGACGAAAATGACCTAAATGTTCGTCCAATGACACAAACACACCTATTGGATGCACAAGATTGCATAAAAACCCTAATTGGAGAAGAATAAGACTAGGGAGGACGAAAATGACCTAAATGTTCCTCCAATGACACAAACACACCTATTGGATGCACAAGATTGCATAAAAACCCTAATTGGACAAGAATAAGACTAGGGAGGACGAAAATGACCTAAATGTTCATCCAATGACACAAATGAACTTATTGGATGCACAATATTGCTTAAAACCCTAATTGGACAAGAATAAGACTAGGGATGACGAAAATGACCTAAATGTTCATCCAATGACACAAATGAACTTATTGGATGCACAAGATTGGTTAAAAACCCTAATTGGACAAGAATAAGCCTAGGGAGGACGAAAATGACCTAAATGTTAATCCAATGACACAAACACATCTATTGGATGCACCAGATTTTTTAAAAACCCTAATTAAACAAGAATAAGCCTAGGGAGGACGAAAATGACCTAAATGTTCATCCAAAGACACAAACACACCTATTGGATACACAAGATTGGTCAAAAACCCTAATTGGACAAGAATAAGCCTAGGGTGGACGAAAATGACCAAAATGTTCATCCAATGACACAAACACACTTATTGGATGCACAAGATTGCTTAAAAAGCCTAGTTGTACAAGAATAAGCTTAGGGAAGACGAAAATGACCTAAAGCTTCATCCAATGACACAAACACACGAATTGGATGCCCATGGTTGGTTAAAAACCCTAATTGGACAAGAATAAGCCTAGGGAGGACGAAAATGACCTAAATGTTCATCCAATGACACAAATGAACTTATTGGATGCACAAGATTTGTTAAAAACCCTAATTAGACAAGAATAAGCCTAAGGTGGAATTCATCCAATGACACAAACACACTTATTGGATGCACAAGATTGGTTAAAAACCCTAATTTAACAAGAATAAGCCTAGGGAGGACGAAAATGACCTAAATGTTCATCCAATGACACCAATGAACTTATTGGATGCACAAGATTGGTTAAAAACCCTAATTGGACAAGAATAAGCCTAGGGAGGACGAAAATGACCTAAATGTTCATCCAATGACACAAATGAACTTATTGGATGCACAAGATTTGTTAAAAACCCTAATTAGACAAGAATAAGCCTAAGGTGGAATTCATCCAATGACACAAACACACTTATTGGATGCACAAGAATGCTGAAAAACCCTAATTGGACAAGAATAAGCCTAGGGAGGACGAAAATGACCTAAATGTTCATCCAATGACACAAATAAACTTATTGGATGCACAAGATTGGTTAAAAACCCTAATTGGACAAGAATAAGCCTAGGGAGGACGAAAATCACCTAAATGTTAATCCAATGACACAAACACATCTATTGGATGCACCAGATTTTTTAAAAACCCTAATTGAACAAGAATAAGCCTAGGGAGGACGAAAATGACCTAAATGTTCATCCAAAGACACAAACACACCTATTGGATGCACAAGATTGGTTAAAAACCCTAATTGGACAAGAATAAGCCTAGGGTGGACGAAAATGACCAAAATGTTCATCCAATGACACAAACACACTTATTGGATGCACAAGATTGCTTAAAAAGCCTAATTGTACAAGAATAAGCTTAGGGAAGACGAAAATGACCTAAAGATTCTTCCAATGACACAAACACACGAATTGGATGCCCATGGTTGGTTAAAAACCCTAATTGGACAAGAATAAGCCTAGGGAGGACGAAAATGACCTAAATGTTCATCCAATGACACAAATGAACTTATTGGATGCACAAGATTTGTTAAAAACCCTAATTAGACAAGAATAAGCCTAAGGTGGAATTCATCCAATGACACAAACACACTTATTGGATGCACAAGAATGCTTAAAAACCCTAATTGGACAAGAATAAGCCTAGGGAGGACGAAAATGACCTAAATGTTCATCCAAAGACACGAACACACCTATTGGATGCACAAGATTGGTTAAAAACCCTAATTGGACAAGAATAAGCCTAGGGAGGGAGAAAATGACCTAAATGTTCATCCAACGACACAAACACACCAATTGGATGCACATGGTTGGTTAAAAACCCTAATGGGACAAGAATAAGCCAAGGGAGGACGATAAGGACCTAAATGTTCATCCAATGACACAAATGAACTTATTGGATGCCCAAGATTTGTTAAAAACCCTAATTGGACAAGAATAAGCCTAAAGAGGACGAAAATGACCTAAATGTTCATCCAATGACACAAATGAACTTATTGGATGCAAAAAATTGGTTAAAAACCCTAATTGGACAACAATAAGCCTAAAGAGGACGAAAATGACCTAAATGTTCATCCAATGACACAAATGAACTTAATGGATGCACAAGATTGTTTAAAAACCCTAATTGGACAAGAATAAGCCTTGGGAGGACGAAAATGACCTAAATATTCATCCAAAGACTCTAACACACCTATTGGATGCACAAGATTTTTTAAAAACCCTAATGGGACAAGAATAAGCCTAGGGTGGACGAAAATGACCTAAATGTTCATCCAATGACACAAACACACCTATTGGAAGCACAAGATTGGTTTAAAACCCTAATTTAACAAGAATAAGCCTAGGGAGGACGAAAATGACCTAAATGTTCATCCAATGACACAAATGAACTTATTGGATGCACAAGATTGGTTAAAAACCCTAATTGGACAAGAATAAGCCTAGGGAGGACGAAAATCACCTAAATGTTAATCCAATGACACAAACACATCTATTGGATGCACTAGATTTTTTAAAAACCCTAATTAAACAAGAATAAGCCTAGGGAGGACGAAAATGACCTAAATGTTCATCCAAAGACACAAACACACCTATTGGATACACAAGATTGGTCAAAAACCCTAATTGGACAAGAATAAGCCTAGGGTGGACGAAAATGACCAAAATGTTCATCCAATGACACAAACACACTTATTGGATGCACAAGATTGCTTAAAAAGCCTAGTTGTACAAGAATAAGCTTAGGGAAGACGAAAATGACCTAAAGCTTCATCCAATGACACAAACACACGAATTGGATGCCCATGGTTGGTTAAAAACCCTAATTGGACAAGAAAAAGCCTAGGGAGGACGAAAATGACCTAAATGTTCATCCAATGACACAAAGGAACTTATTGGATGCACAAGATTTGTTAAAAACCCTAATTAGACAAGAATAAGCCTAAGGTGGAATTCATCCAATGACATAAACACACTTATTGGATGCACAAGATTGGTTAAAAACCCTAATTTAACAAGAATAAGCCTAGGGAGGACGAAAATGACCTAAATGTTCATCCAATGACACCAATGAACTTATTGGATGCACAAGATTGGTTAAAAACCCTAATTGGACAAGAATAAGCCTAGGGAGGACGAAAATGACCTAAATGTTCATCCAATGACACAAATGAACTTATTGGATGCACAAGATTTGTTAAAAACCCTAATTAGACAAGAATAAGCCTAAGGTGGAATTCATCCAATGACACAAACACACTTATTGGATGCACAAGAATGCTGAAAAACCCTAATTGGACAAGAATAAGCCTAGGGAGGACGAAAATGACCTAAATGTTCATCCAATGACACAAATAAACTTATTGGATGCACAAGATTGGTTAAAAACCCTAATTGGACAAGAATAAGCCTAGGGAGGACGAAAATCACCTAAATGTTAATCCAATGACACAAACACATCTATTGGATGCACCAGATTTTTTAAAAACCCTAATTGAACAAGAATAAGCCTAGGGAGGACGAAAATGACCTAAATGTTCATCCAAAGACACAAACACACCTATTGGATGCACAAGATTGGTTAAAAACCCTAATTGGACAAGAATAAGCCTAGGGTGGACGAAAATGACCAAAATGTTCATCCAATGACACAAACACACTTATTGGATGCACAAGATTGCTTAAAAAGCCTAATTGTACAAGAATAAGCTTAGGGAAGACGAAAATGACCTAAAGATTCTTCCAATGACACAAACACACGAATTGGATGCCCATGGTTGGTTAAAAACCCTAATTGGACAAGAATAAGCCTAGGGAGGACGAAAATGACCTAAATGTTCATCCAATGACACAAATGAACTTATTGGATGCACAAGATTTGTTAAAAACCCTAATTAGACAAGAATAAGCCTAAGGTGGAATTCATCCAATGACACAAACACACTTATTGGATGCACAAGAATGCTTAAAAACCCTAATTGGACAAGAATAAGCCTAGGGAGGACGAAAATGACCTAAATGTTCATCCAATGACACAAATGAACTTATTGGATGCACAAGATTTGTTAAAAACCCTAATTAGACAAGAATAAGCCTAAGGTGGAATTCATCCAATGACACAAACACACTTATTGGATGCACAAGATTGGTTAAAAACCCTAATTTAACAAGAATAAGCCTAGGGAGGACGAAAATGACCTAAATGTTCGTCCAATGACACAAATGAACTTATTGGATGCACAAGATTGGTTAAAAACCCTAACTGGACAAGAATAAGCCTAGAGAGGACGAAAATCACCTAAATGTTAATCCAATGACACAAACACATCTATTGGATGCACCAGATTTTTTAAAAACCCTAATTGAACAAGAATAAGCCTAGGGAGGACGAAAATGACCTAAATGTTCATCCAAAGACACAAACACACCTATTGGATGCACAAGATTGTTTAAAAACCCTGATTCGACAAGAATAAGCCTAGGGAGGACGAAAATGACTTTAATGTTCAACCAATAACACAAATGAACTTATTGGATGCACAGGCTTTGTTAAAAACTCGAATTGGACAAGAATAAGCCTAAGGAGGACGAAAATGACCAAAATGTACATCCAATGACACAAATGAACCTATTGGATGCAAAAGATTGGTTAAAAACCCTAACTGGACAAGAATAAGCCTAGGGTGGACGAAAATGACCTAAATGTTCATCCAATGACACAAACACACCTATTGGAAGCACAAGATTGGTTAAAAACCCTAATTTAACAAGAATAAGCCTAGGGAGGACGAAAATGACCTAAATGTTCATCCAATGACACAAATTAACTTATTGGATGCACAAGATTTGTTAAAAACCCTAATTGGACAAGAATAAGCCTAGGGTGGACGAAAATGACCTAAATGTTCATCCAATGACACAAACACACTTATTTGATGCACAAGATTGCTTAAAAACCCTCACTACAAGAAATTCTGAAAATTGCGGCACTTTGCTTGCGACGGTTAGAGAAGAACCGCCTCCGCTCCAACATTACGACGGTTCATGTGACGGTTTTGGACAACCGCTGCCACCCTTCAAATAAAACAAAATCAGTTATTGCGTTGTTATTATACAATCGTGCGTTCTCATCATTTCTTAGTCCCGCCTTCTACAAAACCCTAAAATCTCTCAAATCCCCCAAATCTCACTAACCCCCCTCAAATCTCTCAAAGTAGAAAAACGAAATCATTTGCAATCTGGGAAATGAGAAGAAAAAAAAACTCTCAACTCTCAATCTCCCTCAAATATCCCGATCTATCAATCTCTCAAAATTTGAAAGAAGAAAAATGAAAACAAACCCAAATCTGGCGACGATGCTGCTTCCCATCTTTGTCTCCGACAACGCTGCTTCCCACCTCTCTCTCAGGCGATGATGCTCCTTCTCGCCTATGTCTCTGGCGTCGGCGTTGCTTCTCGTCTCTATCTCCGGCATCGGCTAAGCCTAATTGGACAAGAATAAGCCTAGGGAGGACGAAAATGACCTAATTGATCATCCAATGACACAAACACACCTATTAGATGCACAAGATTGGTTAAAAACCCTAATTGGACAAGAATAAGCCTAGGGAGGACGAAAATGACCTAAATGTTCATCCAATGACACAAACACACCTATTGGATGCACAAGATTGGTTAAAAACCGTAATTGGACAAGAATAAGCCTAGGGAGGACGAAAATGACCTAACTATTCATCCAATGACACAAATGAACTTATTGGATGCACAAGATTGGTTAAAAACCCTAATTGGACAAGAATAAGCCTAGGGAGGACGAAAATGACCTAAATGTTCATCCAATGACACAAACACACCTATTGGAAGCACAAGATTGGTTAAAAACCCTAATTTAACAAGAATAAGCCTAGGGAGGACGAAAATGACCTAAATGTTCATCCAGTGACACAAATGAACTTATTGGATGCACAAGATTGGTTAAAAACCCTAATTGGACAAGAATAAGCCTAGGGAGGACGAAAATCACCTAAATGTTAATCCAATGACACAAACACATCTATTGGATGCACCAGATTTTTTAAAAACCCTAATTGAACAAGAATAAGCCTAGGGAGGACGAAAATGACCTAAATGTTCATCAAAAGACACAAACACACCTATTGGATGCACAAGATTGGTTAAAAACCCGAATTGGACAAGAATAAGCCTAGGGTGGACGAAAATGACCAAAATGTTCATCCAATGACACAAACACACTTATTGGATGCACAAGATTGGTTAAAAACCCGAATTGTACAAGAATAAGCTTAGGGAAGACGAAAATGACCTAAAGCTTCATCCAATGACACAAACACACGAATTGGATGCCCATGGTTGGTTAAAAACCCTAATTGGACAAGAATAAGCCTAGGGAGGACGAAAATGACCTAAATGTTCATCCAATGACACAAATGAACTTATTGGATGCACAAGATTTGTTAAAAACCCTAATTAGACAAGAATAAGCCTAAGGTGGAATTCATCCAATGACACAAACACACTTATTGGATGCACAAGAATGCTTAAAAACCCTAATTGGACAAGAATAAGCCTAGGGAGGACGAAAATGACCTAAATGTTCATCCAAAGACACGAACACACCTATTGGATGCACAAGATTGGTTAAAAACCCTAATTGGACAAGATTAAGCCTAGGGGGGGAGAAAATGACCTAAATGTTCATCCAACGACACAAACACACCAATTGGATGCACATGGTTGGTTAAAAACCCTAATGGGACAAGAATAAGCCAAGGGAGGACGATAAGGACCTAAATGTTCATCCAATGACACAAATGAACTTATTGGATGCCCAAGATTTGTTAAAAACCCTAATTGGACAAGAATAAGCCTAAAGAGGACGAAAATGACCTAAATGTTCATCCAATGACACAAATGTACTTATTGGATGCAAAAAATTGGTTAAAAACCCTAATTGGACAACAATAAGCCTAAAGAGGACGAAAATGACCTAAATGTTCATCCAATGACACAAATGAACTTAATGGATGCACAAGATTGTTTAAAAACCCTAATTGGACAAGAATAAGCCTTGGGAGGACGAAAATGACCTAAATGTTCATCCAATGACACAAACACACCTATTGGAAGCACAAGATTGGTTAAAAACCCTAATTTAACAAGAATAAGCCTAGGGAGGACGAAAATGACCTAAATGTTCATCCAATGACACAAATGAACTTATTGGATGCACAAGATTGGTTAAAAACCCTAATTGGACAAGAATAAGCCTAGGGAGGACGAAAATCACCTAAATGTTAATCCAATGACACAAACACATCTATTGGATGCACCAGATTTTTTAAAAACCCTAATTAAACAAGAATAAGCCTAGGGAGGACGAAAATGACCTAAATGTTCATCCAAAGACACAAACACACCTATTGGATGCACAAGATTGGTCAAAAACCCTAATTGAACAAGAATAAGCCTAGGGTGGACGAAAATGACCAAAATGTTCATCCAATGACACAAACACACTTATTGGATGCACAAGATTGCTTAAAAAGCCTAATTGTACAAGAATAAGCTTAGGGAAGACGAAAATGACCTAAAGCTTCATCCAATGACACAAACACACGAATTGGATGCCCATGGTTGGTTAAAAACCCTAATTGGACAAGAATAAGCCTAGGGAGGACGAAAATGACCTAAATGTTCATCCAATGACACAAATGAACTTATTGGATGCACAAGATTGGTTAAAAACCCTAATTGGACAAGAATAAGCCTAGGGAGGACGAAAATCACCTAAATGTTAATCCAATGACACAAACACATCTATTGGATGCACCAGATTTTTTAAAAACCCTAATTGAACAAGAATAAGCCTAGGGAGGACGAAAATGACCTAAATGTTCATCCAAAGACACAAACACACCTATTGGATGCACAAGATTGGTTAAAAACCCTAATTGGACAAGAATAAGCCTAGGGTGGACGAAAATGACCAAAATGTTCATCCAATGACACAAACACACTTATTGGATGCACAAGATTGCTTAAAAAGCCTAATTGGACAAGAATAAGCTTAGGGAAGACGAAAATGACCTAAAGCTTCATCCAATGACACAAACACACGAATTGGATGCCCATGGTTGGTTAAAAACCCTAATTGGACAAGAATAAGCCTAGGGAGGACGAAAATGACCTAAATGTTCATCCAATGACACAAATGAACTTATTGGATGCACAAGATTTGTTAAAAACCCTAATTAGACAAGAATAAGCCTAAGGTGGAATTCATCCAATGACACAAACACACTTATTGGATGCACAAGATTGGTTAAAAACCCTAATTTAACAAGAATAAGCCTAGGGAGGACGAAAATGACCTAAATGTTCGTCCAATGACACAAATGAACTTATTGGATGCACAAGATTGGTTAAAAACCCTAACTGGACAAGAATAAGCCTAGAGAGGGCGAAAATCACCTAAATGTTAATCCAATGACACAAACACATCTATTGGATGCACCAGATTTTTTAAAAACCCTAATTGAACAAGAATAAGCCTAGGGAGGACGAAAATGACCTAAATGTTCATCCAAAGACACAAACACACCTATTTGATGCACAAGATTGGTTAAAAACCCTAATTGGACAAGAATAAGCCTAGGGTGGACGAAAATGACCAAAATGTTCATCCAATGACACAAACACACTTATTGGATGCACAAGATTGCTTAAAAAGCCTAATTGTACAAGAATAAGCTTAGGGAAGACGAAAATGACCTAAAGCTTCATCCAATGACACAAACAGACGAATTTTTGGCTATTTATACTTTCATGTTGAATTTTTTGCAGTTATTGATCTGGGGAATTCACCTGCTTGCAAGAAGAAAAGAAAGTGCAATAAGATATGAGCTATACTGTGAGTGGATTGATTTTGTCGAAGATTTATAGGCATACAATTTTTATAAATGGATTGTCTGGTTGATCCTATTGAGGTGTCAATACGCACACCCTGCAGGTCTGACCTTGAATGTTCTGTTCTATATAAGTTATTTAGTATTAGTTGAAAAGGGTTATCAAATTACAATTCATCTAATTCCCCATTGCTTTCAGTGTATTTAGGCTCCAAATTTTGTTAATAGTTGTCGTTATGAGAGACCTATAAGACACTGCATTGTCATTAGAATTATACATAAAATTCTTCCTGGCAAGCCTGCTTGAAAAATTGATTGTACTTACTATTGTTGTTTTGGCTGTGATGTTGTGTTTTTTTAATTAAGTTGTATTTTTGCTACTAATGTGGTGATGAGAGGATATGCAGTGGGGTTTTTGGTGTGGTGGTTGCTTTGAGGTATTATTTTGTTGCTTGATTTTGATTGAGATAACGATTGTATGAGTACTTAATTCCAGCATATGACCTAGGATTAGGAAGCAGGTTAGTATTGGCTACATGGGATTATGAGATAATGATTGTATGAATACTTGCTTCAGAATTAGTAGTTGAGGGATTGGTTGAACATTTTCATACATGCACCTCAACATGTTGAACCCCTCAAGAGATGATTCCATGTTGCTCATAGCTCTATCTATATTCCTCATCATTTTCGTGCCTCACATGTTCTTAAGGCATTTGAATTTGCGGTATTCAGATTAGTGGTACATTTTGTGAATTTATTTAGCTGCTTGCAGCTGTTCTATATGAGAAAAATGTTATTTTAATAATTTTGCTTAGTTATAATAATCTAATGACTTTGCCTTATATCTAACTAAGTTATTTTATTTTTAACCTAAGTATTTGTATACTTGATAGGATTAGACTACAAGTGTAATATATGATTTATGAATATGCTATTTTTCTTTTAATCATCCTTCTGTTCCTTACTGTGATACAGGGTGTTCTTGGAATTAAGGTGAAGATCATGCTTGATTGGGATCCTAAAGGTAAACAAGGTCCTAAAACTCCCCTTCCTGATATTGTCACCATTCACTCTCCAAAGGAAGAGGAAGAGTACATCCGACCTGCTGTTGTTCTGGCAAATGATGTTGAGGTTCTTGTTGTTGTTGCTTAATATGTTTTGAAAAACAGTAGTCCTTTTAATTAGCTGAGTGCCTGATTTGCTTTTGTTGCATGCAATGTTTGTTGTCAAAGACTCATCACAATTTTTGTAGTCTGACCGTTTAAGATATTGTTATACTTCGTTGCAAGTATTTAAGTGTTATTCGTTCTTCTTTTAATCATCCTTCTTAGCAAGAAAACTTTTCCATTTGATGTTTATTTTGTTTATCGGAATTCTGCTTCTCCCGTGCCTTGCCATTTATTTTTGCTCTGGGCCTCATTATTGTATATTGCAAAAATGTCTTGTTTTTTATTTTCATTCAAGTCAAACTGACTGTATACTGTAGTGCTAACTGACTGTATGACGTAGTTCTTCAAGTTAAAAGTTGTAGTCATGGTGATCTACTGTTAGATATGAGCTCCAAAATAGGTAGAATAAGCAATAAAGCTTTTTAAGTAATTAAGAAAACCATATAAATTGCAAAATGTTTTCTCACCCTAGCTTCCGTGGACCATCTTATATTTTGTTTTATTTATATTGTTGTAATTAAATCATATTTGTTGTAGTCATGTTTTAATATTTTATTTGAGTTGTTTATTATCACTATCAAATCGGGAAATTAGTTTGATATTTGCATGTTTTGATTTTTCAGTATTTGATCTTGTTTAAGTTTAATTAGTTTGATGTTAATATTATAGTTTAAGTATGTGTGAAAAAGTGATGTTGAATTTAATATATATATATATATATATATATATATACTTATATGTTTTTACAGGCAAGACATACATTGGATCGCCAAGAGATAGAAGACGTTCTTCTGAGTCTAGTTGCTGGTCTAATCATGGAACAATATCATTAGGAATTTAGGAACTATCTAGATGAATTATGAACTAAGTTTGATGTTGTTTTTTTCATTCAGTCACTTTATTAATGTTTTGGTTTTTGAATATTTAAACTAATTTACTTATTGTTTTGATTAATTTCAATGTATGGTTGTTACCTTTGAATATGTTATATGAATTAAATTTATTTAAAATTTTATATTTGTGTATTTTAGTTATGTAAATGAGATTTGAGTATTTTTTTATTTTAATTAAATAAACAAAAAATGGAAAACAATAATTAAAAAAAAACAAAAAATTCAAATTTGCGACGGTTTAAACCGTCGCTAAAAGTATATATAAATGCAGTTTGTAACCGTCGCTAAAAGTACATAGAGGCTGTTTGTAACTGTCGCAATACCATCTTAGAACAAAAAGTAGGTGATTTAAAGACTCTATTAGAGGCGGTTAAAAACCCTAATTGGATATCAATAAGCCTAGGGAGGACGAAAATAACCTAAATGTTCATCCAATGACACAAACACACCTATTGGATGCACAAGGTTGTTTAAAAACCTTAATTGGACAAGAATAAGCCTAAGGAGGACGAAAATGACCTAAATGTACATCCAATGACACAAATGAACTTATTGGATGCACAAAAGTGGTTAAAAACCATAATTGGACAACAATAAGCCTAGGGAGGACAAAAATAACCTAAATGTTCATCAAATGACACAAATGAACTTATTGGATGCACAAGATTGGTTAAAAACCCTAATTGGACAAGAATAAGCCTAGGGAGGAAGAAAATGACCTAAATGTTAATCCAATGACACAAACACATCTATTGGATACACAAGATTTTTTAAAAACCGTAATTGGACAAGAATAAGCCTATGGAGGACGAAAATGACCTAAATGTTCATCCAAAGAAACAAACACACCTATTGGATGCACAAGATTGGTTAAAAACCCTATTTGGACAAGAATAAGCCTAGCGAGGACAAAAAGGACCTAAATATTTATTCAATGACACAAACGAACTTATTGGATGCACAAGATTTGTTAAAAACCCTAATTGGACAAGAATAAGCCTAAGGAGGACGAAAATGACCTAAATGTACATCCAATGACCGAAATGAACTTACTGGATGCACAAAAGTGGTTAAAACCCCTAATTGGACAACAATAAGTCTAGGGAGGACGAAAATAACCTAAATGTTCATCCAATGACACAAACACACCTATTGGATGCACAAGGTTGTTTAAAAACCCTAATTGGACAAGAATAAGCCTAAGGAGGACGAAAATGACCTAAATGTACATCCAACGACACAAATGAACTTATTGGATGCAAAAAATTGGTTAAAAACCCTAATTGGACAACAATAAGCCTAAAGAGGACGAAAATGACCTAAATGTTCATCCAATGACACAAATGAACTTAATGGATGCACAAGATTGTTTAAAAACCCTAATTGGACAAGAATAAGCCTTGGGAGGACGAAAATGACCTAAATATTCATCCAAAGACTCTAACACACCTATTGGATGCACAAGATTTTTTAAAAACCCTAATGGGACAAGAATAAGCCTAGGGTGGACGAAAATGACCTAAATGTTCATCCAATGACACAAACACACCTATTGGAAGCACAAGATTGGTTTAAAACCCTAATTTAACAAGAATAAGCCTAGGGAAGACGAAAATGACCTAAATGTTCATCCAATGACACAAATGAACTTATTGGATGTACAAGATTGGTTAAAAACCCTAATTGGACAAGAATAAGCCTAGGGAGGACGAAAATCACCTAAATGTTAATCCAATGACACAAACACATCTACTGGATGCACCAGATTTTTTAAAAACCCTAATTAAACAAGAATAAGCCTAGGGAGGACGAAAATGACCTAAATGTTCATCCAAAGACACAAACACACCTATTGGATACACAAGATTGGTCAAAAACCCTAATTGGACAAGAATAAGCCTAGGGTGGACGAAAATGACCAAAATGTTCATCCAATGACACAAACACACTTATTGGATGCACAAGATTGCTTAAAAAGCCTAGTTGTACAAGAATAAGCTTAGGGAAGACGAAAATGACCTAAAGCTTCATCCAATGACACAAACACACGAATTGGATGCCCATGGTTGGTTAAAAACCCTAATTGGACAAGAATAAGCCTAGGGAGGACGAAAATGACCTAAATGTTCATCCAATGACACAAATGAACTTATTGGATGCACAAGATTTGTTAAAAACCCTAATTAGACAAGAATAAGCCTTAGGTGGAATTCATCCAATGACATAAACACACTTATTGGATGCACAAGATTGGTTAAAAACCCTAATTTAACAAGAATAAGCCTAGGGAGGACGAAAATGACCTAAATGTTCATCCAATGACACCAATGAACTTATTGGATGCACAAGATTGGTTAAAAACCCTAATTGGACAAGAATAAGCCTAGGGAGGACGAAAATGACCTAAATGTTCATCCAATGACACAAATGAACTTATTGGATGCACAAGATTTGTTAAAAACCCTAATTAGACAAGAATAAGCCTAAGGTGGAATTCATCCAATGACACAAACACACTTATTGGATGCACAAGAATGCTGAAAAACCCTAATTGGACAAGAATAAGCCTAGGGAGGACGAAAATGACCTAAATGTTCATCCAAAGACACGAACACACCTATTGGATGCACAAGATTGGTTAAAAACCCTAATTGGACAAGATTAAGCCTAGGGAGGGAGAAAATGACCTAAATGTTCATCCAACGACACAAACACACCAATTGGATGCACATGGTTGGTTAAAAACCCTAATGGGACAAGAATAAGCCAAGGGAGGACGATAAGGACCTAAATGTTCATCCAATGACACAAATGAACTTATTGGATGCCCAAGATTTGTTAAAAACCCTAATTGGACAAGAATAAGCCTAAAGAGGACGAAAATGACCTAAATGTTCATCCAATGACACAAATGAACTTATTGGATGCAAAAGATTGGTTAAAAACCCTAATTGGACAACAATAAGCCTAAAGAGGACGAAAATGACCTAAATGTTCATCCAATGACACAAATGAACTTAATGGATGCACAAGATTGTTTAAAAACCCTAATTGGACAAGAATAAGCCTTGGGAGGATGAAAATGACCTAAATATTCATCCAAAGACTCTAACACACCTATTGGATGCACAAGATTTTTTAAAAACCCTAATGGGACAAGAATAAGCCTAGGGTGGACGAAAATGACCTAAATGTTCATCCAATGACACAAACACACCTATTGGAAGCACAAGATTGGTTTAAAACCCTAATTTAACAAGAATAAGCCTAGGGAGGACGAAAATGACCTAAATGTTCATCCAATGACACAAATGAACTTATTGGATGCACAAGATTGGTTAAAAACCCTAATTGGACAAGAATAAGCGTAGGGAGGACGAAAATCACCTAAATGTTAATCCAATGACACAAACACATCTATTGGATGCACCAGATTTTTTAAAAACCCTAATTAAACAAGAATAAGCCTAGGGAGGACGAAAATGACCTAAATGTTCATCCAAAGACACAAACACACCTATTGGATACACAAGATTGGTCAAAAACCCTAATTGGACAAGAATAAGCCTAGGGTGGACGAAAATGACCAAAATGTTCATCCAATGACACAAACACACTTATTGGATGCACAAGATTGCTTAAAAAGCCTAGTTGTACAAGAATAAGCTTAGGGAAGACGAAAATGACCTAAAGCTTCATCCAATGACACAAACACACGAATTGGATGCCCATGGTTGGTTAAAAACCCTAATTGGACAAGAATAAGCCTAGGGAGGACGAAAATGACCTAAATGTTCATCCAATGACACAAATGAACTTATTGGATGCACAAGATTTGTTAAAAACCCTAATTAGACAAGAATAAGCCTAAGGTGGAATTCATCCAATGACACAAACACACTTATTGGATGCACAAGATTGGTTAAAAAACCTAATTTAACAAGAATAAGCCTAGGGAGGGAGAAAATGACCTAAATGTTCATCCAACGACACAAACACACCAATTGGATGCACATGGTTGGTTAAAAACCCTAATGGGACAAGAATAAGCCAAGGGAGGACGATAAGGACCTAAATGTTGATCCAATGACACAAATGAACTTATTGGATGCCCAAGATTTGTTAAAAACCCTAATTGGACAAGAATAAGCCTAAAGAGGACGAAAATGACCTAAATGTTCATCCAATGACACAAATGAACTTATTGGATGCAAAAAATTGGTTAAAAACCCTAATTGGACAACAATAAGCCTAAAGAGGACGAAAATGACCTAAATGTTCATCCAATGACACAAATGAACTTAATGGATGCACAAGATTGTTTAAAAACCTTAATTTGACAAGAATAAGCCTTGGGAGGACGAAAATGACCTAAATATTCATCAAAAGACTCAAACACACCTATTGGATGCACAAGATTTTTTAAAAACCCTAATGGGACAAGAATAAGCCTAGGGTGGACGAAAATGACCTAAATGTTCATCCAATGACACAAACACACCTATTGGAAGCACAAGATTGGTTAAAAACCCTAATTTAACAAGAATAAGCCTAGGGAGGACGAAAATGACCTAAATGTTCATCCAATGACACAAATGAACTTATTGGATGCACAAGATTGGTTAAAAACCCTAATTGGACAAGAATAAGCCTAGGGAGGACGAAAATCACCTAAATGTTAATCCAATGACACAAACACATCTATTGGATGCACCAGATTTTTTAAAAACCCTAATTGAACAAGAATAAGCCTAGGGAGGACGAAAATGACCTAAATGTTCATCCAAAGACACAAACACACCTATTGGATGCACAAGATTGGTTAAAAACCCTAATTGGACAAGAATAAGCCTAGGGAGGACGAAAATGACCTAAATGTTCATCCAATGACACAAATGAACTTATTGGATGCACAAGATTGGTTAAAACCCTAATTGGAGAAGAATAAGCCTAGGGAAGACGAAAATGACCTAAATGTTCATCCAATGACACAAATGAACTTATTGGATGCACAAGATTGGTTAAAAACCCTAATTGGACAAGAATAAGCCTAGGGAGGACGAAAATGACCTAAATGTTCATCCAATGACACAAATGAACTTATTGAATGCACAACATTGGTTAAAAACCCTAATCGGACAAGAATAAGCCTAGGGAGGACGAAAATGACATAAATGTTTGTCCAATGACACAAACACACCTATTGGATGCACAAGATTGCATAAAAACCATAATTGGACAAGAATAAGACTAGGGAGGACGTAAATGACCTAAATGTTCCACCAATGACACAAATGAACTTATTGGATGCACAAGGTTGGTTAAAAACCCTAATTGGACAAGAATAAGCTTAGGGTGGACGAAAATGACCTAAATGATCATCCAATGACACAAATGAACTTATTGGATGCACAAGATTGGTTAAAAACCCTAATTGGACAAGAATAAGCCTAGGGAGGACGAAAATGACCTAAATGTTCATCCAATGACACAAACACACCTATTGGAAGCACAAGATTGGTTAAAAACCCTAATTTAACAAGAATAAGCCTAGGGAGGACGAAAATGACCTAAATGTTCATCCAGTGACACAAATGAACTTATTGGATGCACAAGATTGGTTAAAAACCCTAATTGGACAAGAATAAGCCTAGGGAGGACGAAAATCACCTAAATGTTAATCCAATGACACAAACACACCTATTGGATGCACCAGATTTTTTAAAAACCCTAATTGAACAAGAATAAGCCTAGGGAGGACGAAAATGACCTAAATGTTCATCCAAAGACACAAACACACCTATTGGATGCACAAGATTGGTTAAAAACCCTAATTGGACAAGAATAAGCCTAGGGTGGACGAAAATGACCAAAATGTTCATCCAATGACACAAACACACTTATTGGATGCACAAGATTGCTTAAAAAGCCTAATTGTACAAGAATAAGCTTAGGGAAGACGAAAATGACCTAAAGCTTCATCCAATGACACAAACACACGAATTGGATGCCCATGGTTGGTTAAAAATCCTAATTGGACAAGAATAAGCCTAGGGAGGACGAAAATGACCTAAATGTTCATCCAATGACACAAATGAACTTATTGGATGCACAAGATTTGTTAAAAACCCTAATTAGACAAGAATAAGCCTAAGGTGGAATTCATCCAATGACACAAACACACTTATTGGATGCACAAGAATGCTTAAAAACCCTAATTGGACAAGAATAAGCCTAGGGAGGACGAAAATGACCTAAATGTTCATCCAAAGACACGAACACACCTATTGGATGCACAAGATTGGTTAAAAACCCTAATTGGACAAGAATAAGCCTAGGGAGGGAGAAAATGACCTAAATGTTCATCCAACGACACAAACACACCAATTGGATGCACATGGTTGGTTAAAAACCCTAATGGGACAAGAATAAGCCAAGGGAGGACGATAAGGACCTAAATGTTCATCCAATGACACAAATGAACTTATTGGATGCCCAAGATTTGTTAAAAACCCTAATTGGACAAGAATAAGCCTAAAGAGGACGAAAATGACCTAAATGTTCATCCAATGACACAAATGAACTTATTGGATGCAAAAAATTGGTTAAAAACCCTAATTGGACAACAATAAGCCTAAAGAGGACGAAAATGACCTAAATGTTCATCCAATGACACAAATGAACTTAATGGATGCACAAGATTGTTTAAAAACCCTAATTGGACAAGAATAAGCCTAGGGAGGACGAAAATGACCTAAATGTTCATCCAATGACACAAACACACCTATTGGAAGCACAAGATTGGTTAAAAACCCTAATTTAACAAGAATAAGCCTAGGGAGGACGAAAATGACCTAAATGTTCATCCAGTGACACAAATGAACTTATTGGATGCACAAGATTGGTTAAAAACCCTAATTGGACAAGAATAAGCCTAGGGAGGACGAAAATCACCTAAATGTTAATCCAATGACACAAACACATCTATTGGATGCACCAGATTTTTTAAAAACCCTAATTAAACAAGAATAAGCCTAGGGAGGACGAAAATGACCTAAATGTTCATCCAAAGACACAAACACACCTATTGGATACACAAGATTGGTCAAAAACCCTAATTGGACAAGAATAAGCCTAGGGTGGACGAAAATGACCAAAATGTTCATCCAATGACACAAACACACTTATTGGATGCACAAGATTGCTTAAAAAGCCTAGTTGTACAAGAATAAGCTTAGGGAAGACGAAAATGACCTAAAGCTTCATCCAATGACACAAACACACGAATTGGATGCCCATGGTTGGTTAAAAACCCTAATTGGACAAGAATAAGCCTAGGGAGGACGAAAATGACCTAAATGTTCATCCAATGACACAAATGAACTTATTGGATGCACAAGATTTGTTAAAAACCCTAATTAGACAAGAATAAGCCTAAGGTGGAATTCATCCAATGACACAAACACACTTATTGGATGCACAAGAATGCTGAAAAACCCTAATTGGACAAGAATAAGCCTAGGGAGGACGAAAATGACCTAAATGTTCATCCAAAGACACGAACACACCTATTGGATGCACAAGATTGGTTAAAAACCGTAATTGGACAAGATTAAGCCTAGGGAGGGAGAAAATGACCTAAATGTTCATCCAACGACACAAACACACCAATTGGATGCACATGGTTGGTTAAAAACCCTAATGGGACAAGAATAAGCCAAGGGAGGACGATAAGGACCTAAATGTTCATCCAATGACACAAATGAACTTATTGGATGCCCAAGATTTGTTAAAAACCCTAATTGGACAAGAATAAGCCTAAAGAGGACGAAAATGACCTAAATGTTCATCCAATGACACAAATGAACTTATTGGATGCAAAAAATTGGTTAAAAACCCTAATTGGACAACAATAAGCCTAAAGAGGACGAAAATGACCTAAATGTTCATCCAATGACACAAATGAACTTAATGGATGCACAAGATTGTTTAAAAACCCTAATTGGACAAGAATAAGCCTTGGGAGGATGAAAATGACCTAAATATTCATCCAAAGACTCTAACACACCTATTGGATGCACAAGTTTTTTTAAAAACCCTAATGGGACAAGAATAAGCCTAGGGTGGACGAAAATGACCTAAATGTTCATCCAATGACACAAACACACCTATTGGAAGCACAAGATTGGTTTAAAACCCTAATTTAACAAGAATAAGCCTAGGGAGGACGAAAATGACCTAAATGTTCATCCAATGACACAAATGAACTTATTGGATGCACAAGATTGGTTAAAAACCCTAATTGGACAAGAATAAGCCTAGGGAGGACGAAAATCACCTAAATGTTAATCCAATGACACAAACACATCTATTGGATGCACCAGATTTTTTAAAAACCCTAATTGAACAAGAATAAGCCTAGGGAGGACGAAAATGACCTAAATGTTCATCCAAAGACACAAACACACCTATTGGAAGCACAAGATTGGTTAAAAACCCTAATTGGACAAGAATAAGCCTAGGGTGGACGAAAATGACCAAAATGTTCATCCAATGACACAAACACACTTATTGGATGCACAAGATTGCTTAAAAAGCCTAATTGTACAAGAATAAGCTTAGGGAAGACGAAAATGACCTAAAGCTTCATCCAATGACACAAACACACGAATTGGATGCCCATGGTTGGTTAAAAACCCTAATTGGACAAGAATAAGCCTAGGGAGGACGAAAATGACCTAAATGTTCATCCAATGACACAAATGAACTTATTAGATGCACAAGATTTGTTAAAAACCCTAATTAGACAAGAATAAGCCTAAGGTGGAATTCATCCAATGACACAAACACACTTATTGGATGCACAAGAATGCTTAAAAACCCTAATTGGACAAGAATAAGCCTAGGGAGGACGAAAATGACCTAAATGTTCATCCAAAGACACGAACACACCTATTGGATGCACAAGATTGGTTAAAAACCCTAATTGGACAAGATTAAGCCTAGGGAGGGAGAAAATGACCTAAATGTTCATCCAACGACACAAACACACCAATTGGATGCACATGGTTGGTTAAAAACCCTAATGGGACAAGAATAAGCCAAGGGAGGACGATAAGGACCTAAATGTTCATCCAATGACACAAATGAACTTATTGGATGCACAAGATTTGTTAAAAACCCTAATTGGACAAGAATAAGCCTAAAGAGGACGAAAATGACCTAAATGTTCATCCAATGACACAAATGAACTTATTGGATGCACAAGATTGGTTAAAAACCCTAATTGGACAAGAATAAGCCTAGGGAGGACGAAAATGACCTAAATGTTCATCCAATGACACAAATGAACTTATTGGATGCACAAGATTGGTTAAAAACCCTAATTGGACAAGAATAAGCCTAGGGAGGATGAAAATGACCTAAATGTTCGTCTAATGACAAAAATGAACTTATTGGATGCACAAGGTTGATTAAAAACCCTAATTGGACAAGAATAAGCCTAAGGAGGACTAAAATGACCCAAATGTTCGTCCAATGACACAAACACACCTATTGGATGCACAAGATTGCATAAAAACCCTAATTGGACAAGAATAAGACTAGGGAGGACGAAAATGACCTAAATGTTCCTCCAATGACACAAACACACCTATTGGATGCACAAGATTGGTTAAAAACCCTAATTGGACAAGAATAAGCCTAGGGAGGACGAAAATGACCTAAATGTTCGTCTACTGACACAAATGAACTTATTGGATGCACAAGATTGGTTAAAAACCCTAATTGGACAAGAATAAGCCTAGGTAAGACGAAAATGACCTAAATGTTCATCCAATGACACAAATGCACTTATTGGATGCACAAGATTGGTTAAAAACCGTAATTAGACAAGAATAAGCCTAGGGAGGACGAAAATGACCTAAATGTTCGTCCAATGACACAAACACACCTATTGGATGCACAAGATTGCATAAAAACCCTAATTGGACAAGAATAAGACTAGGGAGGACGAAAATGACCTAAATGTTCCTCCAATGACACAAACACACCTATTGGATGCACAGGATTGGCTAAAAACCCTAATTGGACAAGAATAAGCCTAGGGAGGACGAAAATGACCTAAATGTTCATCCAATGACACAAATGAACTTATTGGATGCACAAGGTTGGTTAAAAACCCTAATTGGACAAGAATAAGGCTAGGGACGACGAAAATGACCTAAATGATCGTCCAATGACACAAACACACCTATTGGATGCACAAGATTGCATAAAAACCCTAATTGGACAAGAATAAGACTAGGGAGGACGAAAATGACCTAAATGTTCCTCCAATGACACAAACACACCTATTGGATGCACAAGATTGCATAAAAACCTAATTCGACAAGAATAAGACTAAGGACGACGAAAATTACCTAAATGTTCATCCAATGACACAAATGAACTTATTGGATGCACAAGATTGGTTAAAAACCCTAATTGGACAAGAATAAGCCTAGGGAGGACGAAAATGACCTAAATGTTCGTCCAATGACACAAACACACCTATTGGATGCACAAGATTGCATAAAAACCCTAATTGGACAAGAATAAGACTAGGGAGGACGAAAATGACCTAAATGTTCCTCCAATGACACAAACACACCTATTGGATGCACAAGATTGCATAAAAACCCTAATTGGACAAGAATAAGACTAGGGAGGACGAAAATGACCTAAATGTTCATCCAATGACACAAATGAAATTATTGGATGCACAAGATTGGTTAAAAACCCTAATTGGACAAAAATAAGTCTAGGGAGGACGAAAATGACCTAAATGTTCGTCCAATGACACAAACACACCTATTGGATGCACAAGATTGCATAAAAACCCTAATTGGACAAGAATAAGACTAGGGAGGACGAAAATGACCTAAATGTTCATCCAATGACACAAATGAACTTATTGGATGCACAAGATTGGTTAAAAACCCTAATTGGACAAGAATAAGCATAGGGAGGACGAAAATGACCAAAACGTTCATCCAATGACACAAACCCACATATTGGATGCACAAGATTGCTTAAAACCCTAAATTGGACAAGAATAAGACTAGGGAGGACGAAAATGACCTAAAAGTTCATCCAATGACACAAATGAACTTATTGAATGCACAAGATTGGTTAAAAACCCTAATCGGACAAGAATAAGCCTAGGGAGGATGAAAATGACCTAAATGTTCTTCCAATGACACAAACACACCTATTGGATGCACAAGATTGCATAAAAACCCTAATTGGACAAGAATAAGACTAGGGAGGACGAAAATGACCTAAATGTTCCTCCAATGACACAAACACACCTATTGGATGCACAAGATTGCATAAAAACCCTAATTGGACAAGAATAAGCCTAGGGAGGACGAAAATGACCTAAATGTTCATCCAATGACACAAACCCACATATTGGATGCACAAGATTGCTTAAAACCCTAATTGGACAAGAATAAGACTAGGGAGGACGAAAATGACCTAAATGTTCATCCAATGACACAAATGAACTTATTGAATGAACAAGATTGGTTAAAAACCCTAATCGGACAAGAATAAGCCTAGGGAGGATGAAAATGACCTAAATGTTCTTCGAATGACACAAACACACCTATTGGATGCACAAGATTGCATAAAAACCCTAATTGGACAAGAATAAGACTAGGGAGGACGAAAATGACCTAAATGTTCCTCCAATGACACAAACACACCTATTGGATGCACAAGATTGCATAAAAACCCTAATTGGACAAGAATAAGACTAGGGAGGACGAAAATGACCAAAATTTTCATCCAATGGCACAAATGAACTTATTGGATGCACAAGATTGGTTAAAAACCCTAATTGGACAAGAATAAGCATAGGGAGGACGAAAATGACCTAAATGTTCATCCAATGACACAAATCAACTTATTGGATGCACATGATTGGTTAAAAACCCTAATTGGGCAAGAATAAGCCTAGGGAGGACGAAAATGACCTAAATGTTCGTCCAATGAATCAAACAAACCTATTGGATGCACAAGGTGTGTTAAAAACACTAATTGGACAAGAATAAGCCTAGGGAGGACGAAAATGTCCTAAATGTTCAACTAATTACACAAATGAACTTATTGGATGCACAAGGTTGGTTAAAACCCCTAATTGGACAAGAATAAGACTAGGGAGGACGAAAATGACCTAAATGTTCGTCCAATGACACAAACACACCTATTGGATGCACAAGATTGCATAAAAACCCTAATTGGACAAGAATAAGACTAGGGAGGACGAAAATGACCTAAATGTTCATCCAATGACACAAATGAACTTATTGGAAGCACAAGATTGGTTAAAAACCCTATTTGGACAAAAATAAACCTAGGGAGGACGAAAATGACCTAAATAATCATCCAATGACACAAATGAACTTATTGGATGCACAAGATTGGTTAAAAACCCTAATTGGACAAGAATAAGCCAAGGGAGAACGAAAATGACCTAAATATTCGTCCAATGACACAAACACACCTATTGGATGCACAAGATTGCATAAAAACCCTAATTGGACAAGAATAAGACTAGGGAGGACGAAAATGACCTAAATGTTCCTCCAATGACACAAACACACCTATTGGATGCACAAGATTGCATAAAAACCCTAATTGGACAAGAATAAGACTAGGGAGGACGAAAATGACCTAAATGTTCATCCAATGACACAAATGAACTTATTGGATGCACAATATTGGTTAAAAACCCTAATTGGACAAGAATAAGCCTAGGGAGGACGAAAATGACCTAAATGTTCATCCAATGACACAAATAAACTTATTGGATGCACAAGATTGGTTAAAAACCCTAATTGGACAAGAATAAGCCTAGGGAGGACGAAAATCACCTAAATGTTAATCCAATGACACAAACACATCTATTGGATGCACCAGATTTTTTAAAAACCCTAATTGAACAAGAATAAGCCTAGGGAGGACGAAAATGACCTAAATGTTCATCCAAAGACACAAACACACCTATTGGATGCACAAGATTGGTTAAAAACCCTAATTGGACAAGAATAAGCCTAGGGTGGACGAAAATGACCAAAATGTTCATCCAATGACACAAACACACTTATTGGATGCACAAGATTGCTTAAAAAGCCTAATTGTACAAGAATAAGCTTAGGGAAGACGAAAATGACCTAAAGATTCATCCAATGACACAAACACACGAATTGGATGCCCATGGTTGGTTAAAAACCCTAATTGGACAAGAATAAGCCTAGGGAGGACGAAAATGACCTAAATGTTCATCCAATGACACAAATGAACTTATTGGATGCACAAGATTTGTTAAAAACCCTAATTAGACAAGAATAAGCCTAAGGTGGAATTCATCCAATGACACAAACACACTTATTGGATGCACAAGAATGCTTAAAAACCCTAATTGGACAAGAATAAGCCTAGGGAGGACGAAAATGACCTAAATGTTCATCCAAAGACACGAACACACCTATTGGATGCACAAGATATGTTAAAAACCCTAATTGGACAAGATTAAGCCTAGGGAGGGAGAAAATGACCTAAATGTTCATCCAACGACACAAACACACCAATTGGATGCACATGGTTGGTTAAAAACCCTAATGGGACAAGAATAAGCCAAGGGAGGACGATAAGGACCTAAATGTTCATCCAATGACACAAATGAACTTATTGGATGCCCAAGATTTGTTAAAAACCCTAATTGGACAAGAATAAGCCTAAAGAGGACGAAAATGACCTAAATGTTCATCCAATGACACAAATGAACTTATTGGATGCAAAAAATTGGTTAAAAACCCTAATTGGACAACAATAAGCCTAAAGAGGACGAAAATGACCTAAATGTTCATCCAATGACACAAATGAACTTAATGGATGCACAAGATTGTTTAAAAACCCTAATTGGACAAGAATAAGCCTTGGGAGGACGAAAATGACCTAAATATTCATCCAAAGACTCTAACACACCTATTGGATGCACAAGATTTTTTAAAAACCCTAATGGGACAAGAATAAGCCTAGGGTGGACGAAAATGACCTAAATGTTCATCCAATGACACAAACACACCTATTGGAAGCACAAGATTGGTTTAAAACCCTAATTTAACAAGAATAAGCCTAGGGAGGACGAAAATGACCTAAATGTTCATCCAATGACACAAATGAACTTATTGGATGCACAAGATTGGTTAAAAACCCTAATTGGATAAGAATAAGCCTAGGGAGGACGAAAATCACCTAAATGTTAATCCAATGACACAAACACATCTATTGGATGCACCAGATTTTTTAAAAACCCTAATTGAACAATAATAAGCCTAGGGAGGATGAAAATGACGTAAATGTTCATCCAAAGACACAAACACACCTATTGGATGCACAAGATTGGTTAAAAACCCTAATTGGACAAGAATAAGCCTAGGGTGGACGAAAATGACCAAAATGTTCATCCAATGACACAAACACACTTATTGGATGCACAAGATTGCTTAAAAAGCCTAATTGTACAAGAATAAGCTTAGGGAAGACGAAAATGACCTAAAGCTTCATCCAATGACACAAACACACGAATTGGATGCCCATGGTTGGTTAAAAACCCTAATTGGACAAGAATAAGCCTAGGGAGGACGAAAATGACCTAAATGTTCATCCAATGACACAAATGAACTTATTGGATGCACAAGATTTGTTAAAAACCCTAATTAGACAAGAATAAGCCTAAGGTGGAATTCATCCAATGACACAAACACACTTATTGGATGCACAAGAATGCTTAAAAACCCTAATTGGACAAGAATAAGCCTAGGGAGGACGAAAATGACCTAAATGTTCATCCAAAGACACGAACACACCTATAGGATGCACAAGATTGGTTAAAAACCCTAATTGGACAAGATTAAGCCTAGGGAGGGAGAAAATGACCTAAATGTTCATCCAACGACACAAACACACCAATTGGATGCACATGGTTGGTTAAAAACCCTAATGGGACAAGAATAAGCCAAGGGAGGACGATAAGGACCTAAATGTTCATCCAATGACACAAATGAACTTATTGGATGCCCAAGATTTGTTAAAAACCCTAATTGGACAAGAATAAGCCTAAAGAGGACGAAAATGACCTAAATGTTCATCCAATGACACAAATGAACTTATTGGATGCAAAAAATTGGTTAAAAACCCTAATTGGAGAACAATAAGCCTAAAGAGGAAGAAAATGACCTAAATGTTCATCCAATGACACAAATGAACTTAATGGATGCACAAGATTGTTTAAAAACCCTAATTGGACAAGAATAAGCCTTGGGAGGACGAAAATGACCTAAATATTCATCCAAAGACTCAAACACACCTATTGGATGCACAAGATTTTTTAAAAACCCTAATGGGACAAGAATAAGCCTAGGGTGGACGAAAATGACCTAAATGTTCATCCAATGACACAAACACACCTATTGGAAGCACAAGATTGGTTAAAAACCCTAATTTAACAAGAATAAGCCTAGGGAGGACGAAAATGACCTAAATGTTCATCCAACGACACAAATGAACTTATTGGATGCACAAGATTGGTTAAAAACCCTAATTGGACAAGAATAAGCCTAGGGAGGACGAAAATCACCTAAATGTTAATCCAATGACACAAACACATCTATTGGATGCACCAGATTTTTTAAAAACCCTAATTAAACAAGAATAAGCCTAGGGAGAACGAAAATGACCTAAATGTTCATCCAAAGACACAAACACACCTATTGGATGCACAAGATTGGTCAAAAACCCTAATTCGACAAGAATAAGCCTAGGGTGGACGAAAATGACCAAAATGTTCATCCAATGACACAAACACACTTATTGGATGCACAAGATTGCTTAAAAAGCCTAATTGTACAAGAATAAGCTTAGGGAAGACGAAAATGACCTAAAGCTTCTTCCAATGACACAAACACACGAATTGGATGCCCATGGTTGGTTAAAAACCCTAATTGGACAAGAATAAGCCTAGGGAGGACGAAAATGACCTAAATGTTCATCCAATGACACAAATGAACTTATTGGATGCACAAGATTTGTTAAAAACCCTAATTAGACAAGAATAAGCCTAAGGTGGAATTCATCCAATGACACAAACACACTTATTGGATGCACAAGATTGGTTAAAAACCCTAATTTAACAAGAATAAGCCTAGGGAGGACGAAAATGACCTAAATGTTCATCCAATGACACAAATGAACTTATTGGATGCACAAGATTGGTTAAAAACCCTAATTGGACAAGAATAAGCCTAGGGAGGACGAAAATCACCTAAATGTTAATCCAATGACACAAACACATCTATTGGATGCACCAGATTTTTTAAAAACCCTAATTGAACAAGAATAAGCCTAGGGAGGACGAAAATGACCTAAATGTTCATCCAAAGACACAAACACACCTATTGGAAGCACAAGATTGGTTAAAAACCCTAATTGGACAAGAATAAGCCTAGGGTGGACGAAAATGACCAAAATGTTCATCCAATGACACAAACACACTTATTGGATGCACAAGATTGCTTAAAAAGCCTAATTGTACAAGAATAAGCTTAGGGAAGACGAAAATGACCTAAAGCTTCATCCAATGACACAAACACACGAATTGGATGCCCATGGTTGGTTAAAAACCCTAATTGGACAAGAATAAGCCTAGGGAGGACGAAAATGACCTAAATGTTCATCCAATGACACAAATGAACTTATTAGATGCACAAGATTTGTTAAAAACCCTAATTAGACAAGAATAAGCCTAAGGTGGAATTCATCCAATGACACAAACACACTTATTGGATGCACAAGAATGCTTAAAAACCCTAATTGGACAAGAATAAGCCTAGGGAGTACGAAAATGACCTAAATGTTCATCCAAAGACACGAACACACCTATTGGATGCACAAGATTGGTTAAAAACCCTAATTGGACAAGATTAAGCCTAGGGAGGGAGAAAATGACCTAAATGTTCATCCAACGACACAAACACACCAATTGGATGCACAAGGTTGGTTAAAAACCCTAATGGGACAAGAATAAGCCAAGGGAGGACGATAAGGACCTAAATGTTCATCCAATGACACAAATGAACTTATTGGATGCCCAAGATTTGTTAAAAACCCTAATTGGACAAGAATAAGCCTAAAGAGGACGAAAATGACCTAAATGTTCATCCAATGACACAAATGAACTTATTG
This sequence comes from Cicer pinnatifidum, assembly GCA_037974775.1. NCBI lineage: Eukaryota > Viridiplantae > Streptophyta > Magnoliopsida > Fabales > Fabaceae > Cicer > Cicer pinnatifidum. The sequence goes on along the minus strand of JBBPBR010000001.1, from coordinate 28,163,783 downwards.
GATGCAAAAAATTGGTTAAAAACCCTAATTGGACAACAATAAGCCTAAAGAGGACGAAAATGACCTAAATGTTCATCCAATGACACAAATGAACTTAATGGATGCACAAGATTGTTTAAAAACCCTAATTGGACAAGAATAAGCCTAGGGAGGACGAAAATGACCTAAATGTTCATCCAATGACACAAACACACCTATTGGAAGCACAAGATTGGTTAAAAACCCTAATTTAACAAGAATAAGCCTAGGGAGGACGAAAATGACCTAAATGTTCATCCAGTGACACAAATGAACTTATTGGATGCACAAGATTGGTTAAAAACCCTAATTGGACAAGAATAAGCCTAGGGAGGACGAAAATCACCTAAATGTTAATCCAATGACACAAACACATCTATTGGATGCACCAGATTTTTTAAAAACCCTAATTGAACAAGAATAAGCCTAGGGAGGACGAAAATGACCTAAATGTTCATCAAAAGACACAAACACACCTATTGGATGCACAAGATTGGTTAAAAACCCGAATTGGACAAGAATAAGCCTAGGGTGGACGAAAATGACCAAAATGTTCATCCAATGACACAAACACACTTATTGGATGCACAAGATTGGTTAAAAACCCGAATTGTACAAGAATAAGCTTAGGGAAGACGAAAATGACCTAAAGCTTCATCCAATGACACAAACACACGAATTGGATGCCCATGGTTGGTTAAAAACCCTAATTGGACAAGAATAAGCCTAGGGAGGACGAAAATGACCTAAATGTTCATCCAATGACACAAATGAACTTATTGGATGCACAAGATTTGTTAAAAACCCTAATTAGACAAGAATAAGCCTAAGGTGGAATTCATCCAATGACACAAACACACTTATTGGATGCACAAGAATGCTTAAAAACCCTAATTGGACAAGAATAAGCCTAGGGAGGACGAAAATGACCTAAATGTTCATCCAAAGACACGAACACACCTATTGGATGCACAAGATTGGTTAAAAACCCTAATTGGACAAGATTAAGCCTAGGGGGGGAGAAAATGACCTAAATGTTCATCCAACGACACAAACACACCAATTGGATGCACATGGTTGGTTAAAAACCCTAATGGGACAAGAATAAGCCAAGGGAGGACGATAAGGACCTAAATGTTCATCCAATGACACAAATGAACTTATTGGATGCCCAAGATTTGTTAAAAACCCTAATTGGACAAGAATAAGCCTAAAGAGGACGAAAATGACCTAAATGTTCATCCAATGACACAAATGTACTTATTGGATGCAAAAAATTGGTTAAAAACCCTAATTGGACAACAATAAGCCTAAAGAGGACGAAAATGACCTAAATGTTCATCCAATGACACAAATGAACTTAATGGATGCACAAGATTGTTTAAAAACCCTAATTGGACAAGAATAAGCCTTGGGAGGACGAAAATGACCTAAATGTTCATCCAATGACACAAACACACCTATTGGAAGCACAAGATTGGTTAAAAACCCTAATTTAACAAGAATAAGCCTAGGGAGGACGAAAATGACCTAAATGTTCATCCAATGACACAAATGAACTTATTGGATGCACAAGATTGGTTAAAAACCCTAATTGGACAAGAATAAGCCTAGGGAGGACGAAAATCACCTAAATGTTAATCCAATGACACAAACACATCTATTGGATGCACCAGATTTTTTAAAAACCCTAATTAAACAAGAATAAGCCTAGGGAGGACGAAAATGACCTAAATGTTCATCCAAAGACACAAACACACCTATTGGATGCACAAGATTGGTCAAAAACCCTAATTGAACAAGAATAAGCCTAGGGTGGACGAAAATGACCAAAATGTTCATCCAATGACACAAACACACTTATTGGATGCACAAGATTGCTTAAAAAGCCTAATTGTACAAGAATAAGCTTAGGGAAGACGAAAATGACCTAAAGCTTCATCCAATGACACAAACACACGAATTGGATGCCCATGGTTGGTTAAAAACCCTAATTGGACAAGAATAAGCCTAGGGAGGACGAAAATGACCTAAATGTTCATCCAATGACACAAATGAACTTATTGGATGCACAAGATTTGTTAAAAACCCTAATTAGACAAGAATAAGCCTAAGGTGGAATTCATCCAATGACACAAACACACTTATTGGATGCACAAGAATGCTTAAAAACCCTAATTGGACAAGAATAAGCCTAGGGAGGACGAAAATGACCTAAATGTTCATCCAAAGACACGAACACACCTATTGGATGCACAAGATTGGTTAAAAACCCTAATTAGACAAGATTAAGCCTAGGGAGGGAGAAAATGACCTAAATGTTCATCCAACGACACAAACACACCAATTGGATGCACATGGTTGGTTAAAAACCCTAATGAGACAAGAATAAGCCAAGGGAGGACGATAAGGACCTAAATGTTCATCCAATGACACAAATGAACTTATTGGATGCCCAAGATTTGTTAAAAACCCTAATTGGACAAGAATAAGCCTAAAGAGGACGAAAATGACCTAAATGTTCATCCAATGACACAAACACACTTATTGGATGCACAAGATTGCTTTAAAAGCCTAATTGTACAAGAATAAGCTTAGGGAAGACGAAAATGACCTAAAGCTTCATCCAATGACACAAACACACGAATTGGATGCCCATGGTTGGTTAAAAACCCTAATTGGACAAGAATAAGCCTAGAGAGGACGAAAATGACTTAAATGTTCATCCAATGACACAAATGAACTTATTGGATGCACAAGATTTGTTAAAAACCCTAATTAGACAAGAATAAGCCTAAGGTGGAATTCATCCAATGACACAAACACACTTATTGGATGCACAAGATTGGTTAAAAACCCTAATTTAACAAGAATAAGCCTAGGGAGGACGAAAATGACCTAAATGTTCGTCCAATGACACAAATGAACTTATTGGATGCACAAGATTGGTTAAAAACCCTAACTGGACAAGAATAAGCCTAGAGAGGACGAAAATCACCTAAATGTTAATCCAATGACACAAACACATCTATTGGATGCACCAGATTTTTTAAAAACCCTAATTGAACAAGAATAAGCCTAGGGAGGACGAAAATGACCTAAATGTTCATCCAAAGACACAAACACACCTATTGGATGCACAAGATTGTTTAAAAACCCTGATTCGACAAGAATAAGCCTAGGGAGGACGAAAATGACTTTAATGTTCAACCAATAACACAAATGAACTTATTGGATGCACAGGCTTTGTTAAAAACTCTAATTGGACAAGAATAAGCCTAAGGAGGACGAAAATGACCAAAATGTACATCCAATGACACAAATGAACCTATTGGATGCAAAAGATTGGTTAAAAACCCTAATTTAACAAGAATAAGCCTAGGGTGGACGAAAATGACCTAAATGTTCGTCCAATGACACAAATGAACTTATTGGATGCACAAGATTGGTTAAAAACCCTAATTGGACAAGAATAAGCCTAGGGAGGACGAAAATGACCTAAATGTTCATCCAATGACACAAAGGAACTTATTGGATGCACAAGATTGGTTGAAAACCCTAATTCGACAAGAATAAGCCTAGGGAGGACGAAAATGACCTAAATGTTCATCCAATGACACAAATGAACTTATTGGATGCACAAGATTGGTTAAAAACCCTAATTGGACAAGAATAAGCCTAGGGAGGACGAAAATGACCTAAATGTTCATCCAATGACACAAATGAACTTATTGGATGCACAAGATTGGTTAAAAACCCTAATTGGACAAGAATAAGCCTACGGAGGACGAAAATGACCTAAATGTTCATCCAATGACACAAATGAACTTATTGGATGCACAAGATTGGTTAAAAACCCTAATTTGACAAGAATAAGCCTAGGGAGGACGAAAATGACCTAAATGTTCATCCAATGACACAAATGAACTTATTGGATGCACAAGATTGGTTAAAAACCCTAATTGGACAAGAATAAGCCTACGGAGGACGAAAATGACCTAAATGTTCATCCAATGACACAAATAAACTTATTGGATGCACATGATTGGTTAAAAACCCTAATTGGACAAGAATAAGCCTAGGGAGGACGAAAATGACCTAAATGTTCGTCGAATGACACAAATGAACTTATTGGATGCACAAGATTGGTTAAAAACCCTAATTGGACAAGAATAAGCCTAGGGAGGACGAAAATGACCTAAATGTTCATCCAATGACACAAATGAACTTATTGGATGCAAAAAATTGGTTAAAAACCCTAATTGGACAACAATAAGCCTAAAGAGGACGAAAATGACCTAAATGTTCATCCAATGACACAAATGAACTTAATGGATGCACAAGATTGTTTAAAAACCCTAATTGGACAAGAATAAGCCTTGGGAGGATGAAAATGACCTAAATATTCATCCAAAGACTCTAACACACCTATTGGATGCACAAGTTTTTTTAAAAACCCTAATGGGACAAGAATAAGCCTAGGGTGGACGAAAATGACCTAAATGTTCATCCAATGACACAAACACACCTATTGGAAGCACAAGATTGGTTTAAAACCCTAATTTAACAAGAATAAGCCTAGGGAGGACGAAAATGACCTAAATGTTCATCCAATGACACAAATGAACTTATTGGATGCACAAGATTGGTTAAAAACCCTAATTGGACAAGAATAAGCCTAGGGAGGACGAAAATCACCTAAATGTTAATCCAATGACACAAACACATCTATTGGATGCACCAGATTGTTTAAAAACCCTAATTGAACAAGAATAAGCCTAGGGAGGACGAAAATGACCTAAATGTTCATCCAAAGACACAAACACACCTATTGGATGCACAAGATTGGTTAAAAACCCTAATTGGACAAGAATAAGCCTAGGGTGGACGAAAATGACCAAAATGTTCATCCAATGACACAAACACACTTATTGGATGCACAAGATTGCTTAAAAAGCCTAATTGTACAAGAATAAGCTTAGGGAAGACGAAAATGACCTAAAGCTTCATCCAATGACACAAACACACGAATTGGATGCCCATGGTTGGTTAAAAACCCTAATTGGACAAGAATAAGCCTAGGGAGGACGAAAATCACCTAAATGTTAATCCAATGACACAAACACATCTATTGGATGCACCAGATTTTTTAAAAACCCTAATTGAACAAGAATAAGCCTAGGGAGGACGAAAATGACCTAAATGTTCATCCAAAGACACAAACACACCTATTGGATGCACAAGATTGGTTAAAAACCCTAATTGGACAAGAATAAGCCTAGGGTGGACGAAAATGACCAAAATGTTCATCCAATGACACAAACACACTTATTGGATGCACAAGATTGCTTAAAAAGCCTAATTGGACAAGAATAAGCTTAGGGAAGACGAAAATGACCTAAAGCTTCATCCAATGACACAAACACACGAATTGGATGCCCATGGTTGGTTAAAAACCCTAATTGGACAAGAATAAGCCTAGGGAGGACGAAAATGACCTAAATGTTCATCCAATGACACAAATGAACTTATTGGATGCACAAGATTTGTTAAAAACCCTAATTAGACAAGAATAAGCCTAAGGTGGAATTCATCCAATGACACAAACACACTTATTGGATGCACAAGAATGCTGAAAAACCCTAATTGGACAAGAATAAGCCTAGGGAGGACGAAAATGACCTAAATGTTCATCCAAAGACACGAACACACCTATTGGATGCACAAGATTGGTTAAAAACCCTAATTGGACAAGATTAAGCCTAGGGAGGGAGAAAATGACCTAAATGTTCATCCAACGACACAAACACACCAATTGGATGCACATGGTTGGTTAAAAACCCTAATGGGACAAGAATAAGCCAAGGGAGGACGATAAGGACCTAAATGTTCATCCAATGACACAAATGAACTTATTGGATGCCCAAGATTTGTTAAAAACCCTAATTGGACAAGAATAAGCCTAGAGAGGACGAAAATGACCTAAATGTTCATCCAATGACACAAATGAACTTATTGGATGCAAAAAATTGGTTAAAAACCCTAATTGGACAACAATAAGCCTAAAGAGGACGAAAATGACCTAAATGTTCATCCAATGACACAAATGAACTTAATGGATGCACAAGATTGTTTAAAAACCCTAATTGGACAAGAATAAGCCTAGGGAGGACGAAAATGACCTAAATGTTCATCCAATGACACAAACACACCTATTGGAAGCACAAGATTGGTTAAAAACCCTAATTTAACAAGAATAAGCCTAGGGAGGACGAAAATGACCTAAATGTTCATCCAGTGACACAAATGAACTTATTGGATGCACAAGATTGGTTAAAAACCCTAATTGGACAAGAATAAGCCTAGGGAGGACGAAAATCACCTAAATGTTAATCCAATGACACAAACACATCTATTGGATGCACCAGATTTTTTAAAAACCCTAATTAAACAAGAATAAGCCTAGGGAGAACGAAAATGACCTAAATGTTCATCCAAAGACACAAACACACCTATTGGATGCACAAGATTGGTCAAAAACCCTAATT
>JBBPBR010000001.1:28143211-28157207 GCA_037974775.1 Cicer pinnatifidum | reverse complement strand
TAAATGTTCATCCAATGACACAAATGAACTTATTGGATGCACAAGATTTGTTAAAAACCCTAATTAGACAAGAATAAGCCTAAGGTGGAATTCATCCAATGACACAAACACACTTATTGGATGCACAAGATTGGTTAAAAACCCTAATTTAACAAGAATAAGCCTAGGGAGGACGAAAATGACCTAAATGTTCGTCCAATGACACAAATGAACTTATTGGATGCACAAGATTGGTTAAAAACCCTAACTGGACAAGAATAAGCCTAGAGAGGACGAAAATCACCTAAATGTTAATCCAATGACACAAACACATCTATTGGATGCACCAGATTTTTTAAAAACCCTAATTGAACAAGAATAAGCCTAGGGAGGACGAAAATGACCTAAATGTTCATCCAAAGACACAAACACACCTATTGGATGCACAAGATTGTTTAAAAACCCTGATTCGACAAGAAAAAGCCTAGGGAGGACGAAAATGACTTTAATGTTCAACCAATAACACAAATGAACTTATTGGATGCACAGGCTTTGTTAAAAACTCTAATTGGACAAGAATAAGCCTAAGGAGGACGAAAATGACCAAAATGTACATCCAATGACACAAATGAACCTATTGGATGCAAAAGATTGGTTAAAAACCCTAATTTAACAAGAATAAGCCTAGGGTGGACGAAAATGACCTAAATGTTCGTCCAATGACACAAATGAACTTATTGGATGCACAAGATTGGTTAAAAACCCTAATTGGACAAGAATAAGCCTAGGGAGGACGAAAATCACCTAAATGTTCATCCAACGACACAAACACACCAATTGGATGCACATGGTTGGTTAAAAACCCTAATGGGACAAGAATAAGCCAAGGGAGGACGATAAGGACCTAAATGTTCATCCAATGACACAAATGAACTTATTGGATGCCCAAGATTTGTTAAAAACCCTAATTGGACAAGAATAAGCCTAAAGAGGACGAAAATGACCTAAATGTTCATCCAATGACACAAACACACTTATTGGATGCACAAGATTGCTTTAAAAGCCTAATTATACAAGAATAAGCTTAGGGAAGACGAAAATGACCTAAAGCTTCATCCAATGACACAAACACACGAATTGGATGCCCATGGTTGGTTAAAAACCCTAATTGGACAAGAATAAGCCTAGAGAGGACGAAAATGACCTAAATGTTCATCCAATGACACAAATGAACTTATTGGATGCACAAGATTTGTTAAAAACCCTAATTAGACAAGAATAAGCCTAAGGTGGAATTCATCCAATGACACACACTTATTGGATGCACAAGATTGGTTAAAAACCCTAATTTAACAAGAATAAGCCTAGGGAGGACGAAAATGACCTAAATGTTCGTCCAATGACACAAATGAACTTATTGGATGCACAAGATTGGTTAAAAACCCTAACTGGACAAGAATAAGCCTAGAGAGGACGAAAATCACCTAAATGTTAATCCAATGACACAAACACATCTATTGGATGCACCAGATTTTTTAAAAACCCTAATTGAACAAGAATAAGCCTAGGGAGGACGAAAATGACCTAAATGTTCATCCAAAGACACAAACACACCTATTGGATGCACAAGATTGTTTAAAAACCCTGATTCGACAAGAATAAGCCTAGGGAGGACGAAAATGACTTTAATGTTCAACCAATAACACAAATGAACTTATTGGATGCACAGGCTTTGTTAAAAACTCTAATTGGACAAGAATAAGCCTAAGGAGGACGAAAATGACCAAAATGTACATCCAATGACACAAATGAACCTATTGGATGCAAAAGATTGGTTAAAAACCCTAATTTAACAAGAATAAGCCTAGGGTGGACGAAAATGACCTAAATGTTCGTCCAATGACACAAATGAACTTATTGGATGCACAAGATTGGTTAAAAACCCTAATTGGACAAGAATAAGCCTAGGGAGGACGAAAATCACCTAAATGTTAATCCAATGACACAAACACATCTATTGGATGCACCAGATTTTTTAAAAACCCTAATTAAACAAGAATAAGCCTAGGGAGAACGAAAATGACCTAAATGTTCATCCAAAGACACAAACACACCTATTGGATGCACAAGATTGGTCAAAAACCCTAATTGGACATGAATAAGCCTAGGGTGGACGAAAATGACCAAAATGTTCATCCAATGACACAAACACACTTATTGGATGCACAAGATTGCTTAAAAACCCTAATTGTACAAGAATAAGCTTAGGGAAGACGAAAATGACCTAAAGCTTCTTCCAATGACACAAACACACGAATTGGATGCCCATGGTTGGTTAAAAACCCTAATTGGACAAGAATAAGCCTAGGGAGGACGAAAATGACCTAAATGTTCATCCAATGACACAAATGAACTTATTGGATGCACAAGATTTGTTAAAAACCCTAATTAGACAAGAATAAGCCTAAGGTGGAATTCATCCAATGACACAAACACACTTATTAGATGCACAAGATTGGTTAAAAACCCTAATTTAACAAGAATAAGCCTAGGGAGGACGAAAATGACCTAAATGTTCATCCAATGACACAAATGAACTTATTGGATGCACAAGATTGGTTAAAAACCCTAATTGGACAAGAATAAGCCTAAGGAGGACGAAAATCACCTAAATGTTAATCCAATGACACAAACACATCTATTGGATGCACCAGATTTTTTAAAAACCCTAATTGAACAAGAATAAGCCTAGGGAGGACGAAAATGACCTAAATGTTCATCCAAAGACACAAACACACCTATTGGATGCACAAGATTGGTTAAAAACCCTAATTGGACAAGAATAAGCCTAGGGTGGACGAAAATGACCAAAATGTTCATCCAATGACACAAACACACTTATTGGATGCACAAGATTGCTTAAAAAGCCTAATTGTACAAGAATAAGCTTAGGGAAGACGAAAATGACCTAAAGCTTCATCCAATGACACAAACACACGAATTGGATGCCCATGGTTGGTTAAAAACCCTAATTGGACAAGAATAAGCCTAGGGAGGACGAAAATGACCTAAATGTTCATCCAATGACACAAATGAACTTATTGGATGCACAAGATTTGTTAAAAACCCTAATTAGACAAGAATAAGCCTAAGGTGGAATTCATCCAATGACACAAACACACTTATTGGATGCACAAGAATGCTTAAAAACCCTAATTGGACAAGAATAACCCTAGGGAGGACGAAAATGACCTAAATGTTCATCCAAAGACACGAACACACCTATTGGATGCACAAGATTGGTTAAAAACCCTAATTGGACAAGATTAAGCCTAGGGAGGGAGAAAATGACCTAAATGTTCATCCAACGACACAAACACACCAATTGGATGCACATGGTTGGTTAAAAACCATAATGGGACAAGAATAAGCCAAGGGAGGACGATAAGGACCTAAATGTTCATCCAATGACACAAATGAACTTATTGGATGCCCAAGATTTGTTAAAAACCCTAATTGGACAAGAATAAGCCTAAAGAGGACGAAAATGACCTAAATGTTCATCCAATGACACAAACACACTTATTGGATGCACAAGATTGCTTTAAAAGCCTAATTGTACAAGAATAAGCTTAGGGAAGACGAAAATGACCTAAAGCTTCATCCAATGACACAAACACACGAATTGGATGCCCATGGTTGGTTAAAAACCCTAATTGGACAAGAATAAGCCTAGAGAGGACGAAAATGACCTAAATGTTCATCCAATGACACAAATGAACTTATTGGATGCACAAGATTTGTTAAAAACCCTAATTAGACAAGAATAAGCCTAAGGTGGAATTCATCCAATGACACAAACACACTTATTGGATGCACAAGATTGGTTAAAAACCCTAATTTAACAAGAATAAGCCTAGGGAGGACGAAAATGACCTATATGTTCGTCCAATGACACAAATGAACTTATTGGATGCACAAGATTGGTTAAAAACCCTAACTGGACAAGAATAAGCCTAGAGAGGACGAAAATCACCTAAATGTTAATCCAATGACACAAACACATCTATTGGATGCACCAGATTTTTTAAAAACCCTAATTGAACAAGAATAAGCCTAGGGAGGACGAAAATGACCTAAATGTTCATCCAAAGACACAAACACACCTATTGGATGCACAAGATTGTTTAAAAACCCTGATTCGACAAGAATAAGCCTAGGGAGGACGAAAATGACTTTAATGTTCAACCAATAACACAAATGAACTTATTGGATGCACAGGCTTTGTTAAAAACTCTAATTGGACAAGAATAAGCCTAAGGAGGACGAAAATGACCAAAATGTACATCCAATGACACAAATGAACCTATTGGATGCAAAAGATTGGTTAAAAACCCTAATTGGACAAGAATAAGCCTAGGGTGGACGAAAATGACCTAAATGTTCATCCAATGACACAAACACACCTATTGGAAGCACAAGATTGGTTAAAAACCCTAATTTAACAAGAATAAGCCTAGGGAGGACGAAAATGACCTAAATGTTCATCCAATGACACAAATTAACTTATTGGATGCACAAGATTTGTTAAAAACCCTAATTGGACAAGAATAAGCCTAGGGTGGACGAAAATGACCTAAATGTTCATCCAATGACACAAACACACTTATTTGATGCACAAGATTGCTTAAAAACCCTCACTACAAGAAATTCTGAAAATTGCGGCACTTTGCTTGCGACGGTTAGAGAAGAACCGCCTCCGCTCCAACATTACGACGGTTCATGCGACGGTTTTGGACAACCGCTGCCACCCTTCAAATAAAACAAAATCAGTTATTGCGTTGTTATTATACAATCGTGCGTTCTCATCATTTCTTAGTCCCGCCTTCTACAAAACCCTAAAATCTCTCAAATCCCCCAAATCTCTCTAACCCCCCTCAAATCTCTCAAAGTAGAAAAACGAAATCATTTGCAATCTGGGAAATGAGAAGAAAAAAAAACTCTCAACTCTCAATCTCCCTCAAATATCCCGATCTATCAATCTCTCAAAATTTGAAAGAAGAAAAATGAAAACAAACCCAAATCTGGCGACGATGCTGCTTCCCATCTTTGTCTCCGACAACGCTGCTTCCCACCTCTCTCTCAGGCGATGATGCTCCTTCTCGCCTATGTCTCTGGCGTCGGCGTTGCTTCTCGTCTCTATCTCCGGCATTGGCGAAGCTTCCTCTCTCTGTCTCTGGCGACTGTGCAGAGCAACACCATTTCAACGACATAACACAATATATGGTTTGTTAGTAACCCTAAAACTTGATCAAATTTGATATTAAAATTGGAATTTAAGTGTGTGATATCATATAGTGAAATTGAAGTTTTGTTTTAAAGTTTTGCAAGAATTTTGTATTAAAAAATGTTTGCTATTTCGTTTGGATTTTTTTGGATGATGATATTATTACTGTTGTTGTTTTGGCTGTGGTGTTGTGTTTTTTTAATTAAGTTATATATACCAGTCTAAAGTTGTGTTTGTCAAGTTTTTGTGATTTGAACTAGATTATCAATTATCATTTTTGGCTATTTATACTTTCATGTTGAATTTTTTGCAGTTATTGATCTGGGGAATTCACTTGCTTGCAAGAAGAAAAGAAAGTGCAATAAGATATGAGCTATACTGTGAGTGGATTGATTTTGTCGAAGATTTATAGGCATTCAATTTTTGTAAATGGATTGTCTGGTTGATCCTATTGAGGTGTCAATACGCACACCCTGCAGGTCTGACCTTGAATGTTCTGTTCTATATAAGTTATTTAGTATTAGTTGAAAAGGGTTATCAAATTACAATTCATCTAATTCCCCATTGCTTTCAGTGTATTTAGGCTCCAAATTTTGTTAATAGTTGTCGTTATGAGAGACCTATAAGACACTGCATTGTCATTAGAATTATACATAAAATTCTTCCTGGCAAGCCTGCTTGAAAAATTGATTGTACTTACTATTGTTGTTTTGGCTGTGATGTTGTGTTTTTTTAATTAAATTGTATTTTTGCTACTAATGTGGTGATGAGAGGATATGCAGTGGGGTTTTTGGTGTGGTGGTTGCTTTGAGGTATTATTTTGTTGCTTGATTTTGATTGAGATAACGATTGTATGAGTACTTAATTCCAGCATATGACCTAGGATTAGGAAGCAGGTTAGTATTGGCTACATGGGATTATGAGATAATGATTGTATGAGTACTTGCTTCAAAATTAGTAGTTGAGGGATTGGTTGAACATTTTCATACATGCACCTCAACATGTTGAACCCCTCAAGAGATGATTCCATGTTGCTCATAGCTCTATCTATATTCCTCATCATTTTCGTGCCTCACATGTTCTTAAGGCATTTGAATTTGCGGTATTCAGATTAGTGGTACATTTTGTGAATTTATTTAGCTGCTTGCAGCTGTTCTATATGAGAAAAATGTTATTTTAATAATTTTGCTTAGTTATAATAATCTAATGACTTTGCCTTATATCTAACTAAGTTATTTTATTTTTAACCTAAGTATTTGTATACTTGATAGGATTAGACTACAAGTCTAATATATGATTTATGAATATGCTATTTTTCTTTTAATCATCCTTCTGTTCCTTACTGTGATACAGGGTGTTCTTGGAATTAAGGTGAAGATCATGCTTGATTGGGATCCTAAAGGTAAACAAGGTCCTAAAACTCCCCTTCCTGATATTGTCACCATTCACTCTCCAAAGGAAGAGGAAGAGTACATCCGACCTGCTGTTGTTCTGGCAAATGATGTTGAGGTTCTTGTTGTTGTTGCTTAATATATTTTGAAAAACAGTAGTCCTTTTAATTAGCTGAGTGCCTGATTTGCTTTTGTTGCATGCAATGTTTGTTGTCAAAGACTCATCACAATTTTTGTAGTCTGACCGTTTAAGATATTGTTATACTTCGTTGCAAGTATTTAAGTGTTATTCGTTCTTCTTTTAATCATCCTTCTTAGCAAGAAAACTTTTCCATTTGATGTTTATTTTGTTTATCGGAATTTTGCTTCTCCCGTGCCTTGCCATTTATTTTTGCTCTGGGCCTCATTATTGTATATTGCAAAAATGTCTTGTTTTTTATTTTCATTCAAGTCAAACTGACTGTATACTGTAGTGCTAACTGACTGTATGACGTAGTTCTTCAAGTTAAAAGTTGTAGTCATGGTGATCTACTGTTAGATATGAGCTCCAAAATAGGTAGAATAAGCAATAAAGCTTTTTAAGTAATTAAGAAAACCATATAAATTGCAAAATGTTTTCTCACCCTAGCTTCCGTGGACCATCTTATATTTTGTTTTATTTATATTGTTGTAATTAAATCATATTTGTTGTAGTCATGTTTTAATATTTTATTTGAGTTGTTTATTATCACTATCAAATCGGGAAATTAGTTTGATATTTGCATGTTTTGATTTTTCAGTATTTGATCTTGTTTAAGTTTAATTAGTTTGATGTTAATATTATAGTTTAAGTATGTGTGAAAAAGTGATGTTGAATTTAATATATATATATATATATATATATATATATATATATATATATATATATATATATATATATACTTATATGTTTTTACAGGCAAGACATACATTGGATCGCCAAGAGATAGAAGACGTTCTTCTGAGTCTAGTTGCTGGTCTAATCATGGAACAATATCATTAGGAATTTAGGAACTATCTAGATGAATTATGAACTAAGTTTGATGTTGTTTTTTTCATTCAGTCACTTTATTAATGTTTTGGTTTTTGAATATTTAAACTAATTTACTTATTGTTTTGATTAATTTCAATGTATGGTTGTTACCTTTGAATATATTATATGAATTAAATTTATTTAAAATTTTATATTTGTGTATTTTAGTTATGTAAATGAGATTTGAGTATTTTTTTATTTTAATTAAATAAACAAAAAATGGAAAACAATAATTAAAAAAAAAACAAAAAATTCAAATTTGCGACGGTTTAAACCGTCGCTAAAAGTATATATAAAGGCAGTTTGTAACCGTCGCTAAAAGTACATAGAGGCTGTTTGTAACTGTCGCAATACCATCTTAGAACAAAAAGTAGGTGATTTAAAGACTCTATTAGAGGCGGTTAAAAACCCTAATTGGATATCAATAAGCCTAGGGAGGACGAAAATGACACAAACACACCTATTGGATGCACAAGGTTGTTTAAAAACCTTAATTGGACAAGAATAAGCCTAAGGAGGACGAAAATGACCTAAATGTACATCCAATGACACAAATGAACTTATTGGATGCACAAAAGTGGTTAAAAACCATAATTGGACAACAATAAGCCTAGGGAGGACAAAAATAACCTAAATGTTCATCAAATGACACAAATGAACTTATTGGATGCACAAGATTGGTTAAAAACCCTAATTGGAAAAGAATAAGCCTAGGGTGGAAGAAAATGACCTAAATGTTAATCCAATGACACAAACACATCTATTGGATACCCAAGATTTTTTAAAAACCATAATTGGACAAGAATAAGCCTAGGGTGGACGAAAATGACCTAAATGTTCATCCAAAGAAACAAACACACCTATTGGATGCACAAGATTGGTTAAAAACGCTAATTGGACAAGAATAAGCCTAGGGAGGACAAAAAAGACCTAAATTTTTATCCAATGACACAAACGAACTTATTGGATGCACAAGATTTGTTAAAAACCCTAATTGGACAAGAATAAGCCTAAGGAGGACGAAAATGACCTAAATGTACATCCAATGACAGAAATGAACTTATTGGATGCACAAGATTGTTTAAAAACCCTAATTGGACAAGAATAAGCCATGGGAGGCAAAAATGACTTAAATGTTCATCCAGTGACACAAACAAACCTGTTGGATGCACAAGGTTGTTTAAAAACCCTAATTCGACAAGAATAAGCCTAAGGAGGACGAAAATGACCTAAATGTACATCCAATGACACAAATGAACTTATTGGATGCACAAAACTGGTTAAAAACCCTTATTGGACATCAATAAGCCTAGGGAGGACGAAAATAACCTAAATGTTCATCCAATGACACAAACACACCTATTGGATGCACAAGGTTGTTTAAAAACCCTAATTGGACAAGAATAAGCCTAAGGAGGACGAAAATGACCTAAATGTACATCAAACGACACAAATGAACTTATTGGATGCACAAAAGTGATAAAAAAACCATAATTGGACAACAATAAGCCTAGGGAGGACAAAAATAACCTAAATGTTCATCCAATGACACAAATGAACTTATTAGATTCACAAGATTGGTTAAAAACCCTAATTGGAAAAGAATAAGCCTAGGGTGGAAGAAAATGACCTAAATGTTAATCCAATGACACAAACACATCTATTGGATACACAAGATTTTTTAAAAATCATAATTGGACAAGAATAAGCCTAGGGTGGACGAAAATGACCTAAATGAACATCCAAAGAAACAAACACACCTATTGGATGCACAAGATTGGTTAAAAACGCTAATTGGACAAGAATAAGCCTAGGGAGGACAAAAAAGACCTAAATTTTTATCCAATGACACAAACGAACTTATTGGATGCACAAGATTTGTTAAAAACCCTAATTGGACAAGAATAAGCCTAAGGAGGACGAAAATGACCTAAATGTACATCCAATGACAGAAATGAACTTATTGGATGCACAACATTGTTTAAAAACCCTAATTGGACAAGAATAAGCCATGGGAGGCAAAAATGACTTAAATGTTCATCCAGTGACACAAACACACCTGTTGGATGCACAAGGTTGTTTAAAAACCCTAATTCGACAAGAATAAACCTAAGGAGGACGAAAATGACCTAAATGTACATCCAATGACACAAATGAACTTATTGGATGCACAAAACTGGTTAAAAACCCTAATTGGACATCAATAAGCCTAGGGAGGACGAAAATAACCTAAATGTTCATCCAATGACACAAACACACCTATTGGATGCACAAGGTTGTTTAAAAACCCTAATTGGACAAGAATAAGCCTAAGGAGGACGAAAATGACCTAAATGTACATCCAACGACACAAATGAACTTATTGGATGCACAAAAGTGATTAAAAACCATAATTGGACAACAATAAGCCTAGGGAGGACAAAAATAACCTAAATGTTCATCCAATGACACAAATGAACTTATTGGATGCACAAGATTGGTTAAAAACCCTAATTGGAAAAGAATAAGCCTAGGGTGGAAGAAAATGACCTAAATGTTAATCCAATGACACAAACACATCTATTGGATACACAAGATTTTTTAAAAACCGTAATTGGACATGAATAAGCCTAGGGTGGACGAAAATGACCTAAATGTTCATCCAACGAAACAAACACACCTATTGGATGCACAAGATTGGTTAAAAACGCTAATTGGACAAGAATAAGCCTAGGGAGGACACAAAAGACCTAAATTTTTATCCAATGACACAAACGAACTTATTGGATGCACAAGATTTGTTAAAAACCCTAATTCGACAAGAATAAGCCTAAGGAGGACGAAAATGACCTAAATGTACATCCAAAGACAGAAATGAACTTATTGGATGCACAAAAGTGGTTAAAACCCCTAATTGGACATCAATAAGCCTAGGGAGAGTACATCCGACCTGATGCTGTTCTGGCAAATGATCTTGAGGTTCTTGTTGTTGTTGCTTAATATGTTTTGAAAAACAGTAGTCCTTTTAATTAGCTGAGTGCCTGATTTTCTTTTGTTGCATGCAATGTTTGTTTCAAAGACTCATCACAATTTTTGTAGTCTGACCGTTTAAGATATTGTTATACTTCGTTGCAAGTATTTAAGTGTTATTTGTTCTTCTTTTAATCATCCTTCTTAGCAAGAAAACTTTTCCATTTGATGTTTATTTTGTTTATCAAAATTTTGCTTCTCCCGTGCCTTGCCATTTATTTTGGCTCTGGGCCTCATTATTGTATATTGCAAAAATGTCTTGTTTTTTATTTTCATTCAAGTCAAACTGACTGTATACTGTAGTGCTAACTGACTGTATGCCGTAGTTCTTCAAGTTAAAAGTTGTAGTCATGGTGATCTACTGTTAGATATGAGCTGCAAAATAGGTAGAATAAGCAATAAAGCTTTTTAAGTAATTAAGAAAACCATATAAAAAATCCAAAATGTTTTCTCACCCTAGCTTCCGTGGACCATCTTAAATTTTGTTTTATTTATATTGTTGTAATTAAATCATATTTGTTGTAGTCATGTTTTAATATTTTATTTGAGTTGTTTATTATCACTATCAAATCGGGAAATTAGTTTGATATTTGCATGTTTTGATTTTTCAGTATTTGATCTTGTTTAAGTTTAATTAGTTTGATGTTAATATTATAGTTTAAGTATGTGTGAAAAAGTGATGTTGAATTTAATATATATATATATATATATATATATATATATATATATATACTTATATGTTTTTACAGGCAAGACATACATTGGATCGCCAAGAGATAGAAGACGTTCTTCGAAGTCTAGTTGCTGGTCTAATCATGGAACAATATCATTAGGAATTTAGGAACTATCTAGATGAATTATGAACTAAGTTTGATGTTGTTTTTTTCATTCAGTCACTTTATTAATGTTTTGGTTTTTGAATATTTAAACTAATTTACTTATTGTTTTGATTAATTTCAATGTATGGTTGTTACTTTTGAATATATTATATGAATTAAATTTATTTAAAATTTTATATTTGTGTATTTTAGTTATGTAAATGAGATTTGAGTATTTTTTTATTTTAATTAAATAAACAAAAAATGGAAAAAAATAATTAAAAAAAAAAACAAAAAATTCAAATTTGCGACGGTTTAAACCGTCGCTAAAAGTATATATAAAGGCAGTTTGTAACCGTCGCTAAAAGTACATAGAGGCTGTTTGTAACTGTCGCAATACCATCTTAGAACAAAAAGTAGGTGATTTAAAGACTCTATTAGAGGCGGTTAAAAACCCTAATTGGACATCAATAAGCCTAGGGAGGACGAAAATAACGTAAATGTTCATCCAATGACACAAACACACCAATTGGATGCACAAGGTTGCTTAAAAACCCTAATTGGACAAGAATAAGCCTAAGGAGGACAAAAATGACCTAAATGTACATCCAATGACACAAATGAACTTATTGAATGCACAAAAGTGGTTAAAAACGATAATTGGACAACAATAAGCCTAGGGAGGACAAAAATAACCTAAATGTTCATCCAATGACACAAATGAACTTATTGGATGCACAAGATTGGTTAAAAACCCTAATTGGACAAGAATAAGCCTAGGGAGGAAGAAAATGACCTAAATGTTAATCCAATGACACAAACACATCTATTGGATACACAAGATTTTTTAAAAACCGTAATTGGACAAGAATAAGCCTAGGGAGGACGAAAATGACCTAAATGTTCATCCAAAGAAACAAACACACCTATTGGATGCACAAGATTGGTTAAAAACCCTAATTGGACAAGAATAAGCCTAGGGAGGACAAAAAGGACCTAAATGTTTATCCAATGACACAAACGAACTTATTGGATGCACAAGATTTGTTAAAAACCCTAATTGGACAAGAATAAGCCTAAGGAGGACGAAAATGACCTAAATGTACATCTAATGACATAAATGAACTTACTGGATGCACAAAAGTGGTTAAAACCCCTAAATGGACATCAATAAACCTAGGGAGGACGAAAATAACCTAAATGTTCATCCAATGACACAAATGAACTTATTGGATGCACAAGATTGCTTAAAAACCCTAATTGGACAAGAATAAGCCTAGGAAGGACGAAAATGACCTAAATGTTAATCCAATGACACAAACACATCTATTGGATGCACAAGATTTTTTAAAAACCCTAATTGGACAAGAATAAGCCTAGGTAGGAAGAAAATGACCTAAATGTTCATCCAATGACACAAACACACCAATTGGATGCACAAGATTTGTTAAAAACCCTAATTGGACAAGAATAAGCCTAAAGAGGACGAAAATGACCTAAATGTTCATCCAATGACACAAATGAACTTATTGGATGCAAAAAATTGGTTAAAAGCCCTAATTGGACAACAATAAGCCTAAATAGGACGAAAATGACCTAAATGTTCATCCAATGACACAAATGAACTTATTGGATGCACAAGATTGTTTAAAAACCCTAATTGGACAAGAATAAGCCATGGGAGGCAAAAATGACTTAAATGTTCATCCAGTGACACAAACAAAGCTATTGGATGCACAAGGTTGTTTAAAAACCCTAATTCGACAAGAATAAGCCTAAGGAGGACGAAAATGACCTAAATGTACATCCAATGACACAAATAAACTTATTGGATGCACAAAACTGGTTAAAATACCTAATTGGACATCAATAAGCCTAGGGAGGACGAAAATAACCTAAATGTTCATCCAATGACACAAACACACCTATTGGATGCACAAGGTTGTTTAAAAACCCTAATTGGACAAGAATAAGCCTAAGGAGGACGAAAATGACCTAAATGTACATCCAACGACACAAATGAACTTATTGGATGCACAAAAGTGATTAAAAACCATAATTGGACAACAATAAGCCTAGGGAGGACAAAAATAACCTAAATGTTCATCCAATGACACAAATGAACTTATTGGATGCACAAGATTGGTTAAAAACCCTAATTGGAAAAGAATAAGCCTAGGGTGGAAGAAAATGACCTAAATGTTAATCCAATGACACAAACACATCTATTGGATACACAAGATTTTTTAAAAACCGTAATTGGACATGAATAAGCCTAGGGTGGACGAAAATGACCTAAATGTTCATCCAAAGAAACAAACACACCTATTGGATGCACAAGATTGGTTAAAAACGCTAATTGGACAAGAATAAGCCTAGGGAGGACAAAAAAGACCTAAATTTTTATCCAATGACACAAACGAACTTATTGGATGCACAAGATTTGTTAAAAACCCTAATT
>JBBPBR010000001.1:28074853-28121581 GCA_037974775.1 Cicer pinnatifidum | reverse complement strand
TCACCCTAGCTTCCGTGGACCATCTTATATTTTGTTTTATTTATATTGTTGTAATTAAATCATATTTGTTGTAGTCATGTTTTAATATTTTATTTGAGTTGTTTATTATCACTATCAAATCGGGAAATTAGTTTGATATTTGCATGTTTTGATTTTTCAGTATTTGATCTTGTTTAAGTTTAATTAGTTTGATGTTAATATTATAGTTTAAGTATGTGCGAAAAAGTGATGTTGAATTTAATATATATATATATATATATATATATATATATACTTATATGTTTTTACAGGCAAGACATACATTGGATCGCCAAGAGATAGAAGACGTTCTTCTTAGTCTAGTTGCTGGTCTAGTCATTGAACAATATCATTAGGAATTTAGGAACTATCTAGATGAATTATGAACTAAGTTTGATGTTGTTTTTTTCATTCAGTCACTTTATTAATGTTTTGGTTTTTGAATATTTAAACTAATTTACTTATTTTTTTGATTAATTTCAATGTATGGTTGTTACTTTTGAATATATTATATGAATTAAATTTATTTAAAATTTTATATTTGTGTATTTTAGTTATGTAAATGAGATTTGAGTATTTTTTTATTTTAATTAAATAAACAAAAAATGGAAAAAAATAATTAAAAAAAAAAACAAAAAATTCAAATTTGCGACGGTTTAAACCGTCGCTAAAAGTATATATAAAGGCAGTTTGTAACCGTCGCTAAAAGTACATAGAGGCTGTTTGTAACTGTCGCAATACCATCTTAGAACAAAAAGTAGGTGATTTAAAGACTCTATTAGAGGCGGTTAAAAACCCTAATTGGACATAATAAGCCTAGGGAGGCAAAAATATCCTAAATGTTCATCCAGTGACACAAACACACCTATTGGATGCACAAGGTTGTTTAAAAACCCTAATTGGACAAGAATAAGCCTAAGGAGGACGAAAATGACCTAAATGTACATCCAATGACACAAATTAACTTATTGGATGCACAAAAGTGGTTAAAAACCATAATTGGACAACAATAAGCCTAGGGAGGACAAAAATAACCAAAATGTTCATCCAATGACACAAATGAACTTATTGGATGCACAAGATTGGTTAAAAACCCTAATTGGACAAGAATAAGCCTAGGGAGGAAGAAAATGACCTAAATGTTAATCCAATGACACAAACACATCAATTGGATACACAAGATTTTTTAAAAACCGTAATTGGACAAGAATAAGCCTAGGGAGGACGAAAATGACCTAAATGTTCATCCAAAGAAACAAACACACCTATTGGATGCACAAGATTGGTTAAAAACCCTAATTGGACAAGAATAAGCCTAGGGAGGACAAAAAGGACCTAAATGTTTATCCCATGACACAAACGAACTTATTGGATGCACAAGATTTGTTAAAAACCCTAATTGGACAAGAATAAGCCTAAGGAGGACGAAAATGACCTAAATGTACATCCAATGACAGAAATGAACTTACTGGATGCACAAAAGTGGTTAAAACCCCTAATTGGACATCAATAAGCCTAGGGAGGACGAAAATAACCTAAATGTTCATCCAATGACACAAATGAACTTATTGGATGCACAAGATTGCTTAAAAACGCTAATTGGACAAGAATAAGCCTAGGAAGGACGAAAATGACCTAAATGTTAATCCAATGACACAAACACATCTATTGGATGCACAAGATTTTTTAAAAACCCTAATTGGACAAGAATAAGCCTAGGTAGGAAGAAAATGACCTAAATGTTCATCCAAAGACACAAACACACCAATTGGATGCACAAGATTTGTTAAAAACCCTAATTGGACAAGAATAAGCCTAAAGAGGACGAAAATGACCTAAATGTTCATCCAATGACACAAATGAACTTATTGGATGCAAAAAATTGGTTAAAAGCCCTAATTGGACAACAATAAGCCTAAATAGGACGAAAATGACCTAAATGTTCATCCAATGACACAAATGAACTTATTAGATGCACAAGATTGTTTAAAAACCCTAATTGGACAAGAATAAGCCATGGGAGGCAAAAATGACTTAAATGTTCATCCAGTGACACAAACACAGCTATTGGATGCACAAGGTTGTTTAAAAACCCTAATTCGACAAGAATAAGCCTAAGGAGGACGAAAATGACCTAAATGTACATCCAATGACACAAATGAACTTATTGGATGCACAAAACTGGTTAAAAACCCTAATTGGACATCAATAAGCCTAGGGAGGACGAAAATAATCTAAATGTTCATCCAATGACACAAACACACCTATTGGATGCACAAGGTTGTTTAAAAACCCTAATTGGACAAGAATAAGCCTAAGGAGGACAAAAATGACCAAAATGTACATCCAACGACACAAATGAACTTATTGGATGCACAAAAGTGATAAAAAACCATAATTGGACAACAGTAAGCCTAGGGAGGACAAAAATAACCTAAATGTTCATCCAATGACACAAATGAACTTATTGGATGCACAAGATTGGTTAAAAACCCTAATTGGAAAAGAATAAACCTAGGGTGGAAGAAAATGACCTAAATGTTAATCCAATGACACAAACACATCTATTGGATACACAAGATTTTTTAAAAACCATAATTGGACAAGAATAAGCCTAGGGTGGACGAAATGACCTAAATGTTCATCCAAAGAAACAAACACACCTATTGGATGCACAAGATTGGTTAAAAACGCTAATTGGACAAGAATAAGCCTAGGGAGGACAAAAAAGACCTAAATTTTTATCCAATGACACAAACGAACTTATTGGATGCACAAGATTTGTTAAAAACCCTAATTGGACAAGATCTAGCCTAAGGAGGACGAAAATGACCTAAATGTACATCCAATGACAGAAATGAACTTATTGGATGCACAAGATTGTTTAAAAACCCTAATTGGACAAGAATAAGCCATGGGAGGCAAAAATGACTTAAATGTTCATCTAGTGACACAAACACACCTGTTGGATGCACAAGGTTGTTTAAAAACCCTAATTCGACAAGAATAAGCCTAAGGAGGACGAAAATGACATAAATGTACATCCAATGACACAAATGAACTTATTGGATGCACAAAACTGGTTAAAAACCCTAATTGGACATCAATAAGCCTAGGGAGGACGGAAATAACCTAAATGTTCATCCAATGACACAAACACACCTATTGGATGCACAAGGTTGTTTAAAAACCCTAATTGGACAAGAATAAGCCTAAGGAGGACGAAAATGACCTAAATGTACATCCAACGACACAAATGAACTTATTGGATGCACAAAAGTGATTAAAAACCATAATTGGACAACAATAAGCCTAGGGAGGACAAAAATAACCTAAATGTTCATCCAATGACACAAATGAACTTATTGGATGCACAAGATTGGTTAAAAACCCTAATTGGAAAAGAATAAGCCTAGGATGGAAGAAAATGACCTAAATGTTAATCCAATGACACAAACACATCTATTGGATACACAAGATTTTTTAAAAACCGTAATTGGACATGAATAAGCCTAGGGTGGACGAAAATGACCTAAATGTTCATCCAAAGAAACAAACACACCTATTGGATGCACAAGATTGGTTAAAAACGCTAATTGGACAAGAATAAGCCTAGGGAGGACAAAAAAGACCTAAATTTTTATCCAATGACACAAACGAACTTATTGGATGCACAAAAGTGGTTAAAACCCCTAATTGGACATCAATATGCCTAGGGAGAGTACATCCGACCTGCTGCTGTTCTGGCAAATGATGTTGAGGTTCTTGTTGTTGTTGCTTAATATGTTTTGAAAAACAGTAGTCCGTTTAATTAGCTGAGTGCCTGATTTGCTTTTGTTGCATGCAATGTTTGTTGTCAAAGACTCATCACAATTTTTTTAGTCTTACCGTTTAAGATATTGTTATACTTCGTTGCAAGTATTTAAGTGTTATTTGTTCTTCTTTTAATCATCCTTCTTAGCAAGAAAACTTTTCCATTTGATGTTTATTTTGTTTATCGGAATTTTGCTTTAGTCATCTTATAATTTGTTTTATTTATATTGTTGTAATTAAATCATATTTGTTGTAGTCATGTTTTAATATTTTATTTGAGTTGTTTATTATCACTATCAAATCGGGAAATTAGTTTGATATTTGCATGTTTTGATTTTTCAGTATTTGATCTTGTTTAAGTTTAATTAGTTTGATGTTAATATTATAGTTTAAGTATGTGTGAAAAAGTGATGTTGAATTTAATATATATATATATATATATATATATATATATATATATATACTTATATGTTTTTACAGGCAAGACATACATTGGATCGCCAAGAGATAGAAGACGTTCTTCGAAGTCTAGTTGCTGGTCTAATCATGGAACAATATCATTAGGAATTTAGGAACTATCTAGATGAATTATGAACTAAGTTTGATGTTGTTTTTTTCATTCAGTCACTTTATTAATGTTTTGGTTTTTGAATATTTAAACTAATTTACTTATTGTTTTGATTAATTTCAATGTATGGTTGTTACTTTTGAATATATTATATGAATTAAATTTATTTAAAATTTTATATTTGTGTATTTTAGTTATGTAAATGAGATTTGAGTATTTTTTTATTTTAATTAAATAAACAAAAAATGGAAAAAAATAATTAAAAAAAAAAACAAAAAATTCAAATTTGCGACGGTTTAAACCGTCGCTAAAAGTATATATAAAGGCAGTTTGTAACCGTCGCTAAAAGTACATAGAAGCTGTTTGTAAATGTCGCAATACCATCTTAGAACAAAAAGTAGGTGATTTAAAGACTCTACTAGAGGCGGTAAAAAACCCTAATTGGACATCAATAAGCCTAGGGAGGACGAAAATAACCTAAATGTTCATCCAATGACACAAACACACCTATTGGATGCACAAGGTTGTTTAAAAACCCTAATTGGACAAGAATAAGCCTAAGGAGGACGAAAATGACCTAAATGTACATCCAATGACACAAATGAACTTATTGGATGCACAAAAGTGGTTAAAAACCATAATTGGACAACAATAAGCCTAGGGAGGACAAAAATAACCTAAATGTTCATCCAATGACACAAATGAACTTATAGGATGCACAAGATTGGTTAAAAACCCTAATTGGACAAGAATAAGCCTAGGGAGGAAGAAAATGACCTAAATATTAATCCAATGACACAAACACATCTATTGGATACACAAGATTTTTTAAAAACCGTAATTGGACAAGAATAAGTCTAGGGAGGACGAAAATGACCTAAATGTTCATCCAAAGAAACAAACACACCTATTGGATGCACAAGATTGGTTAAAAACCCTAATTCGACAAGAATAAGCCTAGAGAGGACAAAAAGGACCTAAATGTTTATCCAATGACACAAACGAACTTATTGGATGCACAAGATTTGTTAAAAACCCTAATTGGACAAGAATAAGCCTAAGGAGGACGAAAATGACCTAAATGTACATCCAATGACAGCAATGAACTTTTAGCGACGGTTTAAACCGTCGCAAATTTGAATTTTTTGTTTTTTTTTTTAATTATTTTTTTCCATTTTTTGTTTATTTAATTAAAATAAAAAAATACTCAAATCTCATTTACATAACTAAAATACACAAATATAAAATTTTAAATAAATTTAATTCATATAATATATTCAAAAGTAACAACCATACATTGAAATTAATCAAAACAATAAGTAAATTAGTTTAAATATTCAAAAACCAAAACATTAATAAAGTGACTGAATGAAAAAAACAACATCAAACTTAGTTCATAATTCATCTAGATAGTTCCTAAATTCCTAATGATATTGTTCCATGATTAGACCAGCAACTAGACTCCGAAGAACGTCTTCTATCTCTTGGCGATCCAATGTATGTCTTGCCTGTAAAAACATATAAGTATATATATATATATATATATATATATATATATATATATATATATATATATATTAAATTCAACATCACTTTTTCACACATACTTAAACTATAATATTAACATCAAACTAATTAAACTTAAACAAGATCAAATACTGAAAAATCAAAACATGCAAATATCAAACTAATTTCCCGATTTGATAGTGATAATAAACAACTCAAATAAAATATTAAAACATGACTACAACAAATATGATTTAATTACAACAATATAAATAAAATATAAGCCTAAGGAGGACGAAAATGACCTAAATGTACATCCAACGACATAAATGAACTTATTGGATGCACAAAAGTGATAAAAAAACCATAATTGGACAACAGTAAGCCTAGGGAGGACAAAATTAACCTAAATGTTCATCCAATGACACAAATGAACTTATTGGATGCACAAGATTGGTTAAAAACCCTAATTGGAAAAGAATAAGCCTAGGGTGGAAGAAAATGACCTAAATGTTCATCCAAAGAAACAAACACACCTATTGGATGCACAAGATTGGTTAAAAACGCTAATTGGACAAGAATAAGCCTAGGGAGGACAAAAAAGACCTAAATTTTTATCCAATGACACAAACGAACTTATTGGATGCACAAGATTTGTTAAAAACCCTAATTGGACAAGAATAAGCCTAAGGAGGAAGAAAATGACCTAAATGTACATCCAATGACAGAAATGAACTTATTGGATGCACAAGATTGTTTAAAAACCCTAATTGGACAAGAATAAGCCATGGGAGGCAAAAATGACTTAAATGTTCATCCAGTGAGACAAACACACCTGTTGGATGCACAAGGTTGTTTAAAAACCCTAATTCGACAAGAATAAGCCTAAGGAGGACGAAAATGACCTAAATGTACATCCAATGACACAAATGAACTTATTGGATGCACAAAACTGGTTAAAAACCCTAATTGGACATCAATAAGCCTAAGGAGGACGAAAATAACCTAAATGTTCATCCTATGACACAAACACACCTATTGGATGCACAAGGTTGTTTAAAAACCCTAATTGGACAAGAATAAGCCTAAGGAGGACGAAAATGACCTAAATGTACATCCAACGACACAAATGAACTTATTGGATGCACAAAAGTGATTAAAAACCATAATTGGACAACAATAAGCCTAGGGAGGACAAAAATAACCTAAATGTTCATCCAATGACACAAATGAACTTATTGGATGCACAAGATTGGTTAAAAACCCTAATTGGAAAAGAATAAGCCTAGGGTGGAAGAAAATGACCTAAATGTTAATCCAATGACACAAACACAACTATTGGATACACAAGATTTTTTAAAAACCGTAATTGGACAAGAATAAGCCTAGGGTGGACGAAAATGACCTAAATGTTTATCCAAAGAAACAAACACACCTATTGGATGCACAAGATTGGTTAAAAACGCTAATTGGACAAGAATAAGCCTAGGGAGGACAAAAAAGACCAAAATTTTTATCCAATGACACAAACGAACTTATTGGATGCACAAGATTTGTTAAAAACCCTAATTCGACAAGAATAAGCCTAAGGAGGACGAAAATGAGCTAAATGTACATCCAATGACAGAAATGAACTTTTTGGATGCACAAAAGTGGTTAAAACCCCTAATTGGACATCAATAAGCCTAGGGAGGACGAAAATAACCTAAATGTTCATCCAATGACACAAATGAACTTATTGGATGCACAAGATTACTTAAAAACCCTAATTGGACTAGAATAAGCCTAGGGAGGACGAAAATGACCTAAATGTTAATCAAATGACACAAACACATCTATTGGATGCACAAGATTTTTTAAGAACCCTAATTGGACAAGAATAAGCCTAGGGAGGAAGAAAATGACCTAAATGTTCATCCAATGACACAAACACACCAATTGGATGCACAAGATTTGTTAAAAACCCTAATTGGAAAAGAATAAGCCTAAAGAGGACGAAAATGAACTAAATGTTCATCCAATGACACAAATCAACTTATTGGATGCAAAAAATTGGTTAAAAGCCCTAATTGGACAACAATAAGCCTAAATAGGACGAAAATGACCTAAATGTTCGTCCAATGACACAAATGAACATATTGGATGCACAAGATTGTTTAAAAACCCTAATTGGACAAGAATAAGCCATGGGAGGACGAAAATGACTTAAATGTTCATCCAATGACACAAACACACCTATTGGATGCACAAGGTTGTTTAAAAACCCTAACTCGACAAGAATAAGCCTAAGGAGGACGAAAATGACCTAAATGTACATCCAATGACACAAATGAACTTATTGGATGCACAAAACTGGTTAAAAACCCTAATTGGACATCAATAAGCCTAGAGAGGACAAAAATAACCTAAATGTTCATCCAATGACACAAATGAACCTATTGGATGCACAAGATTGCTTAAAAACCCTAATTGGACAAGAATAAGCCTAGGGAGGACGAAAATGACCTAAATGTTAATCCAATGACACAAACACATCTATTGGATGCACAAGATTTTTTAAAAACCCTAATTGGACAAGAATAAGCCTAGGTAGGAAGAAAATAACCTAAATGTTCATCCAATGACACAAACACACCAATTGGATGCACAAGATTTGTTAAAAACCCTAATTGGACAAGAATAAGCCTAAAGAGGACGAAAATGACCTAAATATTCATCCAATGACACAAATGAACTTATTGGATGCTAAAAATTGGTTAAAAGCCCTAATTGGACAACAATAAGCCTAAATAGGACGAAAATGACCTAAATGTTCATCCAATGACACAAATGAACTTATTGGATGCACAAGATTGTTTCAAAACCCTAATTGGACAAGAATAAGCCATGGGAGGCAAAAATGACTTAAATGTTCATCCAGTGACACAAACACACCTATTGGATGCACAAGGTTGTTTAAAAACCCTAATTCGACAAGAATAAGCCTAAGGAGGACGAAAATGACCTAAATGTACATCCAATGACACAAATGAACTTATTGGATGCACAAAACTGGTTAAAAACCCTAATTGGACATCAATAAGCCTAGGGAGGACGAAAATAACCTAAATGTTCATCCAATGACACAAACACACCTATTGGATGCACAAGGTTGTTTAAAAACCCTAATTGGACAAGAATAAGCCTAAGGAGGACGAAAATGACCTAAATGTACATCCAATGACACAAATGAACTTATTGGAGGCACAAAAGTGATTAAAAACCATAATTGGACAATAATAAGCCTAGGGAGGACAAAAATAACCTAAATGTTCATCCAATGACACAAATGAACTTATTGGATGCACAAGATTGGTTAAAAACCCTAATTGGAAAAGAATAAGCCTAGGGTAGAAGAAACTGACCTAAATGTTAATCCAATGACACAAACACATCTATTGGATACACAAGATTTTTTAAAAACCGTAATTGGACAAGAATAAGCCTAGGGTGGACGAAAATGACCTAAATGTTCATCCAAAGAAACAAACACACCTATTGGATGCACAAGATTGGTTAAAAACGCTAATTGGACAAGAATAAGCCTAGGGAGGACAAAAAAGACCTAAATTTTTATCCAATGACACAAACGAACTTATTGGATGCACAAGATTTGTTAAAAACCCTAATTGGACAAGAATAAGCCTAAGGAGGACGAAAATGACCTAAATGTACATCCAATGACAGAAATGAACTTATTGGATGCACAAAAGAGGTTAAAACCCCTAATTGGACATCATTAAGCCTAGGGAGGACGAAAATAACCTAAATGTTCATCCAATGATACAAATGAACTTATTGGATGCACAAGATTGCTTAAAAACCCTAATTGGACAAGAATAAGCCTAGGGAGGACGAAAATGACCTAAATGTTAATCCAATGACACAAACACATCTATTGGATGCACAAGATTTTTTAAGAACCCTAATTGGACAAGAATAAGCCTAGGGAGGAAGAAAATGACCTAAATGTTTATCCAATGACACAAACACACCAATTGGATGCACAAGATTTGTTAAAAACCTTAATTGGACAAGAATAAGCCTAAAGAGGACGAAAATGACCTAAATGTTCATCCAATGACACAAATGAACTTATTGGATGCAAAAAATTGGTTAAAAGCCCTAATTGGACAACAATAAGCCTAAATAGGACGAAAATGACCTAAATGTTCATCCAATGACACAAATGAACTTATTGGATGCACAAGATTGTTTAAAAACCTTAATTGGACAAGAATAAGCCATGGGAGGACGAAAATGACTTAAATGTTCATCCAATGACACAAACACACCTATTGGATGCACAAGGATGTTTAAAAACCCTAATTCGACAAGAATAAGCCTAAGGAGGACGAAAATGACCTAAATGTACATCCAATGACACAAATGAACTTATTGGATGCACAAAACTGGTTAAAAACCCTAATTGGACATCAATAAGCCTAGAGAGGACAAAAATAACCTAAATATTCATCCAATGACACAAATGAACTTATTGGATGCACAAGATTGGTTAAAAACCCTAATTGGACAAGAATAAGCCTAAGGAGGACGAAAATGACCTAAATGTACATCCAATGACACAAATGAACTTATTGGATGCACAAAAGTGGTTAAAACCCCTAATTGGACATCAATAAGCCTAGGGAGGACGAAAATAACCTAAATGTTCATCCAATGACACAAATGAACTTATTGGATGCACAAGATTGCTTAAAAACCCTAATTGGACAAGAATAAGCCTAAGGAGGAAGTAAATGACAAAAATGTTAATCCAATGACACAAACACATCTATTGGATGCACAAGATTTTTTAAAAACCCTAATTAGACAAGAATAAGCCTACGGAGGACGAAAATGACCTAAATGTTCATCCAAAGACACAAACACACTTATTGGATGCACAAGATTGGTTAAAAACCCTAAATGGACAAGAATAAGCCTAGGGAGGAAGAAAATGACCTAAATGTTCATCCAATGACACAAACACGCCTATTGGATGCACAAGGTTGTTTAAAAACCCTAATTGGACAAGAATAAGCCTAGAGAGGACGAAAATGACCTAAATGTTCGTCCAAAGACACAAAGACACCTATTGGATGTACAATGTTGGTTAAAAACCCTAATTTGACATGAATAAGCCTAGGGAGGACGAAAATGACCTAAATTTTCATCTAATGACACAAACACACCAATTGGATGCACATGGTTGGTTAAAACCCTAATTGGACAAGAATAAGCCTAGGGAGGACGAAAATGACCTAAATGTTCATCCAATGACACCAATGAACTTATTGGATGCACAATAATTGTCAAAAACCCTAATTGGACAAGAATAAGCCTAGGGAGGACGAAAATGACCTCAATGTTAATCCAATGTCACAAACACATCGATTGGATGCACAAGATTGTTTAAAAACCCTAATTGGACAAGAATAAGCCTAGGGAGGACGAAAATGACCTAAATGTTCATCCGATGACACAAACACACCAATTGGATGCCCAAGATTTGTTAAAAACCCTAATTGGACAATAATAAGCCTAAATAGGACGAAAATGACCTAAATGTTCATCCAAAGAAACAAAAACACCTATTGGATGCACAAGATTGGTTAAAAACCCTAATCGGACAAGAATAAGCCTAGGGAGGACGAAAATGACCTAAATGTTTATCCAATGACACAAACGAACTTATTGGATGCACAAGATTTGTTAAAAACCCTAATTGGACAAGAATAAGCCTAAGGAGGACGAAAATGACCTAAATGTACATCCAATGACACAAATGAACTTATTGGATGCACAAAAGTGGCTAAAACCCCTAATTGGACATCAATAAGCCTAGGGAGGACGAAAATAACCTAAATGTTCATCCAATGACACAAATGAACTTATTGGATGCAAAAAATTGGTTAAAAGCCCTAATTGGACAACAATAAGCCTAACTATGAAGAAAATGACCTAAATGTTCATCCAATGACACAAATGAACTTATTGGATGCACAAGATTGTTTAAAAACCCTAATTGGACAAGAATAAGCCATGGGAGGACGAAAATGACATAAATGTTAATTCAATGACACAAACACATCTATTGGATACACAAGATTTTTTAAAAACCATAATTGGACAAGAATAAGCCTAGGGAGGACGAAAATGACCTTAATGTTCATCCAAAGAAACAAACACACCTATTGGATGCACAAGATTGGTTAAAAACCCTAATTGGACAAGAATAAGCCTAGGGAGGAGGAAAATAACCTAAATGATTATCCAATGACACAAATGAACTTATTGGATGCACAAGATTTGTTAAAAACCCTAATTGGACAAGAATAAGCCTAGGGAGGACGAAAATGACCTAAATGTTAATCCAATGACACAAACACATCGATTGGATGCACAAGATTTTTTAAAAACCCTAATTGGACAAGAAAAAGCCTTGGGAGGACGAAAATGACCTAAATGTTCATCCAAAGACACAAACACACTTATTGGATGCACAAGATTGTTTAAAAACCCTAATTGGACAAGAATAAGCCTAGGGAGGACGAAAATGACCTAAATGTTCATCCAATGACACAAACACACCAATTGGATGCACAAGATTTGTTAAAAACCCTAATTGGACAAGAATAAGCCTAAAGAGGACGAAAATGACCTAAATGTTCATCGAATGACACAAATGAACTTATTGGATGCAAAAAATTGGTTAAAAGCCCTAATTGGACAACAATAAGCCTAAAAAGGACGAAAATGACCTAAATGTTCATCCAATGACACAAATGAACTTATTGGATGCACAAGATTGTTTAAAAACCCTAATTGGACAAGAATAAGCCATGGGAGCACGAAACTGACTTAAATGTTCATCCAATGACACAAACACACCTATTGGATGCACAAGTTGTTTTAAAACCCTAATTCGACAAGAATAAGCCTAAGGATGACGAAAATGACCTAAATGTACATCCAATGACACAAATGAACTTATTGGACGCACAAAACTGGTTAAAAACCCTAATTGGACATCAATAAGCCTAGAGAGGACAAAAATTACCTAAATGTTCATCCAATGACACAAATGAACTTATTGGATGCACAAGATTGGTTAAAAACCCTAATTGGACAAGAATAAGCCTAACGAGGACGAAAATGACCTAAATGTACATCCAATGACACAAATGAACTTATTGGATGCACAAAAGTGGTTAAAACCCCTAATTGGACATCAATAAGCCTAGGGAGGACGAAAATAACCTAAATGATTATCCAATGACACAAATGAACTTATTGGATGCACAAGATTTGTTAAAAACCCTAATTGGACAAGAATAAGCCTAAGGAGGACGAAAATGACCAAAATGTTAATCCAATGACACAAACACATCTATTGGATGCACAAGATTTTTTAAAAACCCTAATTGGACAAGAATAAGCCTAGGGAGGACGAAAATGACCTAAATGTTCATCCAAAGACACAAATACACTTATTGGATGCACAAGATTGGTTAAAAACCCTAAATGGACAAGAATAAGCCTAGGGAGAAAGAAAATGACCTAAATGTTCATCCAATGACACAAACACACCGATTGGATGCACAAGATTTGTTAAAAACCCTAATTGGACAAGAACAAGCCTAAAGAGGATGAAAATGACCTAAATGTACATCCAATGACACAAATGAACGTATTGGATGTAAAAAATAGGTTAAAAACCCTAATTGGACAATAATAAGCCTAAATAGGACGAAAATGACCTAAATGTTCATCCAATAACACAAATGAACTTATTGGATGCACAAGATTGTTTAAAAACCCTAATTAGACAAGAATAAGCCATGGGAAGACGAAAATGACCTAAATGTTCATCCAATGACACAAACACACCTATTGGATGCACAAGGTTGTTTAAAAACCCTAATTGGACAAGAATAAGCCTAGGGAGGACGAAAATGACCTAAATGTTCGTCCAAAGACACAAGGACACCTATTGGATGTACAATGTTGGTTAAAAACCCTAATTTGACAAGAATAAGCCTAGGGAGGACGAAAATGACCTAAATTTTCATCTAATGACACAAACACACCAATTGGATGCACATGGTTGGTTAAAACCCTAATTGGACAAAAATAAGCCTAGGGAGGACGAAAATGACCTAAATGTTCATCCAATGACACCAATGAACTTATTGGATGCACAAGAATTGTTAAAAACCCTAATTGGACAAGAATAAGCCTAGGGAGGACGAAAATGACCTAAATGTTAATCCAATGACACAAATGTTGGAAAATTATGACTTCTTTTGATTAACACAGAGAGAATTAAGATCAAATCCAACTTGTTCGACATAATTCCCTTATTAATCATACGATGTTCATACAAATCATACACAGCGGAAATTA
The DNA here is from genome assembly GCA_037974775.1 of Cicer pinnatifidum. Lineage (NCBI taxonomy): Eukaryota > Viridiplantae > Streptophyta > Magnoliopsida > Fabales > Fabaceae > Cicer > Cicer pinnatifidum. Next base: position 28,107,228 of record JBBPBR010000001.1, on the reverse strand, counting down.
AAAGAAACATACAATTATGACAAGGAGCATACAACAATAAGCATGTATATAATACTGAAAAATTAAAGAGAAGGGATAAGGAAGATTGCACCAAGATTTATCCTGGTTCAACCGTTGATCCAACGACCTACATTGAGTCCTGTAATCATAATCATGATTCCAGCCTTTTTCACTATAGAATGAATTCGAGTACTTTTACAGATTTTCCAGTCTTCTACACGACCTATCAATCTAACTCCCTTCACTTCTATCTTGTCACCCCTTTGATCCTTGTATTTATCCCCAAACTCACACAAGATCAAAGTAGACTTCCTCTTGATGATGACACAACAACAAGGATAGCCACCAGTTTCTAAACTGGATTTTGTTACAGCATCAATTACAAAGAATTGTCTTTTTCGCGAACAAAGAAAAATAGTATCAAGAGATGTGTTCAATCACTCTAGCATCACACAAAGAAATTTGATTTGCCAATGAATATTTTTGTGTGTTAGAAAACTTTTCTTTCAAAGTATTTTCAAAGATTTGGAAGATTGAGATCAAAAGGTTCTGAAAAATGTGAAAAGTTTTTGTGCAAGAGTTCTTTCTTGTTTTTGTTGTTTTTTTTAAAAATATTTGAGGCACCATATATATATTCAAGGCAAACACCAGGACAATCGATTTCCCAATCGAGTTTGTAAGAATACAATCGATTGCTGCATCGAATGTCGTATATTATGTGTTTCTGGAATCTTGAATTATATAGGCTTCACTTGATTGGTCAATCGATTGATCAAGTTTCTGAATCAGACCTGATGCTATGAAAACCTTTCAATCGAGTGAGCAATCGATTTGTTCAAAACTGGGTGCTCATTGTGATATGAAATATAGCATCAATTGAGTTGTCAGTCTATTGTGCAATCGACTGGACAATCGATTGACGTGATCAAGTGATTCAGACCTGATTCCATATTTTCCTTTCAATCGAGTGAGCAATCGATTTGTTTAAAACTGGATGCTCACTGTGATATGAAATATGACATCAATCGATTGGTCAATCGAGTATCGTGGTCACATTGACTCAAATACTACAGACAATCAAGTTGCCAATCGAGTGATCAATCGATTGGTCAATCGAGTGGGCACTGATTGAGTGCTCTTTGTAACTTGAATTTCAGCATCAATCGATTTGTCAGTCTACTGTGCAATCAACTGGACAATCGATTGATCTTGTTACAGACCTCAGTTGTTTAAAACAGTTTATGTGCCATTCCATTTATGACTCATTCAATCGATTGTTCAATCGAGTGTTTTTTAGTTTTAAGTTTCATAACACATGAATGAATGACAAAACTTATTGGCATGTCTTGTGTGAGACTTTAGTGATTGTTTACTTAACTTGATACCTAGACACCTAATACACCTATACACAAATTTCATCTTCTTCAAGTGCATCCTCCAACTATGGTTGATTCCTTGAGTTGCAAACTATTGTTCCAAGTGTTGTGGTGTCTTCATGTATGCCTAAAATGTTTCTTGATTCAAAACATTAGATAAAGCAACTATTTAATGTGCACTTGTATGTTTGTGACATAAATCAAAAACTAGATCAGGGAAGCTTATGGCTTACAATCTCCCCCTTTTTGATTTAATGACAAACATACAATTAATATTGAGATTAAACAAAAAAACTCCCCCTAAGTTTTGGAATGCATGATACAAACATTTTAGTGCATGACCAGGGAGTGATTCAAATTTGTGTAACATGTATTTGATTCAGATGACTATAAAGTACTGGAGCTTAATATGTATTAGACCATGAATATGCATTAATCAGGACATATGCAAATCAATATCAGATTATCAGAGTTATAACATCAGAATGTTAATCCAGCATATATAGTTTCATCAGATACACAATAGAGAATTTCAAATACATAATCTCATATATTAATCAAAATAATCTCCCCCTTTTTGTCATTAATACAAAAAAGACATACAGCAAAAAAAAAAAAAAAAAAAAAACCAGGAAGAAATTAATAAGCAACATGTGGAAGAACATACAAGCAACCAGCAACAATCAAACAGCATCAAACTAAACCTAGACAACTAAAACCTTAGGCTTGATCCTCATTATCACCAGCAGGAGGAGGAGAGACCGCTGTATTATCCTTAGTAGGTGTCTTCGCCCCATGAGAATCAGAACCAATTTCAATGTCCTGGTTAGGTTCTGCAGTTGATTGCCTCCCAATCTCTGCAATGTCTTCAAAAGACATTTTGAGACCCAAGTGCTCCTGGATGTCTGAAACATCCTTCTGAACTGATTCCAAGGCAGTTTGAAGCTTTAGAAGAGAAGATTCCACCCTCTCACTATGTTCAGCTTGATGTTTCAAAATCTCCATCAGCTTTGCCAGGATCTCAGAAGATCCTTCAGCTTGTATAGGTGCTTGGCCACTTGACTGGGCTTGATCAGCACATGGTTGTGCATTATCAGCAGTTGTTGGAGTTCTTGTCCAAACATTGTTGATCCGTCTTATCTGCATTTGGTTGACAATAGCTTCACCAAATGTAAGAGTGGTTGTGAGTGATTCTTCATTGGCTAGAGACACCTTGAAATGCCTCAGAATTCTCATAACCAATTGGGGGTAGGGCAGGATGTGTTTTCCTTGTGCTGATTCATGCATGTTAAGCAGCACAATCCATGCCCAACTCATTTTCAGTTCTTTGTACAGTCCCCACAGCAAGATAACATCTAGCCGCTGTACAACTGCATGATTTCCGGCTCTAGGTACTAACACTCGTGTTAGCACGTACATGAGCAGCCTGTGCTCAACCTTCATCTGTCCAGCTTGAATTGTTCCTTTCTCAACAAATCCTTCTATCATCAACTCCTGTAAAGCAGCATGCTTGTTGATGGAGTTTTCCCAACCTTCGTCTTCTGGAGCATCCTGTGCTCGTCCATCAATAGTGTATCCACAAAAAGGCAAACTAGTTAGCTTTGAAAAATCTTCAAAGGTCATTGTTATTCTTTTAGCTTTCACTTCAGCTGCGAACCCGGTCTTGGTGAGGATGAAAGTGGAATAGAAGGCTCTCACCATCTTTGGGTATACATCCAAAGAACAGGTAAGAAGGTTTTCCAACCCATGGAACCTTAAATGGTTTTGAAAAGAAAAACCATTTTGATCAAAATAAGGAAAATCCAAAGTTCTAGCATCTTGGATTTTTCTTTTGGCAAACGATTCTGGAATAGTCTTGCCTTCAGTAGCTTTCTCTTTTGAAGACTTATCCTTCTTAGGAGGAGATGAAGGCTTCTTCTTCTTCTTCAACTCTTTCATTGCATCTCCCAGCAGCTTTTCAGATGGAGGAACTTTCCTCTTTTTGCTTGTTTAAGGAGTATTGGCAACTGCTTTGCCTTTGTCCTTCGCCTGTACCTTGTGAGTAGGGATTGAAACCCTTTTAGCTGGAGGTGAAGGAGGTGGAGGAGGTGATGGCGAAGGGGTTCTTCCACTAGAGGTAGACGAAAAAGAAGATGAGCTGGATTGTTGAACAACTTTGGAAGAAGGTCCAACAGAGGTAATACTTGGTTTTCTACCAGTTTGTTTAACACGAGCCATTGAATAATGTGAATTTGAGGTTGACTGGATGAAGAAAAGATTGCAGTTGGATGAAGAGTATGATAGCAGAATGCAGCAGTTGATTGAGAAATCGAGTTGTGAAGTCCAGGTTTATATAGTACTGTTGAAATTCGATTGCCCAATCGGCTGACTACATTTCTGGGTTGAAAATATGACCGTTACACTCAACCAACGGCTATAATTTTTCTCAACGAATATCTGTCAATCGATGCTCGGGTTTTGATTTCCAACGGTCCTCAGACTTGTGGCTCACTTTTCCAAAAACAGTCGCATGTCCAATCGAATTGTAACCAAATCTCAGTGCATCACTCGATTACCCAATCGAATGTCGAAACAAAAAAATCCAGAAAACTGGTTCTAGAGACATGAACACTCGATTTGCCATCCGATTGACGTGATAAGAACTTCAACAGACAGGCTTCTGAGATACTAGCAATCGAATTCCCATTTGATTGAAACGAACAAAAAAAATAAAACAAACATAAACAAAATAAAAACTGAGACACACCCAATCGACGTTACAATCGACTATCGAGTTTCCAGTTTGACACAATGAGGCAATTTTCATCAATCAATCGATTTCACAATTGAATGTTGAGTGAATTAATGCCAATTTGGCCACAGGACACTCGATTGTGCAGTCGAATTGGGTATAAGGATCAATCGATTTCACAATTGAATGATGCTCAGTTTCATTCTTATAAAGAAGAAACTGTCCTTAGGCAAGGCCTTGGTGAAAATGTCAGCCAACTGCTCAGTTGTATTGACATATTCCATCTTAATCTTGCCCTGTTGATATTGATCTCAAATGAAGTGATGCCTTATTTCAATGTGCTTGGTCCTAGAATGCATGACAGGATTCTTAGTAATATTAATAGAACTAGTGTTATCACACAAAATAGGCACGGTTCCTAGGTCCACCCCAAAGTCTGAAAGATGCTGTTGCATCCAAAGAATTTGAGTGCAACAACTACTAGCAGCAACATACTCAGCTTCAGCAGTTGAGAGTGCTACACTGTTTTGTTTCTTGCTATGCCAAGAGACAAGAGAGTTCCCTAAGAGTTGGCAAGTACCTGAAGTACTTTTTCTGTCCAATTTGCATCCAGCAAAGTCAGAATCAGAATAACCAACAAGAGTACAAGTAGATCCCTTAGGATACCACAAACCTAGATCTTTGGTTCCTAAAAGATATCTGAAGATTCTCTTAACAGCACTAAGGTGAGATTCCTTGGGATTGGCCTGGTACCTAGCACACATGCACACACTGAACATGATATCTGGTCTACTAGCGGTTAAGTAAAGTAAGGATCCTATTAAACTTCTGAACACAGTCACATCTACAGCTTTACCCTGTTCATCCTTATCTAAGTAGCAGGACTGACTCATAGGCGTGTCAATGGATTTAAATTTTTCAAAGTTAAATTTCTTTAAAAGATCACTGCAATATTTTGATTGACTAAGGAAAATGCCATTTTTGCTTTGTTTAATTTGAAATATCAGGAAGTAAGTCAACTCTCCCATCATGGACATTTCAAATCTGCTTTTCATTGTATTTTCAAAATTTTTACAAAGCTTATCATTTGTTGATCCAAATATTATGTCATCAACATAAATTTGAACCAATAAAATGTCTTTTCCTTGTCTTTTGATAAACAGAGTTTTATCTACATTTCCCCTTGAAAAATTTTCTTGTAAAAGGAAATTACTCAGCTTATCATACCAAGCTCTTGGAGCTTGTTTTAAGCCATAGAGAGCTTTTGTAAGTTTAAACACATGATTTGGAAGCTTAGGATCTTCAAAACCAGGAGTTTGACTTACAAAAACTTCCTCCTTAATATCTCCATTTAAAAAAGCACTTTTAACGTCCATTTGAAATAATTTGAAATCCATTATACAAGCATAGGCCAGTAGGATCCTAATAGCTTCTAGTCTGGCTACTGGGGCATAAGTCTCATCATAGTCTATTCCCTCTTCCTGGTTGTAACCCTTGGCCACTAACCTAGCTTTATTCCTAGTGATCACACCATTCTCATCCATTTTATTTCTGAAAACCCACCTAGTTCCTATGACATGTTTATTCTCTGGTCTTGGAACAAGAGTCCATACTTGGTTTCTCTCAAATTGATTGAGCTCTTCTTGCATGGCTACTATCCAGTCAGGGTCCAAAAGAGCTTCCTTAATGTTTTTGGGTTCTACTTGAGAAACAAAGGCTGTAAGGTTGCAAAACTCTCTAAGGGATTTTCTGGTTGAAACACCTTTTGAAATCTCTCCAATAATATTGTCTATGGGATGGTTCTTGGCAAACTTCCACTCTTTGGGTAGATCATCTTCCCTAATTGGTTCTACGCAGTCAGGGTTGGTTGGAGGTTCAGGTTCACTGGTTTCTACAGGTTCAGAATCAACAATATCATCCAAGGAGTTACCAACTATAGTAAGAGTGCTGTTCAAGTTTTCATCAAATTTGACATGGACAGACTCCTCTATAGTTTTGGTTCTTTTATTGTAGATTCTATAGGCCTTACTAACCTGGGAATACCCTAAAAAGATACCCTCATATGCCTTAGGATCAAACTTACCTAGATGACCCTTGCCATTGTTTAACACAAAGCACTTACACCCAAAAATCCTAAAGTAGGAGATGTTAGGCTTTCTCCCTTTGTATAACTCATAGGGAGTCTTTTTAAGTATAGGTCTAATAACAACCCTATTCACTACATGGGATGCACTGTTAATGGCATCAGCCCAGAAGTACATAGGAAGATTAGAATCCTTAAGCATGGTCCTAGCTAGCTCTTCTAAGGATCTGTTCTTTCTTTCTACTACTCCATTTTGCTGTGGAGTTCTAGGGGCTGAAAATATGTGTTTGATACCATGATGTTCACAGTAGGTTTGAAAAGCATAATTTTGGAATTCACCTCCATGATCACTTTTTATGGATATGATTTTCTGATTATTCTCATTTTGAACTAAAGTAGCAAATTTCTTAAAAGTTGAGAATGCCTCACTCTTGTGAGTCAGAAAATATGTCCATGTGAACCTGGTGAAATCATCTACCAACACATAGCCGTATAGGTTCCCTCCAAAACTTCTAACCTGAGATGGACCAAACAAGTCCATATGAACCAACTCTAAAACCTTCTTGGTTTGCACCAAGTCTATAGGGGGAAGGAGGATTTAACCAGCTTACTCCTTTCACAGGAATCGCATAGTCTATCCTTAGAGAACTTCCTATTAGGGAGACCTAAGACTAGCTGTTTGTTAACAAGTCTGTTCAAGTGGTTCATATTAATATGAGCCACTCGCTTGTGCCACAACCAGCTCTCATCAGCACTAGACAACAGGCAACAAATATCATTGGCAGGTAAAGACTCAAAGTCTATCATGTAAATATTATTAACTCTTTTACCTGTAAGTTTCATACCTTCAACTTCCTTATGCTCAAGTGTGCAATATGTAGAAGTAAAGTGTACCTTAAACCCTTTATCACATAGCTGACTGATGCTTAGTAAGTTGTGCTTGAGGCCCTCAACAAATAAAACGTCCTTGATAACAGCACTTGAGTTGTTTCCTATATCTCCAATGCCTAGGATCTTTCCTTTGTTGTTATCTCCATATTTGACAAAGCCACCACTTTTTAAGTTCAGAGACAAGAACTTTGACTTGTCTCCGGTCATATGCTTGGAGCATCCACTGTCCAGATACCATGATTGATTCCTGGATGCCAAGCATATCTGCACAACAAAAGTCAGGTTTTGGATTTAGGTACCCAATTCAAATTGGGTCCTGGGGGGTTAGTTTCAAATGATGGTTCTTTAAATTTCAAAATCTGTCTCCATCCTCTGTTGGCACGTTTTTTCAGTTTACAATTAAACACCTTATGTCCCTTTTTGCAGCAAAAATGACATACAACAGCAGGGGATGGTTTCTGATTTGGTATAGTAAAGTTATCATACATTTGTTTAGATTTAACAAATTCCTGATGCCTTTTCGTATGCATGCTTTGTTTATAGCCAAGTCCAGTTTTAACATGTAAATTTCTTTGATCTCTAAGGAGTCTATCTAAGTTATTTTTACCACTGTTAAACTTAGCTACATCACATTTCAGTTCATGAGTTTCTTTTCTCAGTTTTTCATTTATGTCTTTAAGAGACTCATGCTTCAAGTTAACTTCATTAATCAACATGCATTTTTCTTCTAGCTGTTTCTTAGTACTAATCAGTTGTTTGAGTACACTAACATATTCATTATGCAATTCATTAAAGGCATCATGAAGTTCATCATAAGATGGATTAGATGTGGTACTTACCTCACTGTCAGAATCTGAATCATTGTTAGCCATGAGACACAGATTAGCTTCTTCATTTTCTGATTCTTCAGATGAATCTTCATCATTGTCATTCCATGCAATGTAAGCTTTCCTGTTTGAAGACTGTTGATCCTTGCCCTTAGTTTTTGTAGGCTTGTTTCTGTTTTGAAGTTTGTAACACTCAGATCTAATGTGTCCTGTCTTCCCACATTCATAGCAAGTTATGACTTTGCTATCACCGGTGTCACCTTTGCTGGAGCCTTTAGTCTTTGAATTCTGTGGTTTTCTTGACTGGCTTTCCTTCTTTTTCAGAAATTTCTTGAATTTTCTGACCAACATTCCTATCTCAGGTTCTTCACTAGATTCACTTTCTGAGCTTTCCGTATCTGGTTCGGATTTTTCTTTGTGAGATTGAGCCTTCAGTACAATTCCTTTGCCTTTTATGTTTGATTGCTCTGTCTCATTTAATCTATGTAGTTCCATCTCATGTTCACGAAGCTTTCCAAACAGCATTGCTATGGTCATATTGGCAAGATCTTTAGACTCAGCAATAGCAGTTATCTTGGGCTGCCATTCCCTTGACAAACACCTCATAACTTTTCCTATCTACTGTTCATTATCCACAACTTTTCCCAGGGCATGTAGATTGTTAATGATGTGAGTGAATCTCGTTTGTAGATCATTTATGGATTCATCTTTCTTCATGCAGAAAAGTTCATACTCATGCATTAATGTATTTGTTCTTGCCCGTTTGACGTCTGTAGTACCTTCATGTGTTTCTTGCAGGGTGTCCCACATTTCCTTTGCAGTCTTGCAATTTGACACTCTGAAGAATTCTTCTGCACTTAAAGCTGATGTACCTTCATGTTTTTGCTTTGGCATTATATCCAACCTTCTTTTTGTCATCATCAGACCAATCTGATCTTGGTTTGATGATGCATGATGATCCCTCAGTGCCTGTAATTTTGGCCACGTAGGGACCATTCTCCACTACATCTAAAATGTCCAACCCACATGCTTCTAGAAAGATGAGCATCCTCTCTTTCCAGTACATGTATGCTGTACCATTAAATGCAGGGGGTCTGGTTAGAGATGCTTCTTCTCCTAGGAAATCTAAAGAAGTCATTTTCTTTTATGAGTTTTTCTCTAAAAAAGTCAGGCTCTAGATGCCACTTGTTGGGAAATTATGACTTCTTTTGATTAACACAGAGAGAATTAAGGTCAAATCCAACTAGTTCGACATAATTCCCTTATTAATCATACGATGTTCATAAAAATCATACACAGCGGAAATTAAAAGACACATACAATTATGACAAGGAGCATACAACAATAAGCATGTATATAATACTGAAAAATTAAAGAGAAGGGATAAGGAAGATTGCACCAAGATTTATCCTGGTTCAGCCGTTGATCCAACGACCTACATCCAGTCCTGTAATCATAATCATGATTCCAGCCTTTTTCACTATAGAATGAATTCGAGTACTTTTACAGATTTTCCAGTCTTCTACACGACCTATCAATCTAACTCCCTTCACTTCTATCTTGTCACCCCTTTGATCCTTGTAGTTTATCCCCAAATTCACACAAGATCAAAGTAGACTTCCTCTTGATGATGACACAACAACAAGGATAGCCACCAGTTTCTAAACTGGATTTTGTTACAGCATCAATTACAAAGAATTGTCTTTTTCACGAACAAAGAAAAATAGTATCAAGAGATGTGTTCAATCACTCTAGCATCACACAAAGAAATTTGATTTGCCAATGAATATTTTTGTGTGTTAGAAAACTTTTCTTTCAAAGTATTTTCAGAGATATGCAAGATTGAGATCAAAAGGTTCTGAAAAATGTGAAAAGTTTTTGTGCAAGAGTTCTTTCTTGTTTTGGTTGTTTTTTTTTTAAATATTTGAGGCACCGTATATATATTCAAGGCAAACACCAGGACAATCGATTTCCCAATCGAGTTTGTAAGAATACAATCGATTGCTGCATCGAATGTCATATATTCTGTGTTTCTGGAATCTTGAATTATATAGGCTTCACTTGATTAGTCAATCGATTGATCAAGTTTCTGAATCAGACCTGATGCTATGAAAACCTTTCAATCGAGTGAGCAATCGATTTGTTCAAAACTGGGTGCTCACTGTGATATGAAATATAGCATCAATCAAGTTGTCAGTCTATTGTGCAATCGACTGGACAATCGATTGTCGTGATCAAGTGATTCAGACCTGATTCCATATTTTCCTTTCAATCGAGTGAGCAATCGATTTGTTTAAAACTGGATGCTCATTGTGATATGAAATATGACATCAATCGATTGGTCAATCGAGTATCGTGGTCACATTGACTCAGATACTACAGACAATCAAGTTGCCAATCGAGTGATCAATCGATTGGTCAATCGAGTAGGCACTGACTGAGTGCTCTCTGTAACTTGAATTTCAGCATCAATCGATTTGTCAGTCTACTGTGCAATCGACTGGACAATCGATTAATCTTGTTACAGACCTCAGTTGTTTAAAACAGTTTATGTGCCATTCGATTTATGACTCATTCAATCGATTGTTCAATCGAGTGTTTTTCAGTTTTAAGTTTCATAACACATGAATGAATGACAAAACTTATTGGCATGTCTTGTGTGAGACTTTAGTGATTGTTTACTTAACTTGATACCTAGACACCTAATACACCTATACACAAATTTCATCTTCTTCAAGTGCATCCTCCAACTATGGTTGATTCCTTGAGTTGCAAACTATTGTTCCAAGTGTTGTGGTGTCTTCATGTATGCCTGAAATGTTTCTTGATTCAAAACATTAGATAAAGCAACTATTTAATGTGCACTTGTATGTTTGGGACATAAATCAAAAACTAGATCAGGGAAGCTTATGGCTTACAACAAACACATCGATTGGATGCACAAGATTGTTTAAAAACCCTAATTGGACAAGAAAAAGCCTTGGGAGGACGAAAATGACCTAAATGTTCATCCAAAGACACAAACACACTTATTGGATGCACAAGATTGGTTAAAAACCCTAATTGCACAAGAATAAGCCTAGGGAGGACGAAAATGACCTAAATGTTCATCCAATGACACAAACACACCAATTGGATGCCCAAGATTTGTTAAAAACCCTAATTGGATAAGAATAAGCCTAAATAGGACGAAAATGACCTAAATGTTCATCCAAAGAAACAAACACAACTATTGGATGCACAAGATTGGTTAAAAACCCTAATTGGACAAGAATAAGCCTAGGGAGGATGAAAATGACCTAAATGTTTATCCAATGACACAAACGAACTTATCAGATGCACAAGAATTGTTAAAAACCCTAATTGGACAAGAATAAGCCTAAGGAGGACGAAAATGACCTAAATGTACATCCAATGACACAAATGAACTTATTGGATGCACAAAAGTGGCTAAAACCCCTAATTGGACATCAATAAGCCTAGGGAGGACGAAAATAACCTAAATGTTCATCCAATGACACAAATGAACTTATTGGATGCAAAAAATTGGTTAAAAGCCCTAATTGGACAACAATAAGCCTAAATATTACGAAAATGACCTAAATGTTCATCCAATGACACAAATGAACTTATTGGATGCACAAGATTGTTTAAAAACCCTAATTGGACAAGAATAAGCCATGGGAGGGCGAAAATGACCTAAATGTTAATCCAATAACACAAACACATTTATTGGATACACAAGATTTTTTAAAAACCCTAATTGGACAAGAATAAGCCTAGGGAGGACGAAAATGACCTAAATGTTCATCCAAAGAAACAAACACACCTATTGGATGCACAAGATGGGTTAAAAACCCTAATTGGACAAGAACAAGCCTAGGGAGGACGAAAATAACCTAAATGATTATCCAATGACACAAATGAACTTATTGGATGCAAAAGATTTGTTAAAAACCCTAATTGGACAAGAATAAGCCTAGGGACGACGAAAATGACCTAAATGTTAATCCAATGACACAAACACATCGATTGGATGCACAAGATTTTTTAAAAACCCTAATTGGACAAGAAAAAGCCTTGGGAGGACGAAAATGACCTAATTGTTCATCCAAAGACACAAACACACTTATTGGATGCACAAGATTGGTTCAAAACCCTAATTGGACAAGAATAAGCCTAGGGAGGACGAAAATGACCTAAATGTTCATCCAATGACACAAACACACCAATTGGATGCACAAGATTTGTTAAAAACCCTAATTGGACAAGTATAAGCCTAAAGAGGACGAAAATGACCTAAATGTTCATCAATTGACACAAATGAACTTATTGGATGCACAAGATTGGTTAAAAACCCTAAATGGACAAGAATAAGCCTAGGGAGGAAGAAAATGACCTAAATGTTCATCCAATGACACAAACACAACAATTGGATGCACAAGATTTGTTAAAAACCCTATTTGGACAAGAACAAGCCTAAAGAGGATGAAAATGACCTAAATGTTCATCCAATGACACAAATGAACTTATTGGATGCACAAGATTGTTTAAAAACCCTAATTGGACAAGAATAAGCCATGGGAGGACGAAAATGACCTAAATGTTCATCCAATGACACAAACACACCTATTGGATGCACAAGGTTGTTTAAAAATCCTAATTGGACAAGAATAAGCCTAGGGAGGACGAAAATGACCTAAATGTTCGCCCAAAGACACAAAGACACCTATTGGATGGACAATGTTGGTTAAAAACCCTAATTTGACAAGAATAAGCCTAGGGAGGACGAAAATGACATAAATTTTCATCTAATGACACAAACACACCAAATGGATGCACATGGTTGGTTAAAACCCTAATTGGACAAGAATAAGCCTAGGGAGTACGAAAATGACCTAAATGTTCATCCAATGACACCAATGAACTTATTGGATGCACAAGAATTGTTAAAAACCCTAATTGGACAAGAATAAGCCTAGGGAGGACGAAAATGACCTAAATGTTAATCCAATGACACAAACACATCAATTGGATGCACAAGATTGTTTAAAAACCCTAATTGGACAAGAAAAAGCCGTGGGAGGACGAAAATGACCTAAATGTTCATCCAAAGAAACAAACACACTTATTGGATGCACAAGATTGGTTAAAAACCCTAATTGAACAAGAATAAGCCTAGGGAGGACGAAAATGACCTAAATGTTCATCCAATGACACAAACACACCAATTGGATGCCCAAGATTTGTTAAAAACCCTAATTGGACAAGAATAAGCCTAAATAGGACGAAAATGACCTAAATGTTCATCCAAAGAAACAAACACACCTATTGGATGCACAAGTTTGGTTAAAAACCCTAATTGGACAAGAATAAGCCTAGGGAGGACGAAAATGACCTAAATGTTTATCCAATGACACAAACGAACTTATTTGATGCACAAGATTTGTTAAAAACCCTAATTGGACAAGAATAAGACTAAGGAGGACGAAAATGACCTAAATGTACATCCAATGACACAAATGAACTTATTGGATGCAAAAAATTGTTTAAAAGCCCTAATTGGACAAGAATAAGCCTAGGGAGGACGAAAATGACCTAAATGTTCATCCATAGAAACAAACACACCTATTGGATGCACAAGATGGGTTAAAAACCCTAATTGGACAAGAATAAGCCTAGAGAGGACGAAAATAACCTAAATGATTATCCAATGACACAAATGAACTTATTGGATGCACAAGATTTGTTAAAAACCCTAATTGGACAAGAATAAGCCTAGGGAGGACGAAAATGACCTAAATGTTAATCCAATGACACAAACACATCGATTGGATGCACAAGAATTTTTAAAAACCCTAATTGGACAAGAAAAAGCCTTGGGAGGACGAAAATGACCTAATTGTTCATCCAAAGACACAAACACACTTATTGGATGCACAAGATTGGTTAAAAACCCTAATTGGACAAGAATAAGCCTAGGGAGGACGAAAATGACCTAAATGTTCATCCAATGACACAAACACACCAATTGGATGCACAAGATTGTTTAAAAACCCTAATTGGACAAGAATAAGCAATAGGAGGACGAAAATGACTTAAATGTTCATCCAATGACACAAACACACCTATTGGATGCACAAGGTTGTTTAAAAACCCTAATTCTACAAGAATAAGCCTAAGGAGGACGAAAATGACCTAAATGTACATCCAATGACACAAATGAACTTATTGGATGCACAAAAGTGGTTAAAACCCCTAATTGGACATCAATAAGCCTAGGGAGGACGAAAATAACCTAAATGTTCATCCAATGACACAAATGAACTTATTGGATGCTCAAGATTGGTTAAAAACCCTAATTGGACAAGAATAAGCCTAAGGAGGACGAAAATGACCTAAATGTACATCCAATGACACAAATGAACTTATTGGATGCAAAAAATTGTTTAAAAGCCCTAATTGGACAAGAATAAGCCTAGGGAGGACGAAAATAACCTAAATGTTCATCCATAGAAACAAACACACCTATTGGATGCACAAGATGGGTTAAAAACCCTAATTGGACAAGAATAAGCCTAGAGAGGACGAAAATAACCTAAATGATTATCCAATGACACAAATGAACTTATTGGATGCACAAGATTGGTTAAAAACCCTAATTGGACAAGAATAAGCCTAAGGAGGACGAAAATGACCTAAATGTACATCCAATGACACAAATGAACTTATTGGATCAACAAAAGTGGTTAAAACCCCCTAATTGGACATCAATAAGCCTAGGGAGGACGAAAATAACCTAAATGTTCATCCAATGACACAAATGAACTTATTGGATGCCTAAGATTGCTTAAAAATCCTAATTGGACAAGAATAAGCCTAAGGAGGACGAAAATGACCAAAATGTTAATCCAATGACACAAACACATCTATTGGATGAACAAGATTTTTTAAAAACCCTAATTGGACAAGAATAAGCCTAGGGAGGACGAAAATGACCTAAATGTTCATCCAAAGACACAAACACACTTATTGGATGCACAAGATTGGTTAAAAACCCTAAATGGACAAGAATAAGCCTAGGGAGGAAGAAAATGACCTAAATGTTCATCCAATGACACAAACACACCTATTGGATGCAAAAGGTTGTTTAAAAACCCTAATTGGACAAGAATAAGCCTAGGGAGGACGAAAAGGACCTAAATGTTCATCCAATGACACAAAGACACCTATTGGATGTACAATATTGGTTAAAAACCCTAATTTGACAAGAATAAGCCTAGGAGGACGAAAATGACCTAAATTTTCATCTAATGACACAAACACACCAATTGGATGAACATGGTTGGTTAAAACCCTAAATGGACAAGAATAAGCCTAGGGAGGACGAAAATGACCTAAATGTTCATCCAATGACACAAATGAACTTATTGGATGCACAAGATTGGTTAAAAACCCTAAATGGACAAGAATAAGCCTAGGGAGGAAGAAAATGACCTAAATGTTCATCCAATGACACAAACACAACAATTGGATGCACAAGATTTGTTAAAAACCCTAATTGGACAAGAACAAGCCTAAAGAGGATGAAAATGACCTAAATGTTCATCCAATGACACAAATGAACTTATTGGATGTAAAAAATTGGTTAAAAACCCTAATTGGACAACAATAAGCCTAAATAGGACGAAAATGACCTAAATGTTCATCCAATGACACAAATGAACTTATTGGATGCACAAGATTGGTTAAAAACCCTAATTGGACAAGACTAAGCTTAAGGAGGACGAAAATGACCTAAATGTACATCCAATGACACAAATGAACTTATTGGATCCACAAAAGTGGTTAAAACCCCTAATTGGACATCAATAAGCCTAGGGAGGACGAAAATAACCTAAATGTTCATCCAATGACACAAATGAACTTATTGGATGCACAAGATTGCTTAAAAACCCTAATTGGACAAGAATAAGCCTAAGGAGGACGAAAATGACCAAAATGTTAATCCAATGACACAAACACATCTATTGGATGAACAAGATTTTTTAAAAACCCTAATTGGACAAGAATAAGCCTAGGGAGGACGAAAATGACCTAAATGTTCATCCAAAGACACAAACACACTTATTGGATGCACAAGATTGGTTAAATACCCTAAATGGACAAGAATAAGCCTAGGGAGGAAGAAAATGATCTAAATGTTCATCCAAGGACACAAACACAACAATTGGATGCACAAGATTTGTTAAAAACCCTAATTGGACAAGAACAAGCCTAAAGAGGATGAAAATGACCTAAATGTTCATCCAATGACACAAATGAACTTATTGGATGTAAAAAATTGGTTAAAAACCCTAATTGGACAACAATAAGCCTAAATTGGACGAAAATGACCTAAATGTTCATCCAATGACACAAATGAACTTATTGGATGCACAAGATTGTTTAAAAACCCTAATTGGACAAGAATAAGCCATGGGAGGACGAAAATGACCTAAATGTTCATCCAATGACACAAACACACCTATTGGATGCAAAAGGTTGTTTAAAAACCCTAATTGGACAAGAATAAGCCTAGGGAGGACGAAAAGGACCTAAATGTTCATCCAAAGACACAAAGACACCTATTGGATGTACAATATTGGTTAAAAACCCTAATTTGACAAGAATAAGCCTAGGAGGACGAAAATGACCTAAATTTTCATCTAATGACACAAACACACCAATTGGATGCACATGGTTGGTTAAAACCCTAAATGGACAAGAATAAGCCTAGGGAGGACGAAAATGACCTAAATGTTCATCCAATGACACAAATGAACTTATTGGATGCACAAGATTGGTTAAAAACCCTAAATGGACAAGAATAAGCCTAGGGAGGAAGAAAATGACCTAAATTTTCATCCAATGACACAAACACAACAATTGGATGCACAAGATTTGTTAAAAACCCTAATTGGACAAGAACAAGCCTAAAGAGGATGAAAATGACCTAAATGTTCATCCAATGACACAAATGAACTTATTGGATGTAAAAAATTGGTTAAAACCCTAATTGGACAACAATAAGCCTAAATAGGACGAAAATGACCTAAATGTTCATCCAATGACACAAATGAACTTATTGGATGCACAAGATTGTTTAAAAACCCTAATTGGACAAGAATAAGCCATGGGAGGACGAAAAATGACCTAAATGTTCATCCAATGACACAAACACACCTATTGGATGCACAAGGTTGTCTAAAAACCCTAATTGGACAAGAATAAGCCTAGGGAGGACGAAAATGACCTAAATGTTCATCCAAAGACACAAAGACACTTATTGGATGGACAATGTTGGTTAAAAATCCTAATTTGACAAGAATAAGCTTAGGGAGGACGAAAATGACCTAAATTTTCATCTAATGACACAAACACACCAAATGGATGCACATGGTTGGTTAAAACCATAATTGGACAAGAATAAGCCTAGGGAGGACGAAAATGACCTAAATGTTCATCCAATGACACCAATGAACTTATTGGATACACAAGAATTGTTAAAAACCCTAATTGGACAAGAATAAGCCTAGGGAGGACGAAAATGACCTAAATGTTAATCCAATGACACAAACACATCAATTGGATGCACAAGATTGTTTAAAAACCATAATTGGACAAGAAAAAGCCTTGGGAGGACGAAAATGACCTAAATGTTCATCCAAAGACACAAAGACACGTATTGGATGCACAAGATTGGTTAAAAACCCTAATTGAACAAGAATAAGCCAAGGGAGGACGAAAATGACCTAAATGTTCATCCAATGACACAAACACACCAATTGGATGCCCAAGATTTGTTAAAAACCCTAATTGGACAAGAATAAGCCTAAATAGGACAAAAGTGACATAAATGTTCATCCAAAGAAACAAACACACCTATTGGATGCACAAGATTGGTTAAAAACCCTAATTGGACAAGAATAAGCATAGGGAGGACGAAAATGACCTAAATGTTTATCCAATGACACAAACGAACTTATTGGATGCACAAGATTTGTTAAAAACCCTAATTGGACAAGAATAAGCCTAAGGAGGACAAAAATGACCTAAATGTACATCCAATTACACAAATGAACTTATTGGATGCACAAAAGTGGCTAAAACACCTAATTGGACATCAATAAGCCTAGGGAGGACGAAAATAACCTAAATGTTCATCCAATGACACAAATGAACTTATTGGTTGCAAAAAATTGGTTAAAAGCCCTAATTGGACAACAATAAGCCTAAATATGACGAAAATGACCTAAATGATCATCCAATGACACAAATGAACTTAATGGATGCACTAGATTGTTTAAAAACCCTAATTGGACAAGAATAAGCCATGGGAGGACGAAAATTACCTAAATGTTAATCCAATGACACAAACACATCTATTGGATACACAAGATTTTTTAAAAACCCTCATTGGACAAGAATAAGCCTAGGGAGGACGAAAATGACCTAAATGTTCATCCTAAGAAACAAACACACCTATTGGATGCACAAGATTGGTTAAAAACCTTAATTGGACAAGAATAAGCCTAGGGAGGACGAAAATAACCTAAATGATTATCCAATGACACAAATGAACTTATTGGATGCACAAGATTTGTTAAAAAACCCTAATTGGACAAGAATAAGCCTAGGGAGGACGAAAATGACCTAATTGTTAAACCAATGACACAAACACATCGATTGGATGAACAAGACTTTTTTAAAACCCTAATTGGACAAGAATAAGCCTAGGGAGGACGAAAATGACCTATATGTTCATCCAAAGACACAAACACACTTATTGGATGCACAAGATTGGTTAAATACCCTAAATGGACAAGAATAAGCCTAGGGAGGAAGAAAATGATCTAAATGTTCATCCAGTGACACAAACACAACAATTGGATGCACAAGATTTGTTAAAAACCCTAATTGGACAAGAACAAGCCTAAACAGGATGAAAATGACCTAAATGTTCATCCAATGACACAAATGAACTTATTGGATGTAAAAAATTGGTTAAAAACCCTAATTGGACAACAATAAGCCTAAATAGGACGAAAATGACCTAAATGTTCATCCAATGACACAAATGAACTTATTGGATGCACAAGATTGTTTAAAAACCCTAATTGGACAAGAATAAGCCATGGGAGGACGAAAATGACCTAAATGTTCATCCAATGACACAAACACACCTATTGGATGCAAAAGGTTGTTTAAAAACCCTAATTGGACAAGAATAAGCCTAGGGAGGACGAAAAGGACCTAAATGTTCATCCAAAGACACCTATTGGATGTACAATATTGGTTAAAAACCCTAATTTGACAAGAATAAGCCTAGGAGGACGAAAATGACCTAAAATTTCATCTAATGACACAAACACACCAATTGGATGCACATGGTTGGTTAAAACCCTAAATGGACAAGAATAAGCCTAGGGAGGACGAAAATGACCTAAATGTTCATCCAATGACACAAATGAACTTATTGGATGCACAAGATTGGTTAAAAACCCTAAATGGACAAGAATAAGCCTAGGGAGGAAGAAAATGACCTAAATGTTCATCCAATGACACAAACACAACAATTGGATGCACAAGATTTGTTAAAAACCCTAATTGGACAAGAACAAGCCTAAAGAGGATGAAAATGACCTAAATGTTCATCCAATGACACAAATGAACTTATTGGATGTAAAAAATTGGTTAAAAACCCTAATTGGACAACAATAAGCCTAAATTGGACGAAAATGACCTAAATGTTCATCCAATGACACAAATGAACTTATTGGATGCACAAGATTGTTTAAAAACCCTAATTGGACAAGAATAAGCCATGGGAGGACGAAAATGACCT
The DNA here is from genome assembly GCA_037974775.1 of Cicer pinnatifidum. NCBI lineage: Eukaryota > Viridiplantae > Streptophyta > Magnoliopsida > Fabales > Fabaceae > Cicer > Cicer pinnatifidum. The sequence goes on along the minus strand of JBBPBR010000001.1, from coordinate 28,087,433 downwards.
AAATGTTCATCCAATGACACAAACACACCTATTGGATGCAAAAGGTTGTTTAAAAACCCTAATTGGACAAGAATAAGCCTAGGGAGGACGAAAAGGACCTAAATGTTCATCCAAAGACACAAAGACACCTATTGGATGTACAATATTGGTTAAAAACCCTAATTTGACAAGAATAAGCCTAGGAGGACGAAAATGACCTAAATTTTCATCTAATGACACAAACACACCAATTGGATGCACATGGTTGGTTAAAACCCTAAATGGACAAGAATAAGCCTAGGGAGGACGAAAATGACCTAAATGTTCATCCAATGACACAAATGAACTTATTGGATGCACAAGATTGGTTAAAAACCCTAAATGGACAAGAATAAGCCTAGGGAGGAAGAAAATGACCTAAATGTTCATCCAATGACACAAACACAACAATTGGATGCACAAGATTTGTTAAAAACCCTAATTGGACAAGAACAAGCCTAAAGAGGATGAAAATGACCTAAATGTTCATCCAATGACACAAATGAACTTATTGGATGTAAAAAATTGGTTAAAACCCTAATTGGACAAAATAAGCCTAAATAGGACGAAAATGACCTAAATGTTCATCCAATGACACAAATGAACTTATTGGATGCACAAGATTGTTTAAAAACCCTAATTGGACAAGAATAAGCCATGGGAGGACGAAAATGACCTAAATGTTCATCCAATGACACAAACACACCTATTGGATGCAAAAGGTTGTTTAAAAACCCTAATTGGACAAGAATAAGCCTAGGGAGGACGAAAAGGACCTAAATGTTCATCGAAAGACACAAAGACACCTATTGGATGTACAATATTTGTTAAAAACCCTAATTTGACAAGAATAAGCCTAGGAGGATGAAAATGACCTAAATTTTCATCTAATGACACAAACACACCAATTGGATGCACATGGTTGGTTAAAACCCTAAATGGACAAGAATAAGCCTAGGGAGGACGAAAATGACCTAAATGTTCATCCAATGACACAAATGAACTTATTGGATGCACAAGATTGGTTAAAAACCCTAAATGGACAAGAATAAGCCTAGGGAGGACGAAAATGACCTAAATGTTCATCCAATGACACAAATCAACTTATTGGATGCACATGATTGGTTAAAAACCCTAATTGGACAAGAATAAGCCTAGGGAGGACGAAAATGACCTAAATGTTCGTGTAATGATACAAATGAACTTATTGGATGCACAAGATTGGTTAAAAACCCTAATTAGACAAGAATAAGCATAGGGAGGACGAAAATGACCTAAATGTTCGTCCAATGACACAAACACACCTATTGGATGCACAAGATTGCATAAAAACCCTAATTGGACAAGAATAAGACTAGGGAGGACGAAAATGACCTAAATGTTCCTCCAATGACACAAACACACCTATTGGATGCACAAGATTGCATAAAAACCCTAATTGGACAAGAATAAGACTAGGGAGGACGAAAATGACCTAAATGTTCATCCAATGACACAAATGAAATTATTGGATGCACAAGATTGGTTAAAAACCCTAATTGGACAAAAATAAGTCTAGGGAGGACGAAAATGACCTAAATGTTCGTCCAATGACACAAACACACCTATTGGATGCACAAGATTGCATAAAAACCCTAATTGGACAAGAATAAGACTAGGGAGGACGAAAATGACCTAAATGTTCATCCAATGACACAAATGAACTTATTGGATGCACAAGATTGGTTAAAAACCCTAATTGGACAAGAATAAGCCTAAGGAGGACGAAAATGACCTAAATGTACATCCAATGACACAAATGAACTTATTGGATGCACAAAAGTGGCTAAAACCCCTAATTGGACATCAATAAGCCTAGGGAGGACGAAAATAACCTAAATGTTCATCCAATGACACAAATGAACTTATTGGATGCAAAAAATTGGTTAAAAGCCCTAATTGGACAACAATAAGCCTAAATAGGACGAAAATGACCTAAATGTTCATCCAATGACACAAATGAACTTATTGGATGCACAAGTTTGTTTAAAAACCTTAATTGGACAAGAATAAGCCATGGGAGGACGAAAATGACCTAAATGTTAATCCAATGACACAAACACATCTATTGGATACACAAGATTTTTTAAAAACCCTAATTGGACAAGAATAAGCCTAGGGAGGACGAAAATGACCTAAATGTTCATCCAAAGAAACAAACACACCTATTGGATGCACAAGATTGGTTAAAAACCCTAATTGGACAAGAATAAGCCTAGGGAGGACGAAAATAACCTAAATGATTATCCAATGACACAAATGAACTTATTGGATGCACAAGATTTGTTAAAAAACCCTAATTGGACAAGAATAAGCCTAGGGAGGACGAAAATGACCTAATTGTTAATCCAATGACACAAACACATCGATTGGATGCACAAGACTTTTTTAAACCCCTAATTGGGCAAGAAAAAGCCTTGGGAGGACGAAAATGACCTAAATGTTCATCCAAAGACACAAACACACTTATTGGATGCACAAGATTGGTTAAAAACCCTAATTGGACAAGAATAAGCCTAGGGAGGACGAAAATGACCTAAATGTTCATCCAATGACACAAACACACCAATTGGATGCCCAAGATTTGTTAAAAACCCTAATTGGACAAGAATAAGCCTAAAGAGGACAAAAATGACCTAAATGTTCATACAATGACACAAACGAACTTATTGGATGCACAAGATTTGTTAAAAACCCTAATTGGACAAGAATAAGCCTAAGGAGGACGAAAATGACCTAAATGTACATCCAATGACACAAATGAACTTATTGGATGCACAAAAGTGGCTAAAACCCCTAATTGGACATCAATAAGCCTAGGGAGGACGAAAATAACCTAAATGTTCATCCAACGATACAAATGAACTTATTGGATGCAAAAAATTGTTTAAAAGCCCTAATTGGACAACAATAAGCTTAAATAGGACGAAAATGACCTAAATGTTCATCCAATGACACAAATGAACTTATTGGATGCACAAGATTGTTTAAAAACCTTAATTGGACAAGAATAAGCCATGGGAGGACGAAAATGACCTAAATGTTAATCCAATGACACAAACACATCTATTGGATACAAAAGATTTTTTAAAAAACCTAATTGGACAAGAATAAGCCTAAGGAGGACGAAAATGACCTAAATGTTCATCCAAAGACACAAACACACTTATTGGATGCACAAGATTGGTTAAAAACCCTAATTGGACAAGAATAAGCCTAGGGAGGAAGAAAATGACCTAAATGTTCATCCAATGACACAAACACACTAATTGGATGCACCAGATTTGTTAAAAACCCTAATTGGACAAGATAAGCCTAAAGAGGACAAAAATGACCTAAATGTTCATCCAATGACACAAATGAACTTATTGAATGGAAAAAATTAGTTAAAAACCCTAATTGGACAACAATAAGCCTAAATAGGACGAAAATGACCTTAATGTTCATCGAATAACACAAATGAACTTATTGGATGCACAAGATTGTTTAAAAACCCTAATTGGACAAGAATAAGCCATGGGAGGACGAAAATGACCTAAATGTTCATCCAATGACACAAACACACCTATTGGATGCACAAGGTTGTTTAAAAACCCTAATTGGACAAGAATAAGCCTAGGGAGGACGAAAATGACCTAAATGTTCGTCCAAAGACACAAAGACACCTATTGGATGGACAATGTTGGTTAAAAACCCTAATTTGACAAGAATAAGCCATGGGAGGACGAAAATGACCTAAATTTTCATCTAATGAGACAAACACACCAAATGGATGCACATGGTTGGTTAAAACCCTAACTGGACAAGAATAAGCCTAGGGAGGACGAAAATGACCTAAATGTTCATCCAATGACACCAATGAACTTATTGGATGCACAAGAATTGTTAAAAACCCTAATTGGACAAGAATAAGCCTAGGGAGGACGAAAATGACCTTAATGTTAATCCAATGACACAAACACATCAATTGGATGCACAAGATTGTTTAAAAACCATAATTGGACAAGAAAAAGCCTTGGGAGGACGAAAATGTCCTAAATGTTCATCCAAAGACACAAACACACTTATTGGATGCACAAGATTGGTTAAAAACCCTAATTGAACAAGAATTAGCCTAGGGAGGACGAAAATGACCTAGATGTTCATCCAATGACACAAACACACCAATTGGATGCCCAAGATTTGTTAAAAACCCTAATTGGACAAGAATAAGCCTAAATAGGACGAAAATGACCTAAATGTTCATCCAAAGAAACAAACACACCTATTGGATGCACAAGATTGGTTAAAAACCCTAATTGGACAAGAATAAGCATAGGGAGGACGAAAATGACCTAAATGTTTATCCAATGACACAAACGAACTTATTGGATGCACAAGATTTGTTAAAAACCCTAATTGGACAAGAATAAGCCTAAGGAGGACAAAAATGACCTAAATGTACATCCAATGACACAAATGAACTTATTGGATGCACAAAAGTGGCTAAAACACCTAATTGGACATCAATAAGCCTAGGGAGGACGAAAATAACCTAAATGTTCATCCAATGACACAAATGAACTTATTGGATGCAAAAAATTGGTTAAAAGCCCTAATTGGACAACAATAAGCCTAAATATGACCAAAATGACCTAAATGTTCATCCAATGACACAAATGAACTTATTGGATGCACAAGATTGTTTAAAAACCCTAATTGGACAAGAATAAGCCATGGGAGGACGAAAATGACCTAAATGTTAATCCAATGACACAAACACATCTATTGGATACACAAGATTTTTTAAAAACCCTCATTGGACAAGAATAAGCCTAGGGAGGACGAAAATGACCTAAATGTTCATCCAAAGAAACAAACACACCTATTGGATGCACAAGATTGGTTAAAAACCCTAATTGGACAAGAATAAGCCTAGGGAGGACGAAAATAACCTAAATGATTAACCAATGACACAAATGAACTTATTGGATGCACAACATTTGTTAAAAAACCCTAATTGGACAAGAATAAGCCTAGGGAGGACGAAAATGACCTAATTGTTAATCCAATGACACAAACACATCGATTGGATGAACAAGACTTTTTTAAAACCCTAATTGAACAAGAAAAAGCCTTGGGAGGACGAAAATGACCTAAATGTTCATCCAAAGACACAAACACACTTATTGGATGCACAAGATTGGTTAAAAACCCTAATTGGACAAGAATAAGCCTAGGGAGGACGAAAATGACCTAAATGTTCATCCAATGACACAAACACCCCAATTGGATGCCCAAGATTTGTTAAAAACCCTAATTGGACAAGAATAAGCCTAAAGAGGACAAAAATGACCTAAATGTTCATCCAATGACACAAATGAATTTATTGGATGCACAAGATTGGTTAAAAACCCTATTTGGACAAGAATAAGCCTAATGAGGACGAAAATCACCTAAATGTACATCCAATGACACAAATGAACTTATTGGATGCACAAAAGTGGCTAAAACCCCTAATTGGACATCAATAAGCCTAGGGAGGATGAAAATGACCTAAATTTTCATCTAATGACACAAACACACCAATTGGATGCACATGGTTGGTTAAAACCCTAATTGGACAAGAATAAGCCTAGGGAGGACGAAAATGACCTAAATGTTCATCAAATGACACAAATGAACTTATTGGATGCACAAGATTTGTAAAAACCCTAATTGGACAAGAATAAGCCTAGGGAGGACGAAAATGACCTAAATGTTAATCCAATGACACAAACACATCGATTGGATGCACATGATTTTTTAAAAACCCTAATTGGACAAGAAAAAGCCTTAGGAGGACGAAAATGACCTAAATGTTTATCCAAAGACACAAACACACTTATTGGATGCACAAGATTGGTTAAAAACCCTAATTGGACAAGAATAAGCCTACGGAGGACGAAAATGACATAAATGTTCATCCAATGACACAAACACACCTATTGGATGCAAAAGGTTGTTTAAAAACCCTAATTGGACAAGAATAAGCCTAGGGAGGACGAAAAGGACCTAAATGTTCATCCAAAGACACAAAGACACCTATTGGATGTACAATATTGGTTAAAAACCCTAATTTGACAAGAATAAGCCTAGGAGGACGAAAATGACCTAAATTTTCATCTAATGACACAAACACACCAATTGGATGCACATGGTTGGTTAAAACCCTAAATGGACAAGAATAAGCCTAGGGAGGACGAAAATGAACTAAATGTTCATCCAATGACACAAATGAACTTATTGGATGCACAAGATTGGTTAAAAACCCTAAATGGACAAGAATAAGCCTAGGGAGGAAGAAAATGACCTAAATGTTCATCCAATGACACAAACACAACAATTGGATGCACAAGATTTGTTAAAAACCCTAATTGGACTAGAACAAGCCTAAAGAGGATGAAAATGACCTAAATGTTGATCCAGTGACACAAATGAACTTATTGGATGTAAAAAATTGGTTAAAAACCCTAATTGGACAACAATAATCCTAAATAGGACGAAAATGATCTAAATGTTCAGCCAATGACACAAATGAACTTATTGGATGCACAAGATTGGTTAAAAACCCTAATTAAACAAGAATAAGTCTAAGGAGGACGAAAATGACCTAAATGTACATCCAATGACACAAATGAACTTATTGGATCCACAAAAGTGGTTAAAACCCCTAATTGGACATCAATAAGCCTAGGGAGGACGAAAATAACCTAAATGTTCATCCAATGACACAAATGAAGTTATTGGATGCACAAGATTGCTTAAAAACCCTAATTGGAAAAGAATAAGCCTAAGGAGGACGAAAATGACCAAAATGTTAATCCAATGACACAAACACATCTATTGGATGAACAAGATTTTTTAAAAACCCTAATTGGACAAGAATAAGCCTAGGGAGGACGAAAATGACCTAAATGTTCATCCAAAGACACAAACACACTTATTGGATGCACAAGATTGGTTAAAAACCCTAAATGGACAAGAATAAGCCTAGGGAGGAAGAAAATGACCTAAATGTTCATCCAATGACACAAACACAACAATTGGATGCACAAGATTTGTTAAAAACCCTAATTGGACAAGAACAAGCCTAAAGAGGATGAAAATGTCCTAAATATTCATCCAATGACACAAATGAACTTATTGGATGCACAAGATTGTTTAAAAACCCTAATTGGACAAGAATAAGCCATGGGAGGACGAAAATGACCTAAATGTTCATCCAATGACACAAACACACCTATTGGATGCAAAAGGTTGTTTAAAAACCCTAATTGGACAAGAATAAGCCTAGGGAGGACGAAAAGGACCTAAATGTTCATCGAAAGACACAAAGACACCTATTGGATGTACAATATTTGTTAAAAACCCTAATTTGACAAGAATAAGCCTAGGAGGATGAAAATGACCTAAATTTTCATCTAATGACACAAACACACCAATTGGATGCACATGGTTGGTTAAAACCCTAAATGGACAAGAATAAGCCTAGGGAGGACGAAAATGACCTAAATGTTCATCCAATGACACAAATGAACTTATTGGATGCACAAGATTGGTTAAAAACCCTAAATGGACAAGAATAAGCCTAGGGAGGTAGAAAATGACCTAAATGTTCATCCAATGACACAAACACAACAATTGGATGCACAAGATTTGTTAAAAACCCTAATTGGACAAGAACAAGCCTAAAGAGGATGAAAATGACCTAAATGTTCATCCAATGACACAAATGAACTTATTGGATGTAAAAAATTGGTTAAAACCCTAATTGGACAACAATAAGCCTAAATAGGACGAAAATGACCTAAATGTTCATCCAATGACACAAATGAACTTATTGGATGCACAAGATTGTTTAAAAACCCTAATTGGACAAGAATAAGCCATGGGACGACGAAAATGACCTAAATGTTCATCCAATGACACACACACACACAAGGTTGTTTAAAAACCCTAATTGGACAAGAATAAGCCTAGGGAGGACGAAAATGACCTAAATGTTCGTCCAAAGACACAAAGACACCTATTGGATGGACAATGTTGGTTAAAAACCCTAATTTGACAAGAATAAGCTTAGGGAGGACGAAAATGACCTAAATTTTCATCTAATGACACAAACACACCAAATGGATGCACATGGTTGGTTAAAACCCTAATTGGACAAGAATAAGCCTAGGGAGGACGAAAATGACCTAAATGTTCATCCAATGACACCAATGAACTTATTGGATGCACAAGAATTGTTAAAAACCCTAATTGGACAAGAATAAGCCTAGGGAGGACGAAAATGACCTAAATGTTAATCCAATGACACAAACACATCAATTGGATGCACAAGATTGTTTAAAAACCATAATTGGACAAGAAAAAGCCTTGGGAGGGCGAAAATGACCTAAATGTTCATCCAAAGACACAAACACACTTATTGGATGCACAAGATTGGTTAAAAACCCTAATTGAACAAGAATAAGCCTAGGGAGGACGAAAATGACCTAAATGTTCATCCAATGACACAAACACACCAATTGGATGCCCAAGATTTGTTAAAAACCCTAATTGGACAAGAATAAGCCTAAATAGGACGAAAATGACCTAAATGTTCATCCAAAGAAACAAACACACCTATTGGATGCACAAGATTGGTTAAAAACCCTAATTGGACAAGAATAAGCATAGGGAGGACGAAAATGACCTAAATGTTTATCCAATGACACAAACGAACTTATTGGATGCACAAGATTTGTTAAAAACCCTAATTGGACAAGAATAAGCCTAAGGAGGACGAAAATGACCTAAATGTACATCCAATGACACAAATGAACTTATTGGATGCACAAAAGTGGCTAAAACACCTAATTGGACATCAATAAGCCTAGGGAGGACGAAAATAACCTAAATGTTCATCCAATGACACAAATGAACTTATTGGATGCAAAAAATTGGTTAAAAGCACTAATTGGACAACAATAAGCCTAAATATGACGAAAATGACCTAAATGTTCATCCAATGACACAAATGAACTTATTGGATGCACAAGATTGTTTAAAAACCCTAATTGGACAAGAATAAGCCATGGGAGGACGAAAATGACCTAAATGTTCATCCAAAGAAACAAACACACCTATTGGATGCACAAGATTGGTTAAAAACCCTAATTGGACAAGAATAAGCCTAGGGAGGACGAAAATAACCAAAATGATTATCCAATGACAAAAATGAACTTATTGGATGCACAAGATTTGTTAAAAAACCCTAATTGGACAAGAATAAGCCTAGGGAGGACGAAAATGACCTAAATGTTCATCCAATGACACAAACACACCAATTGGATGCCCAAGATTTGTTAAAAACCCTAATTGGACAAGAATAAGCCTAAAGAGTTCAAAAATGACCTAAATGTTCATCCAATGACACAAATGAACTTATTGGATGCACAAGATTGGTTAAAAACCCTAATTGGACAAGAATAAGCCTAAGGAGGACGAAAATGACCTAAATGTACATCCAATGACACAAATGAACTTATTGGATGCACAAAAGTGGCTAAAACCCCTAATTGGACATCAATAAGCCTAGGGAGGATGAAAATGACCTAAATTTTCATCTAATGACACAAACACACCAATTGGATGCACATGGTTGGTTAAAACCCTAATTGGACAAGAATAAGCCTAGGGAGGACGAAAATGACCTAAATGTTCATCCAATGACACAAATGAACTTATTGGATGCTCAAGATTTGTAAAAACCCTAATTGGACAAGAATAAGCCTAGGGAGGACGAAAATGACATAAATTTTAATCCAATGACACAAACACATCGATTGGATGCACTAGATTTTTTAAAAACCCTAATTGGACAAGAAAAAGCCTTGGGAGGACGAAAATGACCTAAATGTTCATCCAAAGACACAAACACACTTATTGGATGCACAAGATTGGTTAAAAACCCTAATTGGACAAGAATAAGCCTAGGGAGGACGAAAATGACCTAAATGTTCATCCAATGACACAAACACACCAATTGGATGCCCAAGATTTGTTAAAAACCCTAATTGGACAAGAATAAGCCTAAAGAGGACAAAAATGACCTAAATGTTCATCCAATGACACAAATGAACTTATTGGATGCAAAAAATTGATTAAAAACCCTAATTCGACAACAATAAGCCTAAATAGGACGAAAATGACCTAAATGTTCATCCAAAGAAACAAACACACCTATTGGATGCACAAGATTGGTTAAAAACCCTAATAGGACAAGAATAAGCCTAGGGAGGACGAAAATGACCTAAATGTTTATCCAATGACACAAACGAACTTATTGGATGCACAAGATTTGTTAAAAACCCTAATTGGACAAGAATAAGCCTAAGGAGGACGAAAATGACCTAAATGTACATCCAATGACACAAATGAACTTATTGGATGCACAAAAGTGGTAAAACCCCTAATTGGACATCAATAAGCCTAGGGAGGACGAAAATAACCTAAATGTTCATCCAACGACACAAATGAACTTATTGGATGCAAAAAATTGTTTAAAAGCTCTAATTGGACAACAATAAGCCTAAATAGGACGAAAATAACCTAAATGTTCATTCAATGACACAAACACACCTATTGGATGCAAAAGGTTGTTTAAAAACCCTAATTGGACAAGAATAAGCCTAGGGAGGACGAAAAGGACCTAAATGTTCATCCAAAGACACAAAGACACCTATTGGATGTACAATATTGGTTAAAAACCCTAATTTGACAAGAATAAGCCTAGGAGGACGAAAATGACCTAAATTTTCATCTAATGACACAAACACACCAATTGGATGCACATGGTTGGTTAAAACCCTAAATGGACAAGAATAAGCCTAGGGAGGACGGAAACGACCTAAATGTTCATCCAATGACACAAATGAACTTATTGGATGCACAAGATTGGTTAAAAACCCTAAATGGACAAGAATAAGCCTAGGGAGGAAGAAAATGACCTAAATGTTTATCCAATGACACAAACACAACAATTGGATGCACAAGATTTGTTAAAAACCCTAATTGGACAAGAACAAGCCCAAAGAGGATGAAAATGACCTAAATGTTCATCCAATGACACAAATGAATTTATTGGATGTAAAAAATTGGTTAAAAACCCTAATTGGACAACAATAAGCCTAAATAGGACGAAAATGACCTAAATGTTCATCCAATGACACAAATGAACTTATTGGATGCACAAGATTGGTTAAAAACCCTAATTGGACAAGAATAAGCCTAAGGAGGACGAAAATGACCTAAATGTACATCCGATGACACAAATGAACTTATTGGATCCACAAAAGTGGTTAAAACCCCTACTTGGACATCAATAAGCCTAGGGAGGACGAAAATAACCTAAATGTTCATCCAATGACACAAATGAACTTATTGGATGCACAAGATTGCTTAAAAACCCTAATTGGACAAGAATAAGCCTAAGGAGGACGAAAATGACCAAAATTTTAAACCAATGACACAAACACATCTATTGGATGAACAAGATTTTTTAAAAACCCTAATTGGACAAGAATAAGCCTAGGGAGGACGAAAATGACCTAAATGTTCATCCAAAGACACAAACACACTTATTGGATGCACAAGATTGGTTAAAAACCCTAAATGGACAAGAATAAGCCTAGGGAGGAAGAAAATGACCTAAATGTTCATCCAATGACACAAACACAACAATTGGATGCACAAGATTTGTTAAAAACCCTAATTGGACAAGAACAAGCCTAAAGAGGATGAAAATGACCTAAATGTTCATCCAATGACACAAATGAACTTATTGGATGTAAAAAATTGGTTAAAAACCCTAATTGGACAACAATAAGCCTAAATAGAACGAAAATGACTTAAATGTTCATCCAATGACACAAATGAACTTATTGGATGCACAAGATTGTTTAAAAACCCTAATTGGACAAGAATAAGCCATGGGAGGACGAAAATGACCTAAATGTTCATCCAATGACACAAACACACCTATTGGATGCAAAAGGTTGTTTAAAAACCCTAATTGGACAAGAATAAGCCTTGGGAGGACGAAAAAGACCTAAATGTTCATCCAAAGACACAAAGACACCTATTGGATGTACAATATTGGTTAAAAACCCTAATTTGACAAGAATAAGCCTAGGAGGACGAAAATGACCTAAATTTTCATCTAATGACACAAACACACCAATTGGATGCACATGGTTGGTTAAAACCCTAAATGGACAAGAATAAGCCTAGGGAGGACGAAAATGACCTAAATGTTCATCCAATGACACAAATGAACTTATTGGATGCACAAGATTGGTTAAAAACCCTAAATGGACAAGAATAAGCCTAGGGAGGAAGAAAATGACCTAAATGTTCATCCAATGACACAAACACAACAATTGGATGCACAAGATTTGTTAAAAACCCTAATTGGACAAGAACAAGCCTAAAGAGGATGAAAATGACCTAAATGTTCATC
>JBBPBR010000001.1:27960069-28072966 GCA_037974775.1 Cicer pinnatifidum | reverse complement strand
ACAAGAATAAGCCTAGGGAGGACGAAAATGACCTAAATGTTCATCCAATGACACAAACACACCAATTGGATGCCCAAGATTTGTTAAAAACCCTAATTGGACAAGAATAAGCCTAAATAGGATGAAAATGACCTAAATGTTCATCCAAAGAAACAAACACACCTATTGGATGCACAAGATTGGTTAAAAACCCTAATTGGACAAGAATAAGCATAGGGAAGACGAAAATGACCTAAATGTTTATCCAATGACACAAACGAACTTATTGGATGCACAAGATTTGTTAAAAACCCTAATTGGACAAGAATAAGCCTAAGGAGGACGAAAATGACCTAAATGTACATCCAATGACACAAATGAACTTATTGGATGCACAAAAGTGGCTAAAACACCTAATTGGACATCAATAAGCCTAGGGAGGACGAAAATAACCTAAATGTTCATCCAATGACACAAATGAACTTATTGGATGCAAAAAATTGGTTAAAAGCCCTAATTGGACAACAATAAGCCTAAATATGACGATAATGACCTAAATGTTCATCCAATGACACAAATGAACTTATTGGATGCACAAGATTGTTTAAAAACACTAATTGGACAAGAATAAGCCATGGGAGGACGAAAATGACCTAAATGTTAATCCAATGACACAAACACATCTATTGGATACACAAGATTTTTTAAAAACCCTAATTGTACAAGAATAAGCCTAGGGAGGACGAAAATGACCTAAATGTTCATCCAAAGAAACAAACACACCTATTGGATGCACAAGATTGGTTAAAAACCCTAATTGGACAAGAATAAGCCTAGGGAGGACGAAAATAACCTAAATGATTATCCAATGACACAAATGAACTTATTGGATGCACAAGATTTGTTAAAAAACCCTAATTGGACAAGAATAAGCCTAGGGAGGACGAAAATGACCTAATTGTTAATCCAATGACACAAACACATCGATTGGATGCACAAGACTTTTTTAAACCCCTAATTGGGCAAGAAAAAGCCTTGGGAGGACGAAAATGACCTAAATGTTCATCCAAAGACACAAACACACTTATTGGATGCACAAGATTGGTTAAAAACCCTAATTGGACAAGAATAAGCCTAGGGAGGACGAAAATGACCTAAATGTTCATCCAATGACACAAACACACTAATTGGATGCCCAAGATTTGTTAAAAACCCTAATTGGACAAGAATAAGCCTAAAGAGGACAAAAATGACCTAAATGTTCATCCAATGACACAAATGAACTTATTGGATGCACAAGATTGGTTAAAAACCCTAATTGGACAAGAATAAGCCTAAGGAGGACGAAAATGACCTAAATGTACATCCAATGACACAAATGAACTTATTGGATGCACAAAAGTGGCTAAAACCCCTAATTGGACATCAATAAGCCTAGGGATGATGAAAATGACCTAAATTTTCATCTAATGACACAAACACACCAATTGGAGGCACATGGTTGGTTAAAACCCTAATTGGACAAGAATAAGCCTAGGGAGGACGAAAATGACCTAAATGTTCATCCAATGACACAAATGAACTTATTGGATGCACAAGATTTGTAAAAACCCTAATTGGACAAGAATAAGCCTAGGGAGGACGAAAATGACCTAAATGTTAATCCAATGACACAAACACATCGATTGGATGCACAAGTTTTTATAAAAACCCTAATTGGACAAGAAAAAGCCTTGGGAGGACGAAAATGACCTAAATGTTCATCCAAAGACACAAACACACTTATTGGATGCACAAGATTGGTTAAAAACCCTAATTGGACAAGAATAAGCCTAGGGAGGACGAAAATGACCTAAATGTTCATCCAATGACACAAACACACCAATTGGATGCCCAAGATTTGTTAAAAACCCTAATTGGACAAGAATAAGCCTAAAGAGGACAAAAATGACCTAAATGTTCATCCAATGACACAACTGAACTTATTGGATGCAAAAAATTGGTTAAAAACCCTAATTCGACAACAATAAGTCTAAATAGGACGAAAATGACCTAAATGTTCATCCAAAGAAACAAACACACCTATTGGATACACAAGATTGGTTAAAAACTCTAATTGGACAAGAATAAGCCTAGGGAGGACGAAAATGACCTAAATGTTTATCCAATGACACAAACGAACTTATTGGATGCACAAGATTTGTTAAAAACCCTAATTGGACCAGAATAAGCCTAAGGAGGACGAAAATGACCTAAATGTACATCCAATGACACAAATGAACTTATTGGATGCACAAAAGTGGCTAAAATCCCTAATTGGACATCAATAAGCCTAGGGAGGACGAAAATCACCTAAATGTTCATCCAATGACACAAATGAACTTATTGGATGAAAAAGATTTGTTAAAAACCCTAATTGGACAAGAATAAGCCTAGGGAGGACGAAAATGACCTAAATGTTAATCGAATGACACAAACATATCGATTGGATGCACAATATTTTTTAAAAACCCTAATTGGACAAGAAAAAGCCTAGGGAGGACGAAAATGTCCTAAATGTTCATCCAAAGACACAAACACACTTATTGGATGCACAAGATTGGTTAAAAACTCTAATTGGACAAGAATAAGCCTAAGGAGGACGAAAATGACCTAAATGTACATCCAATGACACAAATGAACTTATTGGATGCACAAAAGTGGCTAAAACACCTAATTGGACATCGATAAGCCTAGGGAGGACGAAAATAACCTAAATGTTCATCCAATGACACAAATGAACTTATTGGATGCAAAAAATTGGTTAAAAGCCCTAATTGGACAACAATAAGCCTAAATATGACGAAAATGACCTAAATGTTCATCCAATGACACAAATGAACTTATTGGATGCACAAGATTGTTTAAAAACCCTAATTGGACAAGAATAAGCCATGGGAGGACGAAAATGACCTAAATGTTAATCCAATGACACAAACACATCTATTGGATACACAAGATTTTTTAAAAACCCTAATTGGACAAGAATAAGCCTAGGGAGGACGAAAATGACCTAAATGTTCATCCAAAGAAACAAACACACCTATTGGATGCACAAGATTGGTTAAAAACCCTAATTGGACAAGAATAAGCCTAGGGAGGACGAAAATAACCTAAATGATTATCCAATGACACAAATGAACTTATTGGATGCACAAGATTTGTTAAAAAACCCTAATTGGACAAGAATAAGCCTAGGGAGGACGAAAATGACCTAATTGTTAATCCAATGACACAAACACATCGATTGGATGCACAAGACTTTTTTAAAACCCTAATTGGGCAAGAAAAAGCCTTGGGAGGACGAAAATGACCTAAATGTTCATTCAAAGACACAAACACACTTATTGGATGCACAAGATTGGTTAAAAACCCTAATTGGACCAGAATAAGCCTAGGGAGGACGAAAATGACCTAAATGTTCATCCAATGACACAAACACACCAATTGGATGCCCAAGATTTGTTAAAAACCCTAATTGGACAAGAATAAGCCTAAAGAGGACAAAAATGACCTAAATGTTCATCCAATGACACAAATGAACTTATTGGATGCACAAGATTGGTTAAAAACCCTAATTGGACAAGAATAAGCCTAAGGAGGACGAAAATGACCTAAATGTACATCCAATGACACAAATAAACTTATTGGATGCACAAAAGTGGCTAAAACCCCTAATTGGACATCAATAAGCCTAGGGATGATGAAAATGACCTAAATTTTCATCTAATGACACAAACACACCAATTGGAGGCACATGGTTGGTTAAAACCCTAATTGGACAAGAATAAGCCTAGGGAGGACGAAAATGACCTAAATGTTCATCCAATGACACAAATGAACTTATTGGATGCACAAGATTTGTAAAAACCCTAATTGGACAAGAATAAGCCTAGGGAGGACGAAAATGACCTAAATGTTAATCCAATGACACAAACACATCGATTGGATGCACAAGTTTTTTTAAAAACCCTAATTGGACAAGAAAAAGCCTTGGGAGGACGAAAATGACCTAAATGTTCATCCAAAGACACAAACACACTTATTGGATGCACAAGATTGGTTAAAAACCCTAATTGGACAAGAATAAGCCTAGGGAGGACGAAAATGACCTAAATGTTCATCCAATGACACAAACACACCAATTGGATGCCCAAGATTTGTTAAAAACCCTAATTGGACAAGAATAAGCCTAAAGAGGACAAAAATGACCTAAATGTTCATCCAATGACACAACTGAACTTATTGGATGCAAAAAATTGGTTAAAAACCCTAATTCGACAACAATAAGTCTAAATAGGACGAAAATGACCTAAATGTTCATCCAAAGAAACAAACACACCTATTGGATGCACAAGATTGGTTAAAAACTCTAATTGGACAAGAATAAGCCTAGGGAGGACGAAAATGACCTAAATGTTTATCCAATGACACAAACGAACTTATTGGATGCACAAGATTTGTTAAAAACCCTAATGGGACCAGAATAAGCCTAAGGAGGACGAAAATGACCTAAATGTACATCCAATGACACAAATGAACTTATTGGATGCACAAAAGTGGCTAAAATCCCTAATTGGACATCAATAAGCCTAGGGAGGACGAAAATCACCTAAATGTTCATCCAATGACACAAATGAACTTATTGGATGAAAAAGATTTGTTAAAAACCCTAATTGGACAAGAATAAGCCTAGGGAGGACGAAAATGACCTAAATGTTAACCCAATGACACAAACATATCGATTGGATGCACAATATTTTTTAAAAACCCTAATTGGACAAGAAAAAGCCTAGGGAGGACGAAAATGTCCAAAATGTTCATCCAAAGACACAAACACACTTATTGGATGCACAAGATTGGTTAAAAACTCTAATTGGACAAGAATAAGCCTAGGGAGGACGAAAATAACCTAAATGATTATCCAATGACACAAACGAACTTATTGGATGCACAAGATATGTTAAAAACCTTAATTGGACAAGAATAAGCCTAACGAGGACGAAAATGACCTAAATGTACATCCAATGACACAAAAGAACTTATTGGATGCACAAAAGTGGTTAAAACCCCTAATTGGACATCAATAAGCCTAGGGAGGGCGAAAATAACCTAAATGTTCATCCAATGACACAAATGAACTTATTGGATGCACAGGATTGGTTAAAAACCCTAATTGGACAAGAATAAGCCTAGGGAGGACGAAAATGACCTAAATGTTCATCCAATGACACAAACACACCAATTGGATGCCCAAGATTTGTTAAAAACCCTAATTGGACAAGAATAAGCCTAAAGAGGACAAAAATGACCTAAATGTTCATCCAATGACACAAATGAACTTATTGGATGCAAAAAATTGGTTAAAAACCCTAATTCGACAACAATAAGCCTAAATAGGACGAAAATGACCTAAATGTTCATCCAAAGAAACAAACACACCTATTGGATGCACAAGATTGGTTAAAAACCCTAATTGGACAAGAATAAGCCTAGGGAGGACGAAAATGACCTAAATGTTCATCCAATGACACAAACGAACTTATTGGATGCACAAGATTTGTTAAAAACCCTAATTGGACAAGAATAAGCCTAGGGAGGACGAAAATAACCTAAATGATTATCCAATCACACAAATGAACTTATTGGATGCACAAGATTTGTTAAAAAACCCTAATTGGACAAGAATAAGCCTAGGGAGGACGAAAATGACCTAATTGTTAATCCAATGACACAAACACATCGATTGGATGCACAAGACTTTTTTAAAACCCTAATTGGGCAAGAAAAAGCCTTGGGAGGACGAAAATGACCTAAATGTTCATCCAAAGACACAAACACACTTATTGGATGCACAAGATTGGTTAAAAACCCTAATTGGACAAGAATAAGCCTAGGGAGGACGAAAATGACCTAAATGTTCATCCAATGACACAAACACACCAATTGGATGCCCAAGATTTGTTAAAAACCCTAATTGGACAAGAATAAGCCTAAAGAGGGCAAAAATGACCTAAATGTTCATCCAATGACACAAATGAACTTATTGGATGCACAAGATTGGTTAAAAACCCTAATTGGACAAGAATAAGCCTAAGGAGGACGAAAATGACCTAAATGTACATCCAATGACACAAATGAACTTATTGGATGCACAAAAGTGGCTAAAACCCCTAATTGGACATCAATAAGCCTAGGGATGATGAAAATGACCTAAATTTTCATCTAATGACACAAACACACCAATTGGAGGCACATGGTTGGTTAAAACCCTAATTGGACAAGAATAAGCCTAGGGAGGACGAAAATGACCTAAATGTTCATCCAATGACACAAACACACCAATTGGATGCCCAAGATTTGTTAAAAACCCTAATTGGACAAGAATAAGCCTAAAGAGGACAAAAATGACCTAAATGTTCATCCAATGACACAAATGAACTTATTGGATGCACAAGATTGGTTAAAAACCCTAATTGGACAAGAATAAGCCTAAGGAGGACGAAAATGACCTAAATGTACATCCAATGACACAAATGAACTTATTGGATGCACAAGATTGGTTAAAAACCCTAATTGGACAAGAATAAGCCTAGGGTGGACGAAAATGACCTAAATGTTCATCCAATGACACAAACACACCTATTGGAAGCACAAGATTGGTTAAAAACCCTAATTTAACAAGAATAAGCCTAGGGAGGACGAAAATGACCTAAATGTTCATCCAATGACACAAATTAACTTATTGGATGCACAAGATTTGTTAAAAACCCTAATTGGACAAGAATAAGCCTAGGGTGGACGAAAATGACCTAAATGTTCATCCAATGACACAAACACACTTATTTGATGCACAAGATTGCTTAAAAACCCTCACTACAAGAAATTCTGAAAATTGCGGCACTTTGCTTGCGACGGTTAGAGAAGAACCGCCTCCGCTCCAACATTACGACGGTTCATGTGACGGTTTTGGACAACCGCTGCCACCCTTCAAATAAAACAAAATCAGTTATTGCGTTGTTATTATACAATCGTGCGTTCTCATCATTTCTTAGTCCCGCCTTCTACAAAACCCTAAAATCTCTCAAATCCCCCAAATCTCACTAACCCCCCTCAAATCTCTCAAAGTAGAAAAACGAAATCATTTGCAATCTGGGAAATGAGAAGAAAAAAAAACTCTCAACTCTCAATCTCCCTCAAATATCCCGATCTATCAATCTCTCAAAATTTGAAAGAAGAAAAATGAAAACAAACCCAAATCTGGCGACGATGCTGCTTCCCATCTTTGTCTCCGACAACGCTGCTTCCCACCTCTCTCTCAGGCGATGATGCTCCTTCTCGCCTATGTCTCTGGCGTCGGCGTTGCTTCTCGTCTCTATCTCCGGCATCGGCTAAGCCTAATTGGACAAGAATAAGCCTAGGGAGGACGAAAATGACCTAATTGATCATCCAATGACACAAACACACCTATTAGATGCACAAGATTGGTTAAAAACCCTAATTGGACAAGAATAAGCCTAGGGAGGACGAAAATGACCTAATGGATCATCTAATGACAAAACCCACCTATTGGATGCACAAGATTGGTTAAAAACCCTAATTGGACAAGAATAAGCCTAGGGAGGACGAAAATGACCTAATTGATCATCCAATGACACAAACACACCTATTGGATGCACAAGATTGGTTAAAAACCCTAATTGGACAAGAATATGCCTAGGGAGGACGAAAATGACCTAAATATTAATTCAATGACACAAACAACCTTATTGGATGCACAAGATTGGTTAAAAACCCTAATTGGACAAGAATAAGCCTAGGGAGGACGAAAATGACCTAATTGATCATCCAATGACACAAACACACCTATTGGATGCACAAGATTGGTTAAAAACCCTAATTGGACAAGAATAAGCCTAGGGAGGACGAAAATGACCTAATTGATCATCCAATGACACAAACACACCTATTGGATGCACAAGATTGGTTAAAAACCCTAGTTGGACAAGAATATGCCTAGGGAGGACGAAAATGACCTAATTGATCATCCAATGACACAAACTCACCTTTTGGATGCACAAGATTGGTTAAAAACCCTAGTTGGACAAGAATATGCCTACGGAGGACGAAAATGACCTAATTGATCATCAATTGACACAAATGAACCTATTGGATGCACAAGATTAGTTAAAAACCCTAATTGGACAAGAATAAGCCTAGGGAGGACGAAAATGACCTAATTGATCATCCAATGACACAAACACACCTATTGGATGCACAAGATTGGTTAAAAACCCTAATAGGTCAAGAATAGGCCTAGGGAGGACGAAAATGACCTAATTGATCATCCAATGACACAAACACACCTATTGGATGCACAAGATTGGTTAAAAACCCTAGTTGGACAAGAATATGCCTAGGGAGGACGAAAATGACCTAATTGATCATCCAATGACACCAATAAACTTATTGGATGCACAAGATTGGTTAAAAACCCTAATTGGACAAGAATAAGCCTAGGGAGGACGAAAATGACCTAATTGATCATCCAATGACACAAACACACCTATTGGATGCACAAGATTGGTTAAAAACCCTAGTTGGACAAGAATATGCCTAGGGAGGACGAAAATGACCTAATTGATCATCCAATGACACAAACACACCTATTGGATGCCCAAGATTGGTTAAAAATCCTAGTTGGACAAGAATATGCCTAGGGAGGACGAAAATGACCTAATGATCATCCAATGACACAAATGAACTTATTGGATGAACAAGATTAGTTAAAAACCCTAATTGGACAAGAATAAGCCTAGGGAGGACGAAAATGACCTAATTGATCATCCAATGACACAAACACACCTATTGGATGCACAAGATTGGTTAAAAACCCTAATTGGACAAGAATAAGCCTATGGAGGACGAAAATGACCAAATTGATCATCCATTGCCACAAACACACCTATTGGATGCACAAGATTGGTTAAAAACCCTAATTGGACAAGAATAAGCCTATGGAGGACGAAAATTACCTAATTGATCATCCAATGACACAAACACGCCTATTGGATGCACAAGATTGGTTAAAAACCCTAATTGGACAAGAATATGCCTAGGGAGGACGAAAATGACCTAATTGATCATCCAATGACACAAACACACCTATTGGATGCACAAGATTGGTTAAAAACCCTAATTGGACAAGAATAAGCCTAGGGAGGACGAAAATGACCTAATTGATCATCCAATGACACAAATGAAATTATTGGATGCACAAGATTGGTTAAAAACCCTAATTGGATAAGAATAAGCCTAGGGAGGACGAAAATGACCTAATTGATCATCCAATGACACAAACACACCTATTGGATGCACAAGATTGGTTAAAAATCCTAATTGGACAAGAATATGCCTAGGGAGGACGAAAATGACCTAAATGTTAATCCAATGACACAAATGAACTTATTGGATGTACAAGATTGGTTAAAAACCCTAATTGGACAAGAATAAGCCTAGGGAGGATGAAAATGACCTAATTGATCATCCAATGACACGAACACACCTATTGGATGCACAAGATTGGTTAAAAACCCTAATTGGACAAGAATAAGCCTAGGGAGGACGAAAATGACCTAATTGATCATCCAATGACACAAACACACCTATTGGATGCACAAGATTGGTTAAAAACCCTAATTGGACAAGAATATGCCTAGGGAGGACGAATATGACCTAAATGTTAATCCAATAACACAAATGAACTTATTAGACGCACAAGATTGGTTAAAAACCCAAATTGGACAAGAATAAGCCTAGGGAGGACGAAAATGACCTAATTGATCATCCAATGACACAAACACACCAATTGGAGGCACAAGATTGGTTAAAAACCCAAGTTGGACAAGAATAAGCCTAGGGAGGACGAAAATGACCTAATTGATCTTCCGGTGACACAAATGAACTTATTGGATGCACAAGATTGGTTAAAAACCCTAATTGGACAAGAATAAGCCTAGGGAGGACGAAAATGACCTAATTGATCATCCAATGACACAAACACACCTATTGGATGCACAAGATTGGTTAAAAACCCTAATTGGACAAGAATATGCCTAGGGAGGACGAAAATGACCTAGTTGGTCATCCAATGACACAAACACACCTATTGGAGGCACAAGATTGGTTAAAAACCCTAATTGGACAAGAATAAGCCTAGGGAGGACGAAAATGACCTAAATGTTAATCCAAAGACACAACTCAACTTATTGGATGCACAAGATTGGTTAAAAACCATAATTGGACAAGAATAAGCCAATGGAGGACGAAAAGACCTAATTGATCATCCAATGGCACAAACACACCTATTGGATGCACAAGATTGGTTAAAAACCCTAATTGGACAAGAATAAGCCTAGGGAGGACGAAAATGACCTAATTGATCATCCAATGACACAAACACACCTATTGGATGCACAAGATTGGTTAAAAACCCTAATTGGACAAGAATATGCCTAGGGAGGACGAAAATGACCTCAATGTTAATCCAATGACACAAATGAACTTATTGGATGCACAAGATTGGTTAAAAACCCTAATTGGACAAGAATAAGCCTAGGGAGGACGAAAATGACCTAATTGATCATCCAATGACACAAACACACCTATTGGATGCACAAGATTGGTTAAAAACCCTAATTGGACAAGAATATGCCTAGGGAGGACGAAAATGACCTAAATATTAATTCAACGACCCAAACAAAGTTATTGGAAGCACAAGATTGGTTAAAAACTCTAATTGGACAAGAATAAGCCTAGGGAGTACGAAAATGACCTAATTGATCATCCAATGACACAAACACACCTATTGGATGCACAAGATTGGTTAAAAACCCTAATTGGACAAGAATAAGCCTAGGGAGGACGAAAATGACCTAAATGTTCATCCAATGACACAAACGAACTTATTGGATGCACAAGATTTGTTAAAAACCCTAATTGGACAAGAATAAGCCTAGGGAGGACGAAAATAACCTAAATGATTATCCAATGACACAAATGAACTTATTGGATGCACAAGATTTGTTAAAAAACCCTAATTGGACAAGAATAAGCCTAGGGAGGACGAAAATGACCTAATTGTTAATCCAATGACACAAACACATCGATTGGATGCACAAGACTTTTTTAAAACCCTAATTGGGCAAGAAAAAGCCTTGGGAGGACGAAAATGACCTAAATGTTCATCCAAAGACACAAACACACTTATTGGATGCACAAGATTGGTTAAAAACCCTAATTGGACAAGAATAAGCCTAGGGAGGACGAAAATGACCTAAATGTTCATCCAATGACACAAACACACCAATTGGATGCCCAAGATTTGTTAAAAACCCTAATTGGACAAGAATAAGCCTAAAGAGGACAAAAATGACCTAAATGTTCATCCAATGACACAACTGAACTTATTGGATGCAAAAAATTGGTTAAAAACCCTAATTCGACAACAATAAGTCTAAATAGGACGAAAATGACCTAAATGTTCATCCAAAGAAACAAACACACCTATTGGATGCACAAGATTGGTTAAAAACTCTAATTGGACAAGAATAAGCCTAGGGAGGACGAAAATGACCTAAATGTTTATCCAATGACACAAACGAACTTATTGGATGCACAAGATTTGTTAAAAACCCTAATTGGACCAGAATAAGCCTAAGGAGGACGAAAATGACCTAAATGTACATCCAATGACACAAATGAACTTATTGGATGCACAAAAGTGGCTAAAATCCCTAATTGGACATCAATAAGCCTAGGGAGGACGAAAATCACCTAAATGTTCATCCAATGACACAAATGAACTTATTGGATGAAAAAGATTTGTTAAAAACCCTAATTGGACAAGAATAAGCCTAGGGAGGACGAAAATGACCTAAATGTTAATCCAATGACACAAACATATCGATTGGATGCACAATATTTTTTAAAAACCCTAATTGGACAAGAAAAAGCCTAGGGAGGACGAAAATGTCCTAAATGTTCATCCAAAGACACAAACACACTTATTGGATGCACAAGATTGGTTAAAAACTCTAATTGGACAAGAATAAGCCTAGGGAGGACGAAAATAACCTAAATGATTAT
Organism: Cicer pinnatifidum; assembly: GCA_037974775.1. Taxonomy (NCBI): domain Eukaryota; kingdom Viridiplantae; phylum Streptophyta; class Magnoliopsida; order Fabales; family Fabaceae; genus Cicer; species Cicer pinnatifidum. The sequence goes on along the minus strand of JBBPBR010000001.1, from coordinate 28,060,801 downwards.
CCAATGACACAAACGAACTTATTGGATGCACAAGATATGTTAAAAACCTTAATTGGACAAGAATAAGCCTAACGAGGACGAAAATGACCTAAATGTACATCCAATGACACAAAAGAACTTATTGGATGCACAAAAGTGGTTAAAACCCCTAATTGGACATCAATAAGCCTAGGGAGGGCGAAAATAACCTAAATGTTCATCCAATGACACAAATGAACTTATTGGATGCACAGGATTGGTTAAAAACCCTAATTGGACAAGAATAAGCCTAGGGAGGACGAAAATGACCTAAATGTTCATCCAATGACACAAACACACCAATTGGATGCCCAAGATTTGTTAAAAACCCTAATTGGACAAGAATAAGCCTAAAGAGGACAAAAATGACCTAAATGTTCATCCAATGACACAAATGAACTTATTGGATGCAAAAAATTGGTTAAAAACCCTAATTCGACAACAATAAGCCTAAATAGGACGAAAATGACCTAAATGTTCATCCAAAGAAACAAACACACCTATTGGATGCACATGATTGGTTAAAAACCCTAATTGGACAAGAATAAGCCTAGGGAGGACGAAAATGACCTAAATGTTCATCCAATGACACAAACGAACTTATTGGATGCACAAGATTTGTTAAAAACCCTAATTGGACAAGAATAAGCCTAGGGAGGACGAAAATAACCTAAATGATTATCCAATGACACAAATGAACTTATTGGATGCACAAGATTTGTTAAAAAACCCTAATTGGACAAGAATAAGCCTAGGGAGGACGAAAATGACCTAATTGTTAATCCAATGACACAAACACATCGATTGGATGCACAAGACTTTTTTAAAACCCTAATTGGGCAAGAAAAAGCCTTGGGAGGACGAAAATGACCTAAATGTTCATCCAAAGACACAAACACACTTATTGGATGCACAAGATTGGTTAAAAACCCTAATTGGACAAGAATAAGCCTAGGGAGGACGAAAATGACCTAAATGTTCATCCAATGACACAAACACACCAATTGGATGCCCAAGATTTGTTAAAAACCCTAATTGGACAAGAATAAGCCTAAAGAGGGCAAAAATGACCTAAATGTTCATCCAATGACACAAATGAACTTATTGGATGCACAAGATTGGTTAAAAACCCTAATTGGACAAGAATAAGCCTAAGGAGGACGAAAATGACCTAAATGTACATCCAATGACACAAATGAACTTATTGGATGCACAAAAGTGGCTAAAACCCCTAATTGGACATCAATAAGCCTAGGGATGATGAAAATGACCTAAATTTTCATCTAATGACACAAACACACCAATTGGAGGCACATGGTTGGTTAAAACCCTAATTGGACAAGAATAAGCCTAGGGAGGACGAAAATGACCTAAATGTTCATCCAATGACACAAATGAACTTATTGGATGCACAAGATTTGTAAAAACCCTAATTGGACAAGAATAAGCCTAGGGAGGACGAAAATGACCTAAATGTTAATCCAATGACACAAACACATCGATTGGATGCACAAGTTTTTTTAAAAACCCTAATTGGACAAGAAAAAGCCTTGGGAGGACGAAAATGACCTAAATGTTCATCCAAAGACACAAACACACTTATTGGATGCACAAGATTGGTTAAAAACCCTAATTGGACAAGAATAAGCCTAGGGAGGACGAAAATGACCTAAATGTTCATCCAATGACACAAACACACCAATTGGATGCCCAAGATTTGTTAAAAACCCTAATTGGACAAGAATAAGCCTAAAGAGGACAAAAATGACCTAAATGTTCATCCAATGACACAACTGAACTTATTGGATGCAAAAAATTGGTTAAAAACCCTAATTCGACAACAATAAGTCTAAATAGGACGAAAATGACCTAAATGTTCATCCAAAGAAACAAACACACCTATTGGATGCACAAGATTGGTTAAAAACTCTAATTGGACAAGAATAAGCCTAGGGAGGACGAAAATGACCTAAATGTTTATCCAATGACACAAACGAACTTATTGGATGCACAAGATTTGTTAAAAACCCTAATTGGACCAGAATAAGCCTAAGGAGGACGAAAATGACCTAAATGTACATCCAATGACACAAATGAACTTATTGGATGCACAAAAGTGGCTAAAATCCCTAATTGGACATCAATAAGCCTAGGGAGGACGAAAATCACCTAAATGTTCATCCAATGACACAAATGAACTTATTGGATGAAAAAGATTTGTTAAAAACCCTAATTGGACAAGAATAAGCCTAGGGAGGACGAAAATGACCTAAATGTTAATCCAATGACACAAACATATCGATTGGATGCACAATATTTTTTAAAAACCCTAATTGGACAAGAAAAAGCCTAGGGAGGACGAAAATGTCCTAAATGTTCATCCAAAGACACAAACACACTTATTGGATGCACAAGATTGGTTAAAAACTCTAATTGGACAAGAATAAGCCTAGGGAGGACGAAAATAACCTAAATGATTATCCAATGACACAAACGAACTTATTGGATGCACAAGACATGTTAAAAACCTTAATTGGACAAGAATAAGCCTAACGAGGACGAAAATGACCTAAATGTACATCCAATGACACAAAAGAACTTATTGGATGCACAAAAGTGGTTAAAACCCCTAATTGGACATCAATAAGCCTAGGGAGGGCGAAAATAACCTAAATGTTCATCCAATGACACAAATGAACTTATTGGATGCACAGGATTGGTTAAAAACCCTAATTGGACAAGAATAAGCCTAGGGAGGACGAAAATGACCTAAATGTTCATCCAATGACACAAACACACCAATTGGATGCCCAAGATTTGTTAAAAACCCTAATTGGACAAGAATAAGCCTAAAGAGGACAAAAATGACCTAAATGTTCATCCAATGACACAAATGAACTTATTGGATGCAAAAAATTGGTTAAAAACCCTAATTCGACAACAATAAGCCTAAATAGGACGAAAATGACCTAAATGTTCATCCAAAGAAACAAACACACCTATTGGATGCACATGATTGGTTAAAAACCCTAATTGGACAAGAATAAGCCTAGGGAGGACGAAAATGACCTAAATGTTCATCCAATGACACAAACGAACTTATTGGATGCACAAGATTTGTTAAAAACCCTAATTGGACAAGAATAAGCCTAGGGAGGACGAAAATAACCTAAATGATTATCCAATGACACAAATGAACTTATTGGATGCACAAGATTTGTTAAAAAACCCTAATTGGACAAGAATAAGCCTAGGGAGGACGAAAATGACCTAATTGTTAATCCAATGACACAAACACATCGATTGGATGCACAAGACTTTTTTAAAACCCTAATTGGGCAAGAAAAAGCCTTGGGAGGACGAAAATGACCTAAATGTTCATCCAAAGACACAAACACACTTATTGGATGCACAAGATTGGTTAAAAACCCTAATTGGACAAGAATAAGCCTAGGGAGGACGAAAATGACCTAAATGTTCATCCAATGACACAAACACACCAATTGGATGCCCAAGATTTGTTAAAAACCCTAATTGGACAAGAATAAGCCTAAAGAGGGCAAAAATGACCTAAATGTTCATCCAATGACACAAATGAACTTATTGGATGCACAAGATTGGTTAAAAACCCTAATTGGACAAGAATAAGCCTAAGGAGGACGAAAATGACCTAAATGTACATCCAATGACACAAATGAACTTATTGGATGCACAAAAGTGGCTAAAACCCCTAATTGGACATCAATAAGCCTAGGGATGATGAAAATGACCTAAATTTTCATCTAATGACACAAACACACCAATTGGAGGCACATGGTTGGTTAAAACCCTAATTGGACAAGAATAAGCCTAGGGAGGACGAAAATGACCTAAATGTTCATCCAATGACACAAATGAACTTATTGGATGCACAAGATTTGTAAAAACCCTAATTGGACAAGAATAAGCCTAGGGAGGATGAAAATGACCTAAATGTTAATCCAATGACACAAACACATCGATTGGATGCACAAGTTTTTTTAAAAACCCTAATTGGACAAGAAAAAGCCTTGGGAGGACGAAAATGACCTAAATGTTCATCCAAAGACACAAACACACTTATTGGATGCACAAGATTGGTTAAAAACCCTAATTGGACAAGAATAAGCCTAGGGAGGACGAAAATGACCTAAATGTTCATCCAATGACACAAACACACCAATTGGATGCCCAAGATTTGTTAAAAACCCTAATTGGACAAGAATAAGCCTAAAGAGGACAAAAATGACCTAAATGTTCATCCAATGACACAACTGAACTTATTGGATGCAAAAAATTGGTTAAAAACCCTAATTCGACAACAATAAGTCTAAATAGGACGAAAATGACCTAAATGTTCATCCAAAGAAACAAACACACCTATTGGATGCACAAGATTGGTTAAAAACTCTAATTGGACAAGAATAAGCCTAGGGAGGACGAAAATGACCTAAATGTTTATCCAATGACACAAACGAACTTATTGGATGCACAAGATTTGTTAAAAACCCTAATTGGACCAGAATAAGCCTAAGGAGGACGAAAATGACCTAAATGTACATCCAATGACACAAATGAACTTATTGGATGCACAAAAGTGGCTAAAATCCCTAATTGGACATCAATAAGCCTAGGGAGGACGAAAATCACCTAAATGTTCATCCAATGACACAAATGAACTTATTGGATGAAAAAGATTTGTTAAAAACCCTAATTGGACAAGAATAAGCCTAGGGAGGACGAAAATGACCTAAATGTTAATCCAATGACACAAACATATCGATTGGATGCACAATATTTTTTAAAAACCCTAATTGGACAAGAAAAAGCCTAGGGAGGACGAAAATGTCCTAAATGTTCATCCAAAGACACAAACACACTTATTGGATGCACAAGATTGGTTAAAAACTCTAATTGGACAAGAATAAGCCTAGGGAGGACGAAAATAACCTAAATGATTATCCAATGACACAAACGAACTTATTGGATGCACAAGATATGTTAAAAACCTTAATTGGACAAGAATAAGCCTAACGAGGACGAAAATGACCTAAATGTACATCCAATGACACAAAAGAACTTATTGGATGCACAAAAGTGGTTAAAACCCCTAATTGGACATCAATAAGCCTAGGGAGGGCGAAAATAACCTAAATGTTCATCCAATGACACAAATGAACTTATTGGATGCACAGGATTGGTTAAAAACCCTAATTGGACAAGAATAAGCCTAGGGAGGACGAAAATGACCTAAATGTTCATCCAATGACACAAACACACCAATTGGATGCCCAAGATTTGTTAAAAACCCTAATTGGACAAGAATAAGCCTAAAGAGGACAAAAATGACCTAAATGTTCATCCAATGACACAAATGAACTTATTGGATGCAAAAAATTGGTTAAAAACCCTAATTCGACAACAATAAGCCTAAATAGGACGAAAATGACCTAAATGTTCATCCAAAGAAACAAACACACCTATTGGATGCACGAGATTGGTTAAAAACTCTAATTGGACAAGAATAAGCCTAGGGAGGACGAAAATGACCTAAATGTTTATCCAATGACACAAACGAACTTATTGGATGCACAAGATTTGTTAAAAACCCTAATTGGACCAGAATAAGCCAAAGGAGGACGAAAATGACCTAAATGTACATCCAATGACACAAATGAACTTATTGTATGCACAAAAGTGGCTAAAATCCCTAATTGGACATCAATAAGCCTAGGGAGGATGAAAATCACCTAAATGTTCATCCAATGACACAAATGAACTTATTGGATGAAAAAGATTTGTTAAAAACCCTAATTGGACAAGAATAAGCCTAGGGAGGACGAAAATGACCTAAATGTTAATCCAATGACACAAACATATCGATTGGATGCACAATATTTTTTAAAAACCCTAATTGGACAAGAAAAAGCCTAGGGAGGACGAAAATGTCCTAAATGTTCATCCAAAGACACAAACACACTTATTGGATGCACAAGATTGGTTAAAAACTCTAATTGGACAAGAATAAGCCTAGGGAGGACGAAAATAACCTAAATGATTATCCAATGACACAAACGAACTTATTGGATGCACAAGATATGTTAAAAACCTTAATTGGACAAGAATAAGCCTAACGAGGACGAAAATGACCTAAATGTACATCCAATGACACAAAAGAACTTATTGGATGCACAAAAGTGGTTAAAACCCCTAATTGGACATCAATAAGCCTAGGGAGGGCGAAAATAACCTAAATGTTCATCCAATGACACAAATGAACTTATTGGATGCACAGGATTGGTTAAAAACCCTAATTGGACAAGAATAAGCCTAGGGAGGACGAAAATGACCTAAATGTTCATCCAATGACACAAACACACCAATTGGATGCCCAAGATTTGTTAAAAACCCTAATTGGACAAGAATAAGCCTAAAGAGGACAAAAATGACCTAAATGTTCATCCAATGACACAAATGAACTTATTGGATGCAAAAAATTGGTTAAAAACCCTAATTCGACAACAATAAGCCTAAATAGGACGAAAATGACCTAAATGTTCATCCAAAGAAACAAACACACCTATTGGATGCACGAGATTGGTTAAAAACTCTAATTGGACAAGAATAAGCCTAGGGAGGACGAAAATGACCTAAATGTTTATCCAATGACACAAACGAACTTATTGGATGCACAAGATTTGTTAAAAACCCTAATTGGACCAGAATAAGCCAAAGGAGGACGAAAATGACCTAAATGTACATCCAATGACACAAATGAACTTATTGTATGCACAAAAGTGGCTAAAATCCCTAATTGGACATCAATAAGCCTAGGGAGGATGAAAATCACCTAAATGTTCATCCAATGACACAAATGAACTTATTGGATGAAAAAGATTTGTTAAAAACCCTAATTGGACAAGAATAAGCCTAGGGAGGACGAAAATGACCTAAATGTTAATCCAATGACACAAACATATCGATTGGATGCACAATATTTTTTAAAAACCCTAATTGGACAAGAAAAAGCCTAGGGAGGACGAAAATGTCCTAAATGTTCATCCAAAGACACAAACACACTTATTGGATGCACAAGATTGGTTAAAAACTCTAATTGGACAAGAATAAGCCTAGGGAGGACGAAAATAACCTAAATGATTATCCAATGACACAAACGAACTTATTGGATGCACAAGATACGTTAAAAACCTTAATTGGACAAGAATAAGCCTAACGAGGACGAAAATGACCTAAATGTACATCCAATGACACAAAAGAACTTATTGGATGCACAAAAGTGGTTAAAACCCCTAATTGGACATCAATAAGCCTAGGGAGGGCGAAAATAACCTAAATGTTCATCCAATGACACAAATGAACTTATTGGATGCACAGGATTGGTTAAAAACCCTAATTGGACAAGAATAAGCCTAGGGAGGACGAAAATGACCTAAATGTTCATCCAATGACACAAACGAACTTATTGGATGCACAAGATTTGTTAAAAACCCTAATTGGACAAGAATAAGCCTAAGGAGGACGAAAATGACCTAAATGTACATCCAATGACACAAATGAACTTATTGGATGCACAAAAGTGGCTAAAACCCCTAATTGGACATCAATAAGCCTAGGGAGGACGAAAATAACCTAAATGTTCATCCAACGACACAAATGAACTTATTGGATGCAAAAAATTGTTTAAAAGCCCTAATTGGACAACAATAAGCCTAAATAGGACGAAAATGACCTAAATGTTCATCCAATGACACAAATGAACTTATTGGATGCACAAGATTGTTTAAAAACCCTAATTGGACAATAATAAGCCATGGGACGAAGAAAATGACCTAAATGTTAATCCAATAACACAAACACATCTATTGGATACACAAGATTTTTTAAAAACCCTAATTGGACAAGAATAAGCCTAGGGAGGACGAAAATGACCTAAATGTTCATCCAAAGACACAAACACACTTATTGGATGCACAAGATTGGTTAAAAACCCTAATTAGACAAGAATAAGCCTAGGGAGGAAGAAAATGACCTAAATGTTCATCCAATCACACAAACACACTAATTGGATGCACAAGATTTGTTAAAAACCCTAATTGGACAAGAAATGCCTAAAGAGGACGAAAATGACCTAAATGATCATCCAATGACACAAATGAACTTATTGGATGCAAAAAATTAGTTAAAAACCCTAATTGGACAACAATAAGTCTAAATAGGACGAAAATGACCTTAATGTTCATCGAATAACACAAATGAACTTATTGGATGCACAAGATTGTTTAAAAACCCTAATTGGACAAGAATAAGCCATGGGAGGACGAAAATGACCTAAATGTTCATCCAATGACACAAACACACCTATTGGATGCACAAGGTTGTTTAAAAACCCTATTGGATGTACACACCTATCGAATAACACAAAGACACCTATTGGATGTACAATATTGGTTAAAAACCCTAATTTGACAAGAATAAGCATAGGGAGGACGAAAATGACCTAAATTTTCATCTTATGACACAAACACACCAATTTGATGCACATGGTTGGTTAAAACCCTAATTGGACAAGAGTAAGCCTAGGGAGGACGAAAATCACGTAAATGTTCATCCAATGACACAAATGAACTTATTGGATGAAAAAGATTTGTTAAAAACCCTAATTGGACAAGAATAAGCCTAGGGAGGACGAAAATGACCTAAATGTTAATCCAATGACACAAACATATCGATTGGATGCACAATATTTTTTAAAAACCCTAATTGGACAAGAAAAAGCCTAGGGAGGACGAAAATATCCTAAATGTTCATCCAAAGACACAAACACACTTATTGGATGCACAAGATTGGTTAAAAACTCTAATTGGACAAGAATAAGCCTTGGGAGGACGAAAATAACCTAAATGATTATCCAATGTCACAAACGGACTTATTGGATGCACAAGATATGTTAAAAACCCTAATTGGACAAGAATAAGCCTAGGGAGGAAGAAAATGACCTAAATGTTCATCCAATGACACAAACACACCAATTGGATGCACAAGATTTGTTAAAAACCCTAATTGGACAAGAACAAGCCTAAAGAGGATGAAAATGACCTAAATGTTCATCCAATGACACAAATGAACTTATTGGATGTAAAAAATTGGTTAAAAACCCTAATTGGACAAGAATAAGCCTAGGGAGGACGAAAAAGACCTAAATGTTCATCCAATGACACAAACACACCAATTGGATGCCCAAGATTTGTTAAAAACCCTAATTGGACAAGAATAAGCCTAAAGAGGACAAAAATGACCTAAATGTTCATCCAATGACACAAATGAACTTATTTGATGCAAAAAATTGGTTAAAAACCCAAATTCGACAACAATAAGCCTACATAGGACGAAAATGACCTAAATGTTCATCCAAAGAAACAAACACACCTATTGGATGCACAAGATTGGTTAAAAACCCTAATTGGACAAGAATAAGCCTAGGGAGGACGAAAATGACCTAAATGTTCATCCAATGACACAAACGAACTTATTGGATGCACAAGATTTGTTAAAAACCCTAATTGGACAAGAATAAGCCTAAGGAGGACGAAAATGACCTAAATGTACATCCAAAGACACAAATGAACTTATTGGATGCACTAAAGTGGCTAAAACCCCTAATTGGAAATCAATAAGCCTAGGGTGGACGAAAATAACCTAAATGTTCATCGAACGACACAAATGAACTTATTGGATGCAAAAAATTGTTTAAAAGCCCTAATTGGACAACAATAAGCCTAAATAGGACGAAAATGACCTAAATGTTCATCCAATGACACAAATGAACTTATTGGATGCACAAGATTGTTTAAAAACCCTAATTGGACAAGAATAAGCCATGGGAGGACGAAAATGACCTAAATGTTAATCCAATAACACAAACACATCTATTGGATACACAAGATTTTTTAAAAACCCTAATTGGACAAGAATAAGCATAGGGAGGACGAAAATGACCTAAATGTTCATCCAAAGACACAAACACACTTATTGGATGCACAAGATTGATTAAAAACCCTAATTGGACAAGAATAAGCCTAGGGAGGAAGAAAATGACCTAAATGTTCATCCAATCACACAAACACACTAATTGGATGCACAAGATTTGTTAAAAACCCTAATTGGACAAGAAATGCCTAAAGAGGACGAAAATGACCTAAATGATCATCCAATGACACAAATGAACTTATTGGATGCAAAAAATTAGTTAAAAACCCTTATTGGACAACAATAAGTCTAAATAGGACGAAAATGACCTTAATGTTCATCGAATAACACAAATGAACTTATTGGATGCACAAGATTGTTTAAAAACCCTAATTGGACAAGAATAAGCCATGGGAGGACGAAAATGACCTAAATGTTCATCCAATGACACAAACACACCTATTGGATGCACAAGGTTGTTTAAAAACCCTATTGGATGTACACACCTATTGAATAACACAAAGACACCTATTGGATGTACAATATTGGTTAAAAACTCTAATTTGACAAGAATAAGCCTAGGGAGGACGAAAATGACCTAAATTTTCATCTTATGACACAAACACACCAATTGGATGCACATGGTTGGTTAAAACCCTAATTGGACAAGAATAAGCCTAGGGAGGACGAAAATCACCTAAATGTTCATCCAATGACACAAATGAACTTATTGGATGAAAAAGATTTGTTAAAAACCCTAATTGGACAAGAATAAGCCTAGGGAGGACGAAAATGACCTAAATGTTAATCCAATGACTCAAACACATCGATTGGATGCACAATATTTTTTAAAAACCCTAATTGGACAAGAATAAGCCTAGGGAGGACGAAAATGTCCTAAATGTTCATCCAAATACACAAACACACTTATTGGATGCACAAGATTGGTTAAAAACTCTAATTGGACAAGAATAAGCCTAGGGAGGACGAAAATAACCTAAATGATTATCCAATGACACAAACGAACTTATTGGATGCACAAGATATGTTAAAAACCCTAATTGGACAAGAATAAGCCTAGGGAGGAAGAAAATGACCTAAATGTTCATCCAATGACACAAACACACCAATTGGATGCACAAGATTTGTTAAAAACCCTAATTGGACAAGAACAAGCCTAAAGAGGATGAAAATGACCTAAATGTTCATCCAATGACACAAATGAACTTATTGGATGTAAAAAATTGGTTAAAAACCCTAATTGGACAACAATAAGCCTAAATAGGACGAAAATGACCTAAATGTCCATCCAATGACACAAACACACCAATTGGATGCACAAGGTTGTTTAAAAACCCTAATTGGACAAGAATAAGCCTAGGGAGGACGAAAATGACATAAATGTTCGTCCAAAGACACAAAGACACCTATTGGATGTGCAATGTTGGTTAAAAACCCTAATTTGACAAGAATAAGCCTAGGGAGGACGAAAATGACCTAAATTTTCATCTAATGACACAAACACATCAATTGGATGCACATGGTTGGTTAAAACCCTAATTGGACAAGAATAAGCCTAGGGAGGACGAAAATGACCTAAATGTTCATCCAATGACACAAATGAACTTATTGGATGCACAAGATTTGTTAAAAACCCTAATTGGACAAGAATAAGCCTAGGGAGGACGAAAATGACCTAAATGTTAATCCAATAACACAAACACATCGATTGGATGCACAAGATTTTTTAAAAACCCTAATTGGACAAGAAAAAGCATTGTGAGGACGAAAATGACCTAAATGTTCATCCAAAGACACAAACACACTTATTGGATGCACAAGATTGGTTAAAAACCCTAAATGGACAAGAATAAGCCTAGGGAGGAAGAAAATGACCTAAATGTTCATCCAATGACACAAACACACCAATTGGATGCACAAGATTTGTTAAAAACCCTAATTGGACTAGAACAAGCCTAAAGAGGATGAAAATGACCTAAATGTTCATCCAATGACACAAATGAACTTATTGGATGTAAAAAATTGGTTAAAAACCCTAATTGGACAACAATAAGCCTAAATAGGACGAAAATGACCTAAATGTTCATCCAATGACACAAATGAACTTATTGGATGCACAAGATTGTTTAAAAACCCTAATTGGACAAGAATAAGCCATGGGAGGACGAAAATGACCTAAATGTTCATCCAATGACACAAACACACCTATTGGATGCACAAGGTTGTTTAAAAACCCTAATTGGACAAGAATAAGCCTAGGGAGGACGAAAAGGACCTAAATGTTCATCCAAAGACACAAAGACACCTATTGGATGTACAATATTGGTTAAAAACCCTAATTTGACAAGAATAAGCCTAGGAGGACGAAAATGACCTAAATTTTCATCTAATGACACAAACACACCAATTGGATGCACATGGTTGGTTAAAACCCTAATTGGACAAGAATAAGCCTAGGGAGGACGAAAATGACCTAAATGTTCATCCAATGACACAAATGAACTTATTGGATGCACAAGATTTGTTAAAAACCCTAATTGGACAAGAATAAGCCTTGGGAGGACGAAAATGACCTAAATGTTCATCCAATGACACAAATGAACTTATTGGATGCACAAGATTGGTTAAAAACCTAATTGGACAAGAATAAGCCTAGGGTGGACGGAAATGACCTAAATGTTTATCCAATGACACAAATGAACTTATTGGATGCACAAGATTGGTTAAAAACCCTAATTGGACAAGAATAAGCCTAGGGAGGACGAAAATGACCTAAATGTTCATCCAATGACACAAACACACCTATTGGATGCACAAGATTGGTTAAAAACCCTAATTGGACAAGAATAAGCCTAGGGAGGACGAAAATGACCTAAATGTTCATCCAATGACACAAACACACCTATTGGATGCACAAGATTGGTCAGAAACCCTAATTGGACAAGAATAAGCCTAGGGAGGATGAAAATGACCTAAATGTTAATCCAATGACACAAATGAACTTATTGGATGCACAAGATTGGTTAAAAACCCTAATTGGACAAGAATAAGCCTAGGGAGGATGAAAATAACCTAAATGTTCATCAAATGACTAAACACACCTATTGGATGCACAAGATTGGTTAAAAACCCTAATTGGACAAGAATAAGCCTAAAGAGGACGAAAATGACCTAAATGTTCATCCAAAGACACAAACACACCTATAGGATGCACAAGATTGGTTAGAAACCCTAATTGGACAAGAATAAGCGTAGGGAGGACGAAAATGACCTAAATGTTAATCCAATGACACAAATGAACTTATTGGATGCAGAAGATTGGTTAAAAACCCTAATTGGACAAGAATAAGCCTAGGGAGGACGAAAATGACCTAAATGTTAATCCAATGACACAAATGAACTTATTGGATGCACAAGATTGGTTAAAAACCCTAATTGGACAAGAATAAGCCTAGGGAGGACGAAAATGACCTAAATGTTCATCCAATGACACAAACACACATATTGGATACACAAGATTGTTTAGAAACCCTAATTGGACAAGAATAAGCCTAGGGAGGACGAAAATGACCTAAATGTTCATCCAATGACACAAACACACCTATTGGATGCACAAGATTGGTTAAAAACCCTAATTGGACAAGAATAAGCCTAGGGAGGACGAAAATGACCTAAATGTTCATCCAATGACACAAACACACCTATTGGATGCACAAGATTGGTTAAAAACCCTAATTGGACAAGAATAAGCCTAGGGAGGACGAAAATGAACTAAATGTTCATCCAATGACACAAATTAACTTATTGGATGCACAAGATTACTTAAAAACCCTAATTGGACAAGAATAAGTCTTGGGAGGACGAAAATGACCTAAATGTTCATCCAATGACACAAATGAACTTATTGGATGCACAAGATTGGTTAAAAACCCTAATTGGACAAGAATAAGCCTAGGGAGGACGAAAATGACCTAAATGTTCATCCAATGACACAAACACACCTATTGGATGCACAAGATTGGTTAAAAACCCTAATTGGACAAGAATAAGCCTAGGGAGGACGAAAATGACCTAAATGTTCATCCAATGACACAAATACACCTATTGGATGCAAAAGATTGGTTAGAAACCCTAATTGGCCAAGAATAAGCCTAGGGAGGACGAAAATGACCTAAATGTTCATCCAATGACACAAACACACCTATTGGATGCACAAGATTGGTTAAAAACCCTAATTGGACAAGAATAAGCCTAGGGAGGACGAAAATGACCTAAATGTTCATCCAATGACACAAATGCACGTATTGGATGCACAAGATTGGTTAAAAACCCTAATTGGACAAGAATAAGCCTAGGGAGGACGAAAATGACCTAAATGTTCGTCCAATGACACAAACACACCTATTGGATGCACAAGATTGCATAAAAACCCTAATTGGACAAGAATAAGACTACGGAGGATGAAAATGACCTAAATGTTCATCCAATGACACAAATGAACTTATTGTAAGCACAAGATTGGTTAAAAACCCTAATTGGACAAGAATAAGCATAGGGAGGACGAAAATTACCTAAATGTTCATCCAATGACACAAACACACATATTGGATGCACAAGATTGCTTAAAACCCTAATTGGACAAAAAAAAGACTAGGGAGGACGAAAATGACCTAAATGTTCCTCCAATGACACAAACACACCTATTGGATGCACAAGATTGCATAAAAACCCTAATTGGACAAGAATAAGACTAGGGAGGACGAAAATGACCTAAATGTTCATCCAATGACACAAATGAACTTATTGGATGCACAAGATTGGTTAAAAACCCTAATTGGACAAGAATAAGCCTAGGGAGGACGAAAATGAGCTAAATGTTCGTCCAATGACACAAACACACCTATTGGATGCACAAGATTGCATAAAAACCCTATTTGGACAAGAATAAGCCTAGGGAGGACGAAAATGACCTAAATGTTCATCCAATGACACAAATGAACTTATTGGAAGCACAAGATTGGTTAAAAACCCTAATTGGACAAGAATAAGCCTAGGGAGGACGAAAATGACCTAAATGTTCATCCAATGACACAAATGAACTTATTGAATGCACAAGATTGGTTAAAAACCCTAATCGGACAAGAATAAGCCTAGGGATGACGAAAATGACCTAAATGTTCGTCCAATGACACAAACACACCTACTGGATGCACAAGATTGCATAAAAACCCTAATTGGACAAGAATAAGACTAGGGAGGACGAAAATGACCTAAATGTTCATCCAATGACACAAATGAACTTATTGGATGCACAAGATTGGTTAAAAACCCTAATTGGACAAGAATAAGCCTAGGGAGGACGAAAATGACCTAATTGTACATCCAATGACACAAATGAACTTTTTGGATGCACAAGATTGGTTAAAAACCCTAATTGGACAAGAATAAGCATAGGGAGGACGAAAATGACCTAAATGTTCATCCAATGACACAAACCCACATATTGGATGCACAAGATTGCTTAAAACCCTAATTGGACAAGAATAAGACTAGGGAGGACGTAAATGTTCATCCAATGACACAAACACACCTATTGGATGCACAAGATTGCATAAAAACCCTAATTCGACAAGAATAAGACTAGGGAGGACGAAAATGACCTAAATGTTCCTCCAATGACACAAACACACCTATTGGATGCATAAGATTGCATAAAAACCCTAATTGGACAAGAATAAGACTAGGGAGGACGAAAATGACCTAAATGTTCATCCAATGACACAAATGAACTTATTGGATGCACAAGATTGGTTAAAAACCCTAATTGGACAAGAATAAGCATAGGGAGGACGAAAATGACCTAAATGTTCATCCAATGACACAAACCCACATATTGGATGCACAAGATTTCTTAAAACCCTAATTGGACAAGAATAAGACTAGGGAGGACGAAAATGACCTAAATGTTCATCCAATGACACAAATGAACTTATTGAATGCACAACATTGGTTAAAAACCCTAATCGGACAAGAATAAGCCTAGGGAGGACGAAAATGACCTAAATGTTCGTCCAATGACACAAACACACCTATTGGATGCACAAGATTGTATAAAAACCCTAATTGGAAAAGAATAAGACTAGGGAGGATGAAAATGACCTAAATGTTCGTCCAATGACACAAACACACCTATTGGATGCACAAGATTGCATAAAAACCCTAATTGGACAAGAATAAGACTAGGGAGGACGAAAATAACCTAAATGTTCCTCCAATGACACAAACACACCTATTGGATGCACAAGATTGCATAAAAACCCTAATTCGACAAGAATAAGACTAGGGAGGACGAAAATGACCTAAATGTTCATCCAATGACACAAATGAACTTATTGGATGCACAAGATTTGTTAAAAACCCTAATTGGACAAGAATAAGCCTAGGGAGGACGAAAATGACCTAAATGTTAATCCAATAACACAAACACATCGATTGGATGCACAAGATTTTTTAAAAACCCTAATTGGACAAGAAAAAGCATTGTGAGGACGAAAATGACCTAAATGTTCATCCAAAGACACAAACACACTTATTGGATGCACAAGATTGGTTAAAAACCCTAATTGGACAAGAATAAGCCTAGGGAGGACGAAAATGACCTAAATGTTCATCCAATGACACAAACACACCAATTGGATGCCCAAGATTTGTTAAAAACCCTAATTGGACAAGAATAAGCCTAAAGAGGACAAAAATGACCTAAATGTTCATCCAATGACACAAATGAACTTATTGGATGCACAAGATTGGTTAAAAACCCTAATTGGACAAGAATAAGCCTAAGGAGGACGAAAATGACCTAAATGTACATCCAATGACACAAATGAACTTATTGGATCAACAAAAGTGGTTAAAACCCCCTAATTGGACATCAATAAGCCTAGGGAGGACGAAAATAACCTAAATGTTCATCCAATGACACAAATGAACTTATTGGATGCCTAAGATTGCTTAAAAATCCTAATTGGACAAGAATAAGCCTAAGGAGGACGAAAATGACCAAAATGTTAATCCAATGACACAAACACATCTATTGGATGAACAAGATTTTTTAAAAACCCTAATTGGACAAGAATAAGCCTAGGGAGGACGAAAATGACCTAAATGTTCATCCAAAGACACAAACACACTTATTGGATGCACAAGATTGGTTAAAAACCCTAAATGGACAAGAATAAGCCTAGGGAGGAAGAAAATGACCTAAATGTTCATCCAATGACACAAACACACCTATTGGATGCAAAAGGTTGTTTAAAAACCCTAATTGGACAAGAATAAGCCTAGGGAGGACGAAAAGGACCTAAATGTTCATCCAATGACATAAACACAACAATTGGATGCACAAGATTTGTTAAAAACCCTAATTGGACAAGAACAAGCCTAAAGAGGATGAAAATGACCTAAATGTTCATCCAATGACACAAATGAACTTATTGGATGTAAAAAATTGGTTAAAAACCCTAATTGGACAACAATAAGCCTAAATAGGACGAAAATGACCTAAATGTTCATCCAATGACACAAACACACCAATTGGATGCACAAGGTTGTTTAAAAACCCTAATTGGACAAGAATAAGCCTAGGGAGGACGAAAATGACCTAAATGTTCTTCCAAAGACACAAAGACACCTATTGGATGTGCAATGTTGGTTAAAAACCCTAATTTGACAAGAATAAGCCTAGGGAGGACGAAAATGACCTAAATTTTCATCTAATGACACATACACATCAATTGGATGCACATGGTTGGTTAAAACCATAATTGGACAAGAATAAGCCTATGGAGGACGAAAATGACCTAAATGTTCATCCAATGACACAAATGAACTTATTGGATGCACAAGATTTGTTAAAAACCCTAATTGGACAAGAATAAGCCTAGGGAGGACGAAAATGACCTAAATGTTAATCCAATAACACAAACACATCGATTGGATGCACAAGATTTTTTAAAAACCCTAATTGGACAAGAAAAAGCATTGTGAGGACGAAAATGACCTAAATGTTCATCCAAAGACACAAACACACTTATTGGATGCACAAGATTGCTTAAAAACCCTAATTGGACAAGAATAAGCCTAGGGAGGACGAAAATGACCTAAATGTTCATCCAATAACACAAACACACCAATTGGATGCCCAAGATTTGTTAAAAACCCTAATTGGACAAGAATAAGCCTAAAGAGGACAAAAATGACCTAAATGTTCATACAATGACACAAACGAACTTATTGGATGCACAAGATTTGTTAAAAACCCTAATTGGACAAGAATAAGCCTAAGGAGGACGAAAATGACCTAAATGTACATCCAATGACACAAATGAACTTATTGGATGCACAAAAGTGGCTAAAACCCCTAATTGGACATCAATAAGCCTAGGGAGGACGAAAATAACCTAAATGTTCATCCAACGATACAAATGAACTTATTGGATGCAAAAAATTGTTTAAAAGCCCTAATTGGACAACAATAAGCTTAAATAGGACGAAAATGACCTAAATGTTCATCCAATGACACAAATGAACTTATTGGATGCACAAGATTGTTTAAAAACCTTAATTGGACAAGAATAAGCCATGGGAGGACGAAAATGACCTAAATGTTAATCCAATAACACTAACACATCTATTGGATACACAAGATTTTTAAAAAACCCTAATTGGACAAGAATAAGCCTAGGGAGGACGAAAATGACCTAAATGTTCATCCAAAGACACAAACACACTTATTGGATGCACAAGATTGGTTAAAAACCCTAATTGGACAAGAATAAGCCTAGGGAGGAAGAAAATGACCTAAATGTTCTTCCAATGACACAAACACACTAATTGGATGCACAAGATTTGTTAAAAACCCTAATTGGACAAGAATAAGCCTAAAGAGGACAAAAATGACCTAAATGTTCATCCAATGACACAAATGAACTTATTGGATGCAAAAAATTAGTAAAAAACCCTAATTGGACAACAATAAGCCTAAATAGGACGAAAATGACCTTAATGTTCATCGAATAAAACAAATGAATTTATTGGATGCACAAGATTGTTTAAAAACCCCAATTGGACAAGAATAAGCCATGGGAGGACGAAAATGACCTAAATGTTCATCCAATGACACAAACACACCTATTGGATGCACAAGGTTGTTTAAAAACCCTAATTGGACAAGAATAAGCCTAGGGAGGACGAAAAGGACCTAAATGTTCATCCAAAGACACAAAGACACCTATTGGATGTACAATATTGGTTAAAAACCCTAATTTGACAAGAATAAGCCTAGGGAGGACGAAAATGACCTAAATGTTAATCCAATGACACAAACACATCGATTGGATGCACAAGATTTTTTAAAAACCCTAATTGGACAAGAATAAGCCTAGGGAGGACGAAAATGACCTAAATTATCATCCAATAACACAAAAACACTTATTAGAAGCACAACATTGGTTAAAAACCCTAATTGGACAAGAATAAGCCTAGGGAGGACGAACACGACCTAAATGTTCATCCAATGACACGAATGAACTTATTTAATGCACAAGATTGGTTAAAAACCCTAATTGGACAAGAATAAGCCTAGGGTGGACGAAAATGACCTAAATGTTTATCCAATGACACAAACACACTTATTGGATGCACAAGAATTTTTAAAAACCCTAATTAACCAAGAATAAGCCTAGGCAGGACGAAAATGACCTAAATGTTCATCCAATGACACAAACGAACTTATTGGATGCACAAGATTTGTTAAAAACCCTAATTGGACAAGAATAAGCCTAAAGTGGACGAAAATGACCTAAATGTACATCCAATGACACAAATGAACTTATTGGATGCACAAAAGTGGCTAAAACCCCTAATTGGACATCAATAAGCCTAGGGATGATGAAAATGACCTAAATTTTCATCTAATGACACAAACACACCAATTGGAGGCACATGGTTGGTTAAAACCCTAATTGGACAAGAATAAGCCTAGGGAGGACGAAAATGACCTAAATGTTCATCCAATGACACAAATGAACTTATTGGATGCACAAGATTTGTAAAAACCCTAATTGGACAAGAATAACCCTAGGGAGGATGAAAATGACCTAAATGTTAATCCAATGACACAAACACATCGATTGGATGCACAAGTTTTTTTAAAAACCCTAATTGGACAAGAAAAAGCCTTGGGAGGACGAAAATGACCTAAATGTTCATCCAAAGACACAAACACACTTATTGGATGCACAAGATTGGTTAAAAACCCTAATTGGACAAGAATAAGCCAAGGGAGGACGAAAATGACCTAAATGTTCATCCAATGACACAAACACACCAATTGGATGCCCAAGATTTGTTAAAAACCCTAATTGGACAAGAATAAGCCTAAAGAGGACAAAAATGACCTAAATGTTCATCCAATGACACAACTGAACTTATTGGATGCAAAAAATTGGTTAAAAACCCTAATTCGACAACAATAAGTCTAAATAGGACGAAAATGACCTAAATGTTCATCCGAAGAAACAAACACACCTATTGGATGCACAAGATTGGTTAAAAACTCTAATTGGACAAGAATAAGCCTAGGGAGGACGAAAATGACCTAAATGTTTATCCAATGACACAAACGAACTTATTGGATGCACAATATTTGTTAAAAACCCTAATTGGACCAGAATAAGCCTAAGGAGGACGAAAATGACCTAAATGTACATCCAATGACACAAATGAACTTATTGGATGCACAAAAGTGGCTAAAATCCCTAATTGGACATAATAAGCCTAGGGAGGAAGAAAATCACCTAAATGTTCATCCAATGACACAAATGAACTTATTGGATGAAAAAGATTTGTTAAAAACCCTAATTGGACAAGAATAAGCCTAGGGAGGACGAAAATGACCTAAATGTTAATCCAATGACACAAACATATCGATTGGATGCACAATATTTTTTAAAAACCCTAATTGGACAAGAAAAAGCCTAGGGAGGACGAAAATGTCCTAAATGTTCATCCAAAGACACAAACACACTTATTGGATGCACAAGATTGGTTAAAAACTCTAATTGGACAAGAATAAGCCTAGGGAGGACGAAAATAACCTAAATGATTATCCAATGACACAAACGAACTTATTGGATGCACAAGATATGTTAAAAACCTTAATTGGACAAGAATAAGCCTAACGAGGACGAAAATGACCTAAATGTACATCCAATGACACAAAAGAACTTATTGGATGCACAAAAGTGGTTAAAACCCCTAATTGGACATCAATAAGCCTAGGGAGGGCAAAAATAACCTAAATGTTCATCCAATGACACAAATGAACTTATTGGATGCACAGGATTGGTTAAAAACCCTAATTGGACAAGAATAAGCCTAGGGAGGACGAAAATGACCTAAATGTTCATCCAATGACACAAACGAACTTATTGGATGCACAAGATTTGTTAAAAACCCTAATTGGACAAGAATAAGCCTAAGGAGGACGAAAATGACCTAAATGTACATCCAATGACACAAATGAACTTATTGGATGCACAAAAGTGGCTAAAACCCCTAATTGGACATCAATAAGCCTAGGGAGGACGAAAATAACCTAAATGTTCATCCAACGACACAAATGAACTTATTGGATGCAAAAAATTGTTTAAAAGCCCTAATTGGACAACAATAAGCCTAAATAGGACGAAAATGACCTAAATGTTCATCCAATGACACAAATGAACTTATAGGATGCACAAGATTGTTTAAAAACCCTAATTGGACAATAATAAGCCATGGGACGACGAAAATGACCTAAATGTTAATCCAATAACACAAACACATCTATTGGATACACAAGATTTTTTAAAAACCCTAATTGGACAAGAATAAGCCTAGGGAGGACGAAAATGACCTAAATGTTCATCCAAAGACACAACCACACTTATTGGATGCACAAGATTGGTTAAAAACCCTAATTGGACAAGAATAAGCCTAGGGAGGAAGAAAATGACCTAAATGTTCATCCAATCACACAAACACACTAATTGGATGCACAAGATTTGTTAAAAACCCTAATTGGACAAGAAATGCCTAAAGTGGACGAAAATGACCTAAATGATCATCCAATGACACAAATGAACTTATTGGATGCAAAAAATTAGTTAAAAACCCTAATTGGACAACAATAAGTCTAAATAGGACGAAAATGACCTTAATGTTCATCGAATAACACAAATGAACTTATTGGATGCACAAGATTGTTTAAAACCCTAATTGGACAAGAATAAGCCATGGGAGGACGAAAATGACCTAAATGTTCATCCAATGACACAAACACACCTATTGGATGCACAAGGTTGTTTAAAAACCCTATTGGATGTACACACCTATCGAATAACACAAAGACACCTATTGGATGTACAATATTGGTTAAAAACCCTAATTTGACAAGAATAAGCATAGGGAGGACGAAAATGACCTAAATTTTCATCTTATGACACAAACACACCAATTGGATGCACATGGTTGGTTAAAACCCTAATTGGACAAGAATAAGCCTAGGGAGGACGAAAATCACCTAAATGTTCATCCAATGACACAAATGAACTTATTGGATGAAAAAGATTTGTTAAAAACCCTAATTGGACAAGAATAAGCCTAGGGAGGACGAAAATGACCTAAATGTTAATCCAATGACACAAACATATCGATTGGATGCACAATATTTTTTAAAAACCCTAATTGGACAAGAAAAAGCCTAGGGAGGACGAAAATATCCTAAATGTTCATCCAAAGACACAAACACACTTATTGGATGCACAAGATTGGTTAAAAACTCTAATTGGACAAGAATAAGCCTTAGGAGGACGAAAATAACCTAAATGATTATCCAATGTCACAAACGGACTTATTGGATGCACAAGATATGTTAAAAACCCTAATTGGACAAGAATAAGCCTAGGGAGGAAGAAAATGACCTAAATGTTCATCCAATGACACAAACACACCAATTGGATGCACAAGATTTGTTAAAAACCCTAATTGGACAAGAACAAGCCTAAAGAGGATGAAAATGACCTAAATGTTCATCCAATGACACAAATGAACTTATTGGATGTAAAAAATTGGTTAAAAACCCTAATTGGACAAGAATAAGCCTAGGGAGGACGAAAAAGACCTAAATGTTCATCCAATGACACAAACACACCAATTGGATGCCCAAGATTTGTTAAAAACCCTAATTGGACAAGAATAAGCCTAAAGAGGACAAAAATGACCTAAATGTTCATCCAATGACACAAATGAACTTATTGGATGCAAAAAATTGGTTAAAAACCCAAATTCGACAACAATAAGCCTACATAGGACGAAAATGACCTAAATGTTCATCCAAAGAAACAAACACACCTATTGGATGCACAAGATTGGTTAAAAACCCTAATTGGACAAGAATAAGCCTAGGGAGGACGAAAATGACCTAAATGTTCATCCAATGACACAAACGAACTTATTGGATGCACAAGATTTGTTAAAAACCCTAATTGGACAAGAATAAGCCTAAGGAGGACGAAAATGACCTAAATGTACATCCAATGACACAAATGAACTTATTGGATGCACTAAAGTGGCTAAAACCCCTAATTGGAAATCAATAAGCCTAGGGTGGACGAAAATAACCTAAATGTTCATCCAACGACACAAATGAACTTATTGGATGCAAAAAATTGTTTAAAAGCCCTAATTGGACAACAATAAGCCTAAATAGGACGAAAATGACCTAAATGTTCATCCAATGACACAAATGAACTTATTGGATGCACAAGATTGTTTAAAAACCCTAATTGGACAAGAATAAGCCATGGGAGGACGAAAATGACCTAAATGTTAATCCAATAACACAAACACATCTATTGGATACACAAGATATTTTAAAAACCCTAATTGGACAAGAATAAGCATAGGGAGGACGAAAATGACCTAAATGTTCATCCAAAGACACAAACACACTTATTGGATGCACAAGATTGATTAAAAACCCTAATTGGACAAGAATAAGCCTAGGGAGGAAGAAAATGACCTAAATGTTCATCCAATCACACAAACACACTAATTGGATGCACAAGATTTGTTAAAAACCCTAATTGGACAAGAAATGCCTAAAGAGGACGAAAATGACCTAAATGATCATCCAATGACACAAATGAACTTATTGGATGCAAAAAATTAGTTAAAAACCCTTATTGGACAACAATAAGTCTAAATAGGACGAAAATGACCTTAATGTTCATCGAATAACACAAATGAACTTATTGGATGCACAAGATTGTTTAAAAACCCTAATTGGACAAGAATAAGCCATGGGAGGACGAAAATGACCTAAATGTTCATCCAATGACACAAACACACCTATTGGATGCACAAGGTTGTTTAAAAACCCTATTGGATGTACACACCTATTGAATAACACAAAGACACTTATTGGATGTACAATATTGGTTAAAAACCCTAATTTGACAAGAATAAGCCTAGGGAGGACGAAAATGACCTAAATTTTCATCTTATGACACAAACACACCAATTGGATGCACATGGTTGGTTAAAACCCTAATTGGACAAGAATAAGCCTAGGGAGGACGAAAATCACCTAAATGTTCATCCAATGACACAAATGAACTTATTGGATGAAAAAGATTTGTTAAAAACCCTAATTGGACAAGAATAAGCCTAGGGAGGACGAAAATGACCTAAATGTTAATCCAATGACACAAACATATCGATTGGATGCACAATATTTTTTAAAAACCCTAATTGGACAAGAAAAAGCCTAGGGAGGACGAAAATGTCCTAAATGTTCATCCAAAGACACAAACACACTTATTGGATGCACAAGATTGGTTAAAAACTCTAATTGGACAAGAATAAGCCTAGGGAGGACGAAAATAACCTAAATGATTATCCAATGACACAAACGAACTTATTGGATGCACAAGATATGTTAAAAACCTTAATTGGACAAGAATAAGCCTAACGAGGACGAAAATGACCTAAATGTACATCCAATGACACAAAAGAACTTATTGGATGCACAAAAGTGGTTAAAACCCCTAATTGGACATCAATAAGCCTAGGGAGGGCGAAAATAACCTAAATGTTCATCCAATGACACAAATGAACTTATTGGATGCACAGGATTGGTTAAAAACCCTAATTGGACAAGAATAAGCCTAGGGAGGACGAAAATGACCTAAATGTTCATCCAATGACACAAACGAACTTATTGGATGCACAAGATTTGTTAAAAACCCTAATTGGACAAGAATAAGCCTAGGGAGGACGAAAATAACCTAAATGATTATCCAATGACACAAATGAACTTATTGGATGCACAAGATTTGTTAAAAAACCCTAATTGGACAAGAATAAGCCTAGGGAGGACGAAAATGACCTAATTGTTAATCCAATGACACAAACACATCGATTGGATGCACAAGACTTTTTTAAAACCCTAATTGGGCAAGAAAAAGCCTTGGGAGGACGAAAATGACCTAAATGTTCATCCAAAGACACAAACACACTTATTGGATGCACAAGATTGGTTAAAAACCCTAATTGGACAAGAATAAGCCTAGGGAGGACGAAAATGACCTAAATGTTCATCCAATGACACAAACACACCAATTGGATGCCCAAGATTTGTTAAAAACCCTAATTGGACAAGAATAAGCCTAAAGAGGACAAAAATGACCTAAATGTTCATCCAATGACACAAATGAACTTATTGGATGCACAAGATTGGTTAAAAACCCTAATTGGACAAGAATAAGCCTAAGGAGGACGAAAATGACCTAAATGTACATCCAATGACACAAATGAACTTATTGGATGCACAAGATTGGTTAAAAACCCTAATTGGACAAGAATAAGCCTAGGGAGGACGAAAATGACCTAAATGTTCATCCAACGACACAAACACACCTATTGGATGCACAAGATTGGTTAAAAACCCTAATTGGACAAGATTAAGCCTAGGGAGGACGAAAATGACCTAAATGTTAATCCAATGACACAAATGAACTTATTGGATGCACAAGATTGGTTAAAAACCCTAATTGGACAAGAATAAGCCTAGGGAGGACGAAAATGACCTAAATGTTCATCCAATGACACAAACACTCCTATTGGGTGCACACGATTGGTTAGAAACCCTAATTTGACAAGAATAAGCCTAGGGAGGACGAAAATGACCTAACTATTCATCCAATGACACAAATGAACTTATCGGATGCACAAGATTGGTTAAAAACCCTAATTGGAAAAGAATAAGCCTAGGGAGGACAAAAATGACCTAAATGTTCATCCAATGACACAAACACACCTATTGGATGGACAAGATTGGTTAGAAACCCTAATTGAACAAGAATAAGAATAGGGAGGACGAAAATGACCTAAATGTTAATCCAATGACACAAATGAACTTATTGGATGCACAAGATTGGTTAAAAACCCTAATTGGACAAGAATAAGCCTAGGGAGGACGAAAATGACCTAAATGTTCATCCAATGACACAAACACACCTATTGGATGCACAAGATTGGTTAAAAACCCTAATTGGACAAGAATAAGCATAGGGAGCACGAAAATGACCTAAATGTTCATCCAATGACACAAACACACCTATTGGATGCACAAGATTGGTTAGAAACCCTAATTGGACAAGAATAAGCCTAGGGAGGACGAAAATGACCTAAATATTCATCCAATGACACAAATGAACTTATTGGATGCACAAGATTGCTTAAAACCCTAATTGGACAAGAATAAGACTAGGGAGGACGAAAATGACCTAAATGTTCATCCAATGACACAAACACACCTATTGGATGCACAAGATTGGTTAGAAACCCTAATTGGACAGGAATAAGCCTAGGAAGGACGAAAATGACCTAAATGTTAATCCAATGACACAAATGAACTTATTGGATGCAGAAGATTGGTTAAAAACCCTAGGAAGGACGAAAATGACCTAAATGTTAATCCAATGACACAAATGAACTTATTGGATGCACAAGATTGGTTAAAAACCCTAATTGGACAAGAATAAGCCTAGGGAGGACGAAAATGACCTAAATGTTCATCCAATGACACAAACTCACCTATTGGATGCACAAGATTGGTTAGAAACCCTAATTGCACAAGAATAAGCCTAGGAAGGACGAAAATGACCTAAATGTTCATCCAATGACACAAATGAACTTATTGGATGCACAAGATTGGTTAAAAACCCTAATTGGACAAGAATAAGCCTAGGGAGGACGAAAATGACCTAAATGTTCATCCAATGACACAAACACACCTATTGGATGCACAAGATTGGTTAAAAACCCTAATTGGACAAGAATAAGCCTAGGGAGAACGAAAATGACCTAAATGTTCATCCAATGACACAAATGAACTTATTGGATGCACAAGATTGGTTAAAACCCTAATTGGACAAGAATAAGACTAAGGAGGACGAAAATGACCTAAATGTTCATCCAATGACACAAAGACACCTATTGGATGCACAAGATTGGTTAGAAACCCTAATTGGACAAGAATTAGCCTAGGAAGGACAAAAATGACCTAAATGTTAATCCAATGACACAAATGAACTTATTGGATGCACAAGATTGGTTAAAAACCCTAATTGGACAAGAATAAGCCTAGGGAGGACGAAAATGACCTAAATGTTCATCCAATGACACAAACACACCTATTGGATGCACAAGATTGGTTAAAAACCCTAATTGGACAAGAATAAGCATAGGGAGGACGAAAATGATCTAAATGTTCATCCAATGACACAAATGAACTTATTGGATGCACAAGATTGGTTAAAAACCCTAATTGGACAAGAATAAGCCTAGGGAGGACGAAAATGACCTAAATGTTCATCCAATGACACAAACACACCTATTGGATGCACAAGATTGGTTAAAAACCCTAATTGGACAAGAATCAGTCTAGGGAGGACGAAAATGACCTAAATGTTCATCCAATGACACAAACACACCTATTGGATGCACAAGATTGGTTAAAAACCCTAATTGGACAAGAATAAGCCTAGGGAGGACGAAAATGACCTAAATGTTCATCCAATGACACGAATGAACTTATTTGATGAACAAGATTGCTTAAAACCCTAGTTGGACAAGAATAAGACTAGGGAGGACAAAAATGACCTAAATGTTAATCCAATGACACCAATGAACTTATTGGATGCACAAGATTGGTTAAAAACCCTAATTGGACAAGAATAAGCTTAGGAAGGACGAAAATGACCTAAATGTTAATCCAATGACACAAATGAACTTATTGGATGCACAAGATTGGTTAAAAACCCTAATTGGACAAGAATAAGCCTAGGGAGGACGAAAATGACCTAAATGTTCATCCAATGACACAAACACACCTATTGGATGCACAAGATTGGTTAAAAACCCTAATTGGACAAGAATAAGCCTAGGGAGGACGAAAATGACCTAAATGTTCATCCAATGACACAAACACACGTATTGCATGCACAAGATTGGTTAGAAACCCTAATTGGACAAGAATAAGCCTAGGGAGGACGAAAATGACCTAAATGTTAATCCAATGACACAAATGAACTTATTGGATGCACAAGATTGGTTAAAAACCCTAATTGGACAAGAATAAGCCTAGGGAGGACGAAAATGACCTAAATGTTCATCCAATGACACAAACACACCTATTGGATGCACAAGATTGGTTAAAAACCCTAATTGTACAACAATAAGCCTTGGGAGGACGAAAATGACCTAAATGTTCATCCAATGACACAAATGAACTTATTGGATGCACAAGATTGGTTAAAAACCCTAATTGGACAAGAATAAGCCTAGGGAGGACGAAAATGACCTAAATGTTCATCCAATGACACAACACATCTATTGGATGCACAAGATTGCATAAAAACCCTAATTGGACAAGAATAAGACTAGGGAGGACGAAAATGACCTAAATGTTCATCCAATGACACAAATGAACTTATTGGATGCACAAGATTGGTTAAAAACCCTAAATGGACAAGAATAAGCCTAGGGAGGAAGAAAATGACCTAAATGTTCATCCAATGACACAAACACAACAATTGGATGCACAAGATTTGTTAAAAACCCTAATTGGACAAGAACAAGCCTAAAGAGGATGAAAATGACCTAAATGTTCATCCAATGACACAAATGAACTTATTGGATGTAAAAAATTGGTTAAAACCCTAATTGGACAACAATAAGCCTAAATAGGACGAAAATGACCTAAATGTTCATCCAATGACACAAATGAACTTATTGGATGCACAAGATTGTTTAAAAACCCTAATTGGACAAGAATAAGCCATGGGAGGACGAAAATGACCTAAATGTTCATCCAATGACACAAACACACCTATTGGATGCACAAGGTTGTTTAAAAACCCTAATTGGACAAGAATAAGCCTAGGGAGGACGAAAAGGACCTAAATGTTCATCCAAAGACACAAAGACACCTATTGGATGTACAATATTGGTTAAAAACCCTAATTTGACAAGAATAAGCCTAGGAGGACGAAAATGACCTAAATTTTCATCTAATGACACAAACACACCAATTGGATGCACATGGTTGGTTAAAACCCTAATTGGACAAGAATAAGCCTAGGGAGGACGAAAATGACCTAAATGTTCATCCAATGACACAAATGAACTTATTGGATGCACAAGATTTGTTAAAAACCCTAATTGGACAAGAATAAGCCTAGGGAGGACGAAAATGACCTAAATGTTAATCCAATAACACAAACACATCGATTGGATGCACAAGATTTTTTAAAAACCCTAATTGGACAAGAAAAAGCATTGTGAGGACGAAAATGACCTAAATGTTCATCCAAAGACACAAACACACTTATTGGATGCACAAGATTGGTTAAAAACCCTAATTGGACAAGAATAAGCCTAGGGAGGACGAAAATGACCTAAATGTTCATCCAATGACACAAACACACCAATTGGATGCCCAAGATTTGTTAAAAACCCTAATTGGACAAGAATAAGCCTAAAGAGGACAAAAATGACCTAAATGTTCATACAATGACACAAACGAACTTATTGGATGCACAAGATTTGTTAAAAACCCTAATTGGACAAGAATAAGCCTAAGGAGTACGAAAATGACCTAAATGTACATCCAATGACACAAATGAACTTATTGGATGCACAAAAGTGGCTAAAACCCCTAATTGGACATCAATAAGCCTAGGGAGGACGAAAATAACCTAAATGTTCATCCAACGACACAAATGAACTTATTGGATGCAAAAAATTGTTTAAAAGCCCTAATTGGACAACAATAAGCTTAAATAGGACGAAAATGACCTAAATGTTCATCCAATGACACAAATGAACTTATTGGATGCACAAGATTGTTTAAAAACCTTAATTGGACAAGAATAAGCCATGGAAGGACGAAAATGACCTAAATTTTAATCCAATGACACAAACACATCTATTGGATACACAAGATTTTTAAAAAACCCTAATTGGACAAGAATAAGCCTAGGGAGGACGAAAATGACCTAAATGTTCATCCAAAGACACAAACACACTTATTGGATGCACAAGATTGGTTAAAAACCCTAATTGGACAAGAATAAGCCTAGGGAGGAAGAAAATGACCTAAATGTTCTTCCAATGACACAAACACACTAATTGGATGCACAAGATTTGCTAAAAACCCTAATTGGACAAGAATAAGCCTAAAGAGGACAAAAATGACCTAAATGTTCATCCAATGACACAAATGAACTTATTGGATGCAAAAAATTAGTAAAAAACCCTAATTGGACAACAATAAGCCTAAATAGGACGAAAATGACCTTAATGTTCATCGAATAAAACAAATGAACTTATTGGATGCACAAGACTGTTTAAAAACCCCAATTGGACAAGAATAAGCCATGGGAGGATGAAAATGACCTAAATGTTCATCCAATGACACAAACACACCTATTGGATGCACAAGGTTGTTTAAAAACCCTAATTGGACAAGAATAAGCCTAGGGAGGACGAAAAGGACCTAAATGTTCATCCAAAGACACAAAGACACCTATTGGATGTACAATATTGGTTAAAAACCCTAATTTGACAAGAATAAGCCTAGGGAGGACGAAAATGACCTAAATATTAATCCAATGACACAAACACATCGATTGGATGCACAAGATTTTTTAAAAACCCTAATTGGACAAGAAAAAGCCTAGGGAGGACGAAAATGACCTAAATTATCATCCAATAACACAAAAACACTTATTAGAAGCACATCATTGGTTAAAAACCCTAATTGGACAAGAATAAGCCTAGGGAGGACGAACACGACCTAAATGTTCATCCAATGACACGAATGAACTTATTTAATGCACAAGATTGGTTAAAAACCCTAATTGGACAAGAATAAGCCTAGGGTGGACGAAAATGACCTAAATGTTTATCCAATGACACAAACACACTTATTGGATGCACAAGAATTTTTAAAAACCCTAATTAACCAAGAATAAGCCTAGGCAGGACGAATATGACCTAAATGTTCATCCAAAGACACAAAGACACCTATTGGATGTACAATATTGGTTAAAAACCCTAATTGGACAAGAATAAGCCTAGGGAGGACGAAAATGACCTAAATGTTCATCCAATGACACAAATGAACTTATTGGATGCACAAGATTTGTTAAAAACCCTAATTGGACAAGAATAAGCCTAAGGAGGTCGAAAATGACCTAAATGTACATCCAATGACACAAATGAACTTATTTAATGCACAAGATTGGTTAAAAACCCTAATTGGACAAGAATAAGCCTAGGGTGGACGAAAATGACCTAAATGTTCATCCAATGACACAAACACACTTATTGGATGCACAAGATTGCTTAAAAACCCTAATTGGACAAGAATAAGCCTAGGGAGGACGAAAATGACCTAAATGTTAATCCAATGACACAAATGAACTTATTGGATACACAAGATTTGATAAAAACCCTAATTGGACAAGAATAAGCCTAAGGTGGACGAAAATTACCTAAATGTTCATCCAATGACACTAACACACTTATTGGATGCACAAGAATGCTTAAAAACCATAATTGGACAAGAATAAGCCTAGGGAGGACAAAAATGACCTAAATTTTCATCCAATGACACAAACACACCAATTGGATGCACAAGATTTGTTAAAAACCCTAATTGGACAAGAATAAGCCTAAAGAGGACGAAAATGACCTAAATGTTCATCCAATGACACAAATGAACTTATTGGATGCACAAGATTGTTTAAAAACCCTAATTGGACAAGAATAAGACTAAGGAGGACGAAAATGACCTAAATGTACATCCAATGACACAAATGAATTTATGGGATGCACAAAAGTGGTTAAAAACCCTAATTGGACATCAATAAGCCTAGGGAGGACGAAAATAACCTAAATGTTCATCCAATGACACAAATGAACTTATTGGATACACAAGATTTGTTAAAAACTATAATTGGACAAGAATAAGCCTAGGGAGGACGAAAATGACCTAAATGTTAATCCAATGACACAAACACACTTATTGGATAGACAAGATTGGTTAAAAACCCTAATTGGAAAAGAATAAGCCTAGGGAGGAAGAAAATGACCTAAATGTTCATCCAATGACACAAACACACTAATTGGATGCACAAGATTTGTTAAAAACCCTAATTGGACAAGAATAAGCCTAAAGAGGACGAAAATGACCTAAATGTTCATCCAATGACACAAATGAACTTATTGGATCCAAAAAATTAGTTAAAAACCCTAATTGGACAACTATAAGCCTAAAAAGGACGAAAATGACCTTAATGTTCATCGAATAACACAAATGAACTTATTGGATGCACAAGATTGTTTAAAAACCCGAATTGGACAAGAATAAGCCATGGGAGGAGGAAAATGACCTAAATGTTCATCCAATGACACAAACACACCTATTGGATCCACAAGGTCTTTTAAAAACCCTAATTGGACCAGAATAAGCCTAGGGAGGACGAAAAGGACCTAAATGTTCATCCAAAGACACAAAGACACCTATTGGATGTACAATTTTGGTTAAAAACCCTAATTTGACAAGAATAAGCCTAGGAGGACGAAAATGACTTAAATTTTCATCTAATGACACAAACACACCAATTGGATGCACATGGTTGGTTAAAACCCTAATTGGACAAGAATAAGCCTAGGGAGGACGAAAATGACCTAAATGTTTATCCAATGACACAAATGAACTTATTGGATGCACAAGATTTGTTAAAAACCCTAATTGGACAAGAATAAGCCTAAAGTGGACGAAAATGACCTAAATGTTCATCCAATGACACAAACACATTTATTGGATGCACAAGAGTGCTTAAAAACCCTAATTGGACAAGAATAAGCCTAGGGAGGACAAAAATGACCTAAATTTTCATCCAATGACACAACACACCAATTGGATGCACAAGATTTGTTAAAAACCCTAATTGGACAAGAATAAGCCTAAAGAGGACGAAAATAACCTAAATGTTCATCCAATGACACAAATGAACTTATTGGATGCACAAGATTGTTTAAAAACCCTAATTGGACAAGAATAAGCCATGGGCGGATGAAAATGACCTAAATGTTCATCCAATGACACAAACACACCTATTGGATGCACAAGGTTGTTTAAAACCCCTAATTGGACAAGAATAAGCCTAAGGAGGACGAAAATGACCTAAATGTACATCCAATGACACAAATGAATTTATGGGATGCACAATAGTGGTTAAAAACCCTAATTGGACATCAATAAGCCTAGGGAGGACGAAAATAACCTAAATGTTCATCCAATGACACAAATGTACTTATTGGATACACAAGATTTGTTAAAAACTATAATTGGACAAGAATAAGCCTAGGGAGGACGAAAATGACCTAAATGTTAATCCAATGACACAAACACACTTATTGGATAGACAAGATTGGTTAAAAACCCTAATTGGAAAAGAATAAGCCTAGGGAGGAAGAAAATGACCTAAATGTTCATCCAATGACACAAACACACTAATTGGATGCACAAGATTTGTTAAAAACCCTAATTGGACAAGAATAAGCCTAAAGAGGACGAAAATGACCTAAATGTTCATCCAATGACACAAATGAACTTATTGGATCCAAAAAATTAGTTAAAAACCCTAATTGGACAACTATAAGCCTAAAAAGGACGAAAATGACCTTAATGTTCATCGAATAACACAAATGAACTTATTGGATGCACAAGATTGTTTAAAAATCCGAATTGGACAAGAATAAGCCATGGGAGGAGGAAAATGACCTAAATGTTCATCCAATGACACAAACACACCTATTGGATCCACAAGGTTGTTTAAAAACCCTAATTGGACCAGAATAAGCCTAGGGAGGACGAAAAGGACCTAAATGTTCATCCAAAGACACAAAGACACCTATTGGATGTACAATTTTGGTTAAAAACCCTAATTTGACAAGAATAAGCCTAGGAGGACGAAAATGACCTAAATTTTCATCTAATGACACAAACACACCAATTGGATGCACATGGTTGGTTAAAACCCTAATTGGACAAGAATAAGCCTAGGGAGGACGAAAATGACCTAAATGTTTATCCAATGACACAAATGAACTTATTGGATGCACAAGATTTGTTAAAAACCCTAATTGGACAAGAATAAGCCTAAAGTGGACGAAAATGACCTAAATGTTCATCCAATGACACAAACACATTTATTGGATGCACAAGAGTGCTTAAAAACCCTAATTGGACAAGAATAAGCCTAGGGAGGACAAAAATGACCTAAATTTTCATCCAATGACACAACACACCAATTGGATGCACAAGATTTGTTAAAAACCCTAATTGGACAAGAATAAGCCTAAAGAGGACGAAAATAACCTAAATGTTCATCCAATGACACAAATGAACTTATTGGATGCACAAGATTGTTTAAAAACCCTAATTGGACAAGAATAAGCCATGGGAGGATGAAAATGACCTAAATGTTCATCCAATGACACAAACACACCTATTGGATGCACAAGGTTGTTTAAAACCCCTAATTGGACAAGAATAAGCCTAAGGAGGACGAAAATGACCTAAATGTACATCCAATGACACAAATGAATTTATGGGATGCACAATAGTGGTTAAAAACCCTAATTGGACATCAATAAGCCTAGGGAGGACGAAAATAACCTAAATGTTCATCCAATGACACAAATGTACTTATTGGATACACAAGATTTGTTAAAAACTATAATTGGACAAGAATAAGCCTAGGGAGGACGAAAATGACCTAAATGTTAATCCAATGACACAAACACACTTATTGGATAGACAAGATTGGTTAAAAACCCTAATTGGAAAAGAATAAGCCTAGGGAGGAAGCAAATGACCTAAATGTTCATCCAATGACACAAACACACTAATTGGATGCACAGGATTTGTTAAAAACCCTAATTGGACAAGAATAAGCCTAAAGAGGACGAAAATGACCTAAATGTTCATCCAATGACACAAATGAACTTATTGGATGCAAAAAATTAGTTAAAAACCCTAATTGGACAACCATAAGCCTAAATAGGACGAAAATGACCTTAATGTTCATCAAATAACACAAATGAACTTATTGGATGCACAAGATTGTTTAAAAACCCGAATTGGACAAGAATAAGCCATGGGAGGACGAAAATGACCTAAATGTTCATCCAATGACACAAACACACCTATTGGATGCACAAGGTTGTTTAAAAACTCTAATTGGAAAAGAATAAGCCTAGGGAGGACGAAAAGGACCTAAATGTTCATCCAAAGACACAAAGACACCTATTGGATGTACAATATTGGTTAAAAACCCTAATTTGACAAGAATAAGCCTAGGGAGGACGAAAATGACCTAAATGTTAATCCAATGACACAAACACATCGATTGGATGCACAAGATTTTTTATAAACCCAAATTGGACAAGAAAAAGCCAAGGGAGGACGAAAATGACCTAAATTATCATCCAATGACACAAACACACTTATTGGAAGCACAAGATTGATTAAAAACCCTAATTGGACAAGAATAAGCCTAGGGAGGACGAACATGACCTAAATGTTCATCCAATGACACGAATGAACTTATTTAATGCACAAGATTGGTTAAAAACCCAAATTGGACAAGAATAAGCCTAGGGTGGATGAAAATGACATAAATGTTCGTCCAATGACACAAACACACTTATTGGATGCACAAGAATTTTTAAAAACCCTAATAAACGAAGAATAAGCCTAGGCAGGACGAAAATGACCTAAATGTTCATCCAAAGACACAAAGACACCTATTGGATGTACAATATTGGTTAAAAACCCTAATTGGACAAGAACAAGCCTAGGGAGGACGAAAATGACCTAAATGTTCATCCAATGACACAAAAGAACTTATTGGATGCACAAGATTTGTTAAAAACCCTAATTGGACAAGAATAAGCCTAAGGAAGTCGAAAATGACCTAAATGTACATCCAATGACACAAATGAACTTATTTAATGCACAAGATTGGTTAAAAACCCTAATTGGACAAGAATAAGCCTAGGGTGGACGAAAATGACCTAAATGTTCATCCAATGACACAAACACACTTATTGGATGCACAAGATTGCTTAAAAACCCTAATTGGACAAGAATAAGCCTAGGGAGGACGAAAATGACCTAAATGTTAATCCAATGACACAAATGAACTTATTGGATACACAAGATTTGTTAAAAACCCTAATTGGACAAGAATAAGCCTAATGTGGACGAAAATGACCTAAATATTCATCCAATGACACAAATGAACTTATTGGATGCACAAGATTGTTTAAAAACCTTAATTGGACAAGAATAAGCCATGGGAGGACGAAAATGACCTAAATTTTAATCCAATGACACAAACACATCTATTGGATACACAAGATTTTTAAAAAACCCTAATTGGACAAGAATAAGCCTAGGGAGGACGAAAATGACCTAAATGTTCATCCAAAGACACAAACAC
Organism: Cicer pinnatifidum; assembly: GCA_037974775.1. Classification (NCBI taxonomy): domain Eukaryota; kingdom Viridiplantae; phylum Streptophyta; class Magnoliopsida; order Fabales; family Fabaceae; genus Cicer; species Cicer pinnatifidum. Next base: position 28,023,572 of record JBBPBR010000001.1, on the reverse strand, counting down.
ACTTATTGGATGCACAAGATTGGTTAAAAACCCTAATTGGACAAGAATAAGCCTAGGGAGGAAGAAAATGACCTAAATGTTCTTTCAATGACACAAATGAATTTATGGGATGCACAAAAGTGGTTAAAAACCCTAATTGGACATCAATAAGCCTAGGGAGGACGAAAATAACCTAAATGTTCATCCAATGACACAAATGAACTTATTGGATACACAAGATTTGTTAAAAACTATAATTGGACAAGAATAAGCCTAGGGAGGACGAAAATGACCTAAATGTTAATCCAATGACACAAACACACTTATTGGATAGACAAGATTGGTTAAAAACCCTAATTGGAAAAGAATAAGCCTAGGGAGGAAGAAAATGACCTAAATGTTCATCGAATGACACAAACACACTAATTGGATGCACAAGATTTGTTAAAAACCCTAATTGGACAAGAATAAGCCTAAAGAGGACGAAAATGACCTAAATGTTCATCCAATGACACAAATGAACTTATTGGATCCAAAAAATGAGTTAAAAACCCTAATTGGACAACTATAAGCCTAAATAGGACGAAAATGACCTTAATGTTCATCGAATAACACAAATGAATTTATTGGATGCACAAGATTGTTTAAAAACCCGAATTGGACAAGAATAAGCCATGGGAGGAGGAAAATGACCTAAATGTTCATCCAATGACACAAACACACCTATTGGATCCACAAGGTTGTTTAAAAACCCTAATTGGACCAGAATAAGCCTAGGGAGGACGAAAAGGACCTAAATGTTCATCCAAAGACACAAAGACACCTATTGGATGTACAATTTTGGTTAAAAACCCTAATTTGACAAGAATAAGCCTAGGAGGACGAAAATGACCTAAATTTTCATCTAATGACACAAACACACCAATTGGATGCACATGGTTGGTTAAAACCCTAATTGGACAAGAATAAGTCTAGGGAGGACGAAAATGACCTAAATGTTTATCAAATGACACAAATGAACTTATTGGATGCACAAGATTTGTTAAAAACCCTAATTGGACAAGAATAAGCCTAAAGTGGACGAAAATGACCTAAATGTTCATCCAATGACACAAACACATTTATTGGATGCACAAGAGTGCTTAAAAACCCTAATTGGACAAGAATAAGCCTAGGGAGGACAAAAATGACCTAAATTTTCATCCAATGACACAACACACCAATTGGATGCACAAGATTTGTTAAAAACCCCAATTGGACAAGAATAAGCCTAAAGAGGACGAAAATAACCTAAATGTTCATCCAATGACACAAATGAACTTATTGGATGCACAAGATTGTTTAAAAACCCTAATTGGACAAGAATAAGCCATGGGAGGATGAAAATGACCTAAATGTTCATCCAATGACACAAACACACCTATTGGATGCACAAGGTTGTTTAAAACCCCTAATTGGACAAGAATAAGCCTAAGGAGGACGAAAATGACCTAAATGTACATCCAATGACACAAATGAATTTATGGGATGCACAAAAGTGGTTAAAAACCCTAATTGGACATCAATAAGCCTAGGGAGGACGAAAATGACCTAAATGTTCATCCAATGACACAAATGAACTTATTGGATGCACAAGATTTGTTAAAAACCCTAATTGGACAAGAATAAGCCTAAGGAGGTCGAAAATGACCTAAATGTACATCCAATGACACAAATGAACTTATTTAATGCACAAGATTGGTTAAAAACCCTAATTGGACAAGAATAAGCCTAGGGTGGACGAAAATGACCTAAATGTTCATCCAATGACACAAACACACTTATTGGATGCACAAGATTGCTTAAAAACCCTAATTGGACAAGAATAAGCCTAGGGAGGACGAAAATGACCTAAATGTTAATCCAATGACACAAATGAACTTATTGGATACACAAGATTTGATAAAAACCCTAATTGGACAAGAATAAGCCTAAGGTGGACGAAAATTACTTAAATGTTCATCCAATGACACTAACACACTTATTGGATGCACCAGAATGCTTAAAAACCATAATTGGACAAGAATAAGCCTAGGGAGGACAAAAATGACCTAAATTTTCATCCAATGACACAAACACACCAATTGGATGCACAAGATTTGTTAAAAACCCTAATTGGACAAGAATAAGCCTAAAGAGGACGAAAATGACCTAAATGTTCATCCAATGACACAAATGAACTTATTGGATGCACAAGATTGTTTAAAAACCCTAATTGGACAAGAATAAGACTAAGGAGGACGAAAATGACCTAAATGTACATCCAATGACACAAATGAATTTATGGGATGCACAAAAGTGGTTAAAAACCCTAATTGGACATCAATAAGCCTAGGGAGGACAAAAATAACCTAAATGTTCATCCAATGACACAAATGAACTTATTGGATACACAAGATTTGTTAAAAACTATAATTGGACAAGAATAAGCCTAGGGAGGACGAAAATGACCTAAATGTTAATCCAATGACACAAACACACTTATTGGATAGACAAGATTGGTTAAAAACCCTAATTGGAAAAGAATAAGCCTAGGGAGGAAGAAAATGACCTAAATGTTCATCCAATGACACAAACACACTAATTGGATGCACAAGATTTGTTAAAAACCCTAATTGGACAAGAATAAGCCTAAAGAGGACGAAAATGACCTAAATGTTCATCCAATGACACAAATGAACTTATTGGATCCAAAAAATTAGTTAAAAACCCTAATTGGACAACTATAAGCCTAAAAAGGACGAAAATGACCTTAATGTTCATCGAATAACACAAATGAACTTATTGGATGCACAAGATTGTTTAAAAACCCGAATTGGACAAGAATAAGCCATGGGAGGAGGAAAATGACCTAAATGTTCATCCAATGACACAAACACACCTATTGGATCCACAAGGTTGTTTAAAAACCCTAATTGGACCAGAATAAGCCTAGGGAGGACGAAAAGGACCTAAATGTTCATCCAAAGACACAAAGACACCTATTGGATGTACAATTTTGGTTAAAAACCCTAATTTGACAAGAATAAGCCTAGGAGGACGAAAATGACCTAAATTTTCATCTAATGACACAAACACACCAATTGGATGCACATGGTTGGTTAAAACCCTAATTGGACAAGAATAAGCCTAGGGAGGACGAAAATGACCTAAATGTTTATCCAATGACACAAATGAACTTATTGGATGCACAAGATTTGTTAAAAACCCTAATTGGACAAGAATAAGCCTAAAGTGGACGAAAATGACCTAGATGTTCATCCAATGACACAAACACATTTATTGGATGCACAAGAGTGCTTAAAAACCCTAATTGGACAAGAATAAGCCTAGGGAGGACAAAAATGACCTAAATTTTCATCCAATGACACAACACACCAATTGGATGCACAAGATTTGTTAAAAACCCTAATTGGACAAGAATAAGCCTAAAGAGGACGAAAATAACCTAAATGTTCATCCAATGACACAAATGAACTTATTGGATGCACAAGATTGTTTAAAAACCCTAATTGGACAAGAATAAGCCATGGGCGGATGAAAATGACCTAAATGTTCATCCAATGACACAAACACACCTATTGGATGCACAAGGTTGTTTAAAACCCCTAATTGGACAAGAATAAGCCTAAGGAGGACGAAAATGACCTAAATGTACATCCAATGACACAAATGAATTTATGGGATGCCCAATAGTGGTTAAAAACCCTAATTGGACATCAATAAGCCTAGGGAGGACGAAAATAACCTAAATGTTCATCCAATGACACAAATGTACTTATTGGATACACAAGATTTGTTAAAAACTATAATAGGACAAGAATAAGCCTAGGGAGGACGAAAATGACCTAAATGTTAATCCAATGACACAAACACACTTATTGGATAGACAAGATTGGTTAAAAACCCTAATTGGAAAAGAATAAGCCTAGGGAGGAAGAAAATGACCTAAATGTTCATCCAATGACACAAACACACTAATTGGATGCACAGGATTTGTTAAAAACCCTAATTGGACAAGAATAAGCCTAAAGAGGACGAAAATGACCTAAATGTTCATCCAATGACACAAATGAACTTATTGGATGCAAAAAATTAGTTAAAAACCCTAATTGGACAACCATAAGCCTAAATAGGACGAAAATGACCTTAATATTCATCAAATAACACAAATGAACTTATTGAATGCACAAGATTGTTTAAAAACCCGAATTGGACAAGAATAAGCCATGGGAGGACGAAAATGACCTAAATGTTCATCCAATGACACAAACACACCTATTGGATGCACAAGGTTGTTTAAAAACTCTAATTGGACAAGAATAAGCCTAGGGAGGACGAAAAGGACCTAAATGTTCATCCAAAGACACAAAGACACCTATTGGATGTACAATATTGGTTAAAAACCCTAATTTGACAAGAATAAGCCTAGGGAGGACGAAAATGACCTAAATGTTAATCCAATGACACAAACACATGGATTGGATGCACAAGATTTTTTATAAACCCAAATTGGACAAGAAAAAGCCAAGGGAGGACGAAAATGACCTAAATTATCATCCAATGACACAAACACACTTATTGGAAGCACAAGATTGATTAAAAACCCTAATTGGACAAGAATAAGCCTAGGGAGGACGAACATGACCTAAATGTTCATCCAATGACACGAATGAACTTATTTAATGCACAAGATTGGTTAAAAACCCAAATTGGACAAGAATAAGCCTAGGGTGGATGAAAATGACATAAATGTTCATCCAATGACACAAACACACTTATTGGATGCACAAGAATTTTTAAAAACCCTAATTAACCAAGAATAAGCCTAGGCAGGACGAAAATGACCTAAATGTTCATCCAAAGACACAAAGACACCTATTGGATGTTCAATATTGGTTAAAAACCCTAATTGGACAAGAACAAGCCTAGGGAGGACGAAAATGACCTAAATGTTCATCCAATGACACAAAAGAACTTATTGGATGCACAAGATTTGTTAAAAACCCTAATTGGACAAGAATAAGCCTAAGGAAGTCGAAAATGACCTAAATGTACATCCAATGACACAAATGAACTTATTTAATGCACAAGATTGGTTAAAAACCCTAATTGGACAAGAATAAGCCTAGGGTGGACGAAAATGACCTAAATGTTCATCCAATGACACAAACACACTTATTGGATGCACAAGATTGCTTAAAAACCCTAATTGGACAAGAATAAGCCTAGGGAGGACGAAAATGACCTAAATGTTAATCCAATGACACAAATGAACTTATTGGATACACAAGATTTGTTAAAAACCCTAATTGGACAAGAATAAGCCTAATGTGGACGAAAATGACCTAATTATTCATCCAATGACACAAATGAACTTATTGGATGCACAAGATTGTTTAAAAACCTTAATTGGACAAGAATAAGCCATGGGAGGACGAAAATGACCTAAATTTTAATCCAATGACAAAAACACATCTATTGGATACACAAGATTTTTAAAAAACCCTAATTGGACAAGAATAAGCCTAGGGAGGACGAAAATGACCTAAATGTTCATCCAAAGACACAAACACACTTATTGGATGCACAAGATTGGTTAAAAACCCTAATTGGACAAGAATAAGCCTAGGGAGGAAGAAAATGACCTAAATGTTCTTCCAATGACACAAACACACTAATTGGATGCACAAGATTTGTTAAAAACCCTAATTGGACAAGAATAAGCCTAAAGAGGACAAAAATGACCTAAATGTTCATCCAATGACACAAATGAACTTATTGGATGCAAAAAATTAGTTAAAAACCCTAATTGGACAACAATAAGCCTAAATAGGACGAAAATGACCTTAATGTTCATCGAATAAAACAAATGAACTTATTGGATGCACAAGATTGTTTAAAAACCCCAATTGGACAAGAATAAGCCATGGGAGGACGAAAATGACCTAAATGTTCATCCAATGACACAAACACACATATTGGATGTACTATATTGGTTAAAAACCCTAATTTGACAAGAATAAGCCTAGGGAAGACGAAAATGACCTAAATTTTCTTCTAATGACACAAACACACCAATTGGATGCACATGGTTGGTTAAAAACCCTAATTGGACAAGAATAAGCCTAGGGAGGAAGAAAATGACCTAAATGTTTATCCAAAGACACAAACGAACTTATTGGATGCACAAGACTTGTTAAAAACCCTAATTGGACAAGAATAAGCCTAAGGAGGACGAAAATGACCTAAATGTACATCCAATGACACAAATGAACTTATTGGATGCACAAGGTTGCCTAAAAACCCTAATTGGACAAGAATAAGCCTAGGGAGGACGAAAATGACCTAAATGTTAATCCAATGACACAAACACATCTATTGGATGCACAAGAGTTTTTAAAAACCCTACATGGACAAGATTAAGCCTAGGGAGGACGAAAATGACCTAAATGTTCATCCAAAGACACATATGAACTTATTGGATGCACAAAAGTGGATAAAACCCCTAATTGGACCTCAATAAGCCTAGGGAGGACGAAAATAACCTAAATGATTATCCAATGACACAAACGAACTTATTGGATGCACAAGATATGTTAAAAACCCTAATTGGACAAGAATAAGCCTAAGGAGGACGAAAATGACCTAAATGTACATCCAATGACACAAATGAACTTATTGGATGCACAAAAGTGGTTAAAACCCCTAATTGGACATCAATAAGCCTAGGGAGGACGAAAATAACATAAATGTTCATCCAATGACACAAATGAACTTATTGGATGCACAAGATTGCTTAAAAACCCTAATTGGACAAGAATAAGCCTAGGGAGGACGAAAATGACCAAAATGTTAATCCAATGACACAAACACATCTATTGGATGCACAAGATTTTTTAAAAACCCTAATTGGACAAGAATAAGCCTAGGGAGGACGAAAATGACCTAAATGTTCATCCAAAGACACAAACACACTTATTGGATGCACAAGATTGGTTAAAAACCCTAAATGGACAAGAATAAGCCTAGGGAGGAAGAAAATGACCTAAATGTTCATCCAATGACACAAACACACCAATTGGATGCATAAGATTTGTTAAAAACCCTAATTGGACAAGAACAAGCCTAAAGAGGATGAAAATGACCTAAATGTTCATCCAATGACACAAATGAACTTATTGGATGTAAAAAATTGGTTAAAAACCCAAATAGGACAACAATAAGCCTAACTAGGACGAAAATGACCTAAATGTTCATCCAATGACACAAACACACCAATTGGATGCACAAGGTTGTTTAAAAACCCTAATTGGACAAGAATAAGCCTAGGGAGGACGAAAATGACCTAAATGTTCGTCCAAAGACACAAAGACACCTATTGGATGTGCAATGTTGGTTAAAAACCCTAATTTGACAAGAATAAGCCTAGGGAGGACGAAAATGACCTAAATTTTCATCTAATGACACAAACACATCAATTGGATGCACATGGTTGGTTAAAACCCTAATTGGACAAGAATAAGCCTAGGGAGGACGAAAATGACCTAAATGTTCATCCAATGACACAAATGAACTTATTGGATGCAAAAGATTGGTTAAAAACCCTAATTGGACAAGAATAAGCCTAGGGAGGACGAAAATGACCTAAATGTTTATCCAATGACACAAATGAACTTATTGGATGCACAAGATTGGTTAAAAACCCTAATTGGACAAGAATAAGCCTAGGGAGGACGAAAGTGACCTAAATGTTCATCCAATGACACAAATGAACTTATTGGATGCACAAGATTGGTTAAAAACCCTAATCAGACAATAATAAGCCTAGAGAGGACGAAAATGACTTAAATGTTCGTCCAATGACACAAACACATCTATTGGATGCACAAGATTGCATAAAAACCCTAATTGGACAAGAATAAGACTAGGGAGGACGAAAATGACCTAAATGTTCATCCAATGACACAAATGAACTTATTGGATGCACAAGATTGGTTAAAAACCCTAAATGGACAAGAATAAGCCTAGGGAGGAAGAAAATGACCTAAATGTTCATCCAATGACACAAACACAACAATTGGATGCACAAGATTTGTTAAAAACCCTAATTGGACAAGAACAAGCCTAAAGAGGATGAAAATGACCTAAATGTTCATCCAATGACACAAATGAACTTATTGGATGTAAAAAATTGGTTAAAAACCCTAATTGGACAACAATAAGCCTAAATTGGACGAAAATGACCTAAATGTTCATCCAATGACACAAATGAACTTATTGGATGCACAAGATTGTTTAAAAACCCTAATTGGACAAGAATAAGCCATGGGAGGACGAAAATGACCTAAATGTTCATCCAATGACACAAACACACCTATTGGATGCAAAAGGTTGTTTAAAAACCCTAATTGGACAAGAATAAGCCTAGGGAGGACGAAAAGGACCTAAATGTTCATCCAAAGACACAAAGACACCTATTGGATGTACAATATTGGTTAAAAACCCTAATTTGACAAGAATAAGCCTAGGGAGGACGAAAATGACCTAAATGTTAATCCAATGACACAAACACATCGATTGGATGCACAAGATTTTTTATAAACCCAAATTGGACAAGAAAAAGCCAAGGGAGGACGAAAATGACCTAAATTATCATCCAATGACACAAACACACTTATTGGAAGCACAAGATTGATTAAAAACCCTAATTGGACAAGAATAAGCCTAGGGAGGACGAACATGACCTAAATGTTCATCCAATGACACGAATGAACTTATTTAATGCACAAGATTGGTTAAAAACCCAAATTGGACAAGAATAAGCCTAGGGTGGATGAAAATGACATAAATGTTCGTCCAATGACACAAACACACTTATTGGATGCACAAGAATTTTTAAAAACCCTAATAAACGAAGAATAAGCCTAGGCAGGACGAAAATGACCTAAATGTTCATCCAAAGACACAAAGACACCTATTGGATGTACAATATTGGTTAAAAACCCTAATTGGACAAGAACAAGCCTAGGGAGGACGAAAATGACCTAAATGTTCATCCAATGACACAAAAGAACTTATTGGATGCACAAGATTTGTTAAAAACCCTAATTGGACAAGAATAAGCCTAAGGAAGTCGAAAATGACCTAAATGTACATCCAATGACACAAATGAACTTATTTAATGCACAAGATTGGTTAAAAACCCTAATTGGACAAGAATAAGCCTAGGGTGGACGAAAATGACCTAAATGTTCATCCAATGACACAAACACACTTATTGGATGCACAAGATTGCTTAAAAACCCTAATTGGACAAGAATAAGCCTAGGGAGGACGAAAATGACCTAAATGTTAATCCAATGACACAAATGAACTTATTGGATACACAAGATTTGTTAAAAACCCTAATTGGACAAGAATAAGCCTAATGTGGACGAAAATGACCTAAATATTCATCCAATGACACAAATGAACTTATTGGATGCACAAGATTGTTTAAAAACCTTAATTGGACAAGAATAAGCCATGGGAGGACGAAAATGACCTAAATTTTAATCCAATGACACAAACACATCTATTGGATACACAAGATTTTTAAAAAACCCTAATTGGACAAGAATAAGCCTAGGGAGGACGAAAATGACCTAAATGTTCATCCAAAGACACAAACACACTTATTGGATGCACAAGATTGGTTAAAAACCCTAATTGGACAAGAATAAGCCTAGGGAGGAAGAAAATGACCTAAATGTTCTTTCAATGACACAAACAAACTAATTGGATGCACAAGATTTGTTAAAAACCCTAATTGGACAAGAATAAGCCTAAAGAGGACAAAAATGACCTAAATGTTCATCCAATGACACAAATGAACTTATTGGATGCAAAAAATTAGTTAAAAACCCTAATTGGACAACAATAAGCCTAAATAGGACGAAAATGACCTTAATGTTCATCGAATAAAACAAATGAACTTATTGGATGCACAAGATTGTTTAAAAACCCCAATTGGACAAGAATAAGCCATGGGAGGACGAAAATGACCTAAATGTTCATCCAATGACACAAACACACCTATTGGATGCACAAGGTTGTTTAAAAACCCTAATTGGACAAGAATAAGCCTAGGGAGGACGAAAAGGACCTAAATGTTCATCCAAAGACACAAAGACACCTATTGGATGTACAATATTGGTTAAAAACCCTAATTTGACAAGAATAAGCCTAGGGAGGACGAAAATGACCTAAATGTTAATCCAATGACACAAACACATCGATTGGATGCACAAGATTTTTTATAAACCCTAATTGGACAAGAAAAAGCCAAGGGAAGACGAAAATGACCTAAATTATCATCCAATAACACAAACACACTTATTAGAAGCACAACATTGGTTAAAAACCCTAATTGGACAAGAATAAGCCTAGGGAGGACGAACATGACCTAAATGTTCATCCAATGACACAAACACACTTATTGGATGCACAAGATTGCTTAAAAACCCTAATTGGACAAGAATAAGCCTAGGGAGGACGAAAATGACTTAAATGTTAATCCAATGACACAAATGAACTTATTGGATACACAAGATTTGTTAAAAACCCTAATTGGACAAGAATAAGCCTAAAGAGGACGAAAATTACCTAAATGTTCATCCAATGACACAAATGAACTTATTGGATGCACAAGATTGTTTAAAAACCCTAATTGGACAAGAATAAGCCATGGGAGGATGAAAATGACCTAAATGTTCATCCAATGACACAAACACACCTATTGGATGCACAAGGTTGTTTAAAACCCCTAATTGGACAAGAATAAGCCTAAGGAGGACGAAAATGACCTAAATGTACATCCAATGACACAAATGAATTTATGGGATGCACAAAAGTGGTTAAAAACCCTAATTGGACATCAATAAGCCTAGGGAGGACGAAAATAACCTAAATGTTCATCCAATGACACAAATGTACTTATTGGATACACAAGATTTGTTAAAAACTATAATTGGACAAGAATAAGCCTAGGGAGGACGAAAATGACCTAAATGTTAATCCAATGACACAAACACACTTATTGGATAGACAAGATTGGTTAAAAACCCTAATTGGAAAAGAATAAGCCTAGGGAGGAAAAAAATGACCTAAATGTTCATCCAATGACACAAACACACTAATTGGATGCACAGGATTTGTTAAAAACCCTAATTGGACAAGAATAAGCCTAAAGAGGACGAAAATGACCTAAATGTTCATCCAATGACACAAATGAACTTATTGGATGCAAAAAATTAGTTAAAAACCCTAATTGGACAACCATAAGTCTAAATAGAACGAAAATGACCTTAATGTTCATCGAATAACACAAATGAACTTATTGGATGCACAAGATTGTTTAAAAACCCGAATTGGACAAGAATAAGCCATGGGAGGACGAAAATGACCTAAATGTTCATCCAATGACACAAACACACCTATTGGATGCACAAGGTTGTTTAAAAACTCTAATTGGACAAGAATAAGCCTAGGGAGGACGAAAAGGACCTAAATGTTCATCCAAAGACACAAAGACACCTATTGGATGTACAATATTGGTTAAAAACCCTAATTTGACAAGAATAAGCCTAGGGAGGACGAAAATGACCTAAATGTTAATCCAATGACACAAACACATCGATTGGATGCACAAGATTTTTTATAAACCCTAATTGGACAAGAAAAAGCCAAGGGAGGACGAAAATGACCTAAATTATCATCCAATGACACAAACACACTTATTGGAAGCACAAGATTGATTAAAAACCCTAATTGGACAAGAATAAGCCTAGGGAGGTCGAACATGACCTAAATGTTCATCCAATGACACGAATGAACTTATTTAATGCACAAGATTGGTTAAAAACCCAAATTGGACAAGAATAAGCCTAGGGTGGATGAAAATGACATAAATGTTCATCCAATGACACAAACACACTTATTGGATGCACAAGAATTTTTAAAAACCCTAATTAACCAAGAATAAGCCTAGGCAGGACGAAAATGACCTAAATGTTCATCCAAAGACACAAAGACACCTATTGGATGTACAATATTGGTTAAAAACCCTAATTGGACAAGAATAAGCCTAGGGAGGACGAAAATGACCTAAATGTTCATCCAATGACACAAAAGAACTTATTGGATGCACAAGATTTGTTAAAAACCCTAATTGGACAAGAATAAGCCTAAGGAGGTCGAAAATGACCTAAATGTACATCCAATGACACAATTGAACTTATTTAATGCACAAGATTGGTTAAAACCCTAATGGGACAAGAATAAGCCTAGGGTGGACAAAAATGACCTAAATGTTCATCCAATGACACAAACACACTTATTGGATGCAGAAGATTGCTTAAAAACCCTAATTGGACAAGAATAAGGCTAGGGAGGACGAAAATGACCTAAATGTTCATCCAATGACACAAATGAACTTATTGGATGCACAAGATTTGTTAAAAACCCTAATTGGACAAGAATAAGCCTAATGTGGACGAAAATGACCTAAATATTCATCCAATGACACAAACACACTTATTGGATGCACAAGAATGCTTAAAAACCATAATTGGACAAGAATAAGCCTAGGGAGGACAAAAATGACACAAATGAACTTATTGGATGCACAAGATTGTTTAAAAACCTTAATTGGACAAGAATAAGCCATGGGAGGACGAAAATGACCTAAATGTTCATCCAATGACACAAACACACTTATTGGATACACAAGATTGGTTAAAAACCCTAATTGGACAAGAATAAGCCTAGGGAGGAAGAAAATGACCTAAATGTTCATCCAATGACACAAACACACTAATTGGATGCACAAGATTTGTTAAAAACCCTAATTGGACAAGAATAAGCCTAAAGAGGACGAAAATGACCTAAATGTTCATCCAATGACACAATTGAACTTATTGGAGGCAAAAAATTAGTTAAAAACCCTAATTGGACAACCATAAGCCTAAATAGGACGAAAATGACCTTAGTGTTTATTGAATAACACAAATGAACTTATTGGATGCACAAGATTGTTTAAAAACCCGAATTGGACTACAATAAGCGATGGGAGGACGAAAATGACCTAAATGTTCATCCAATGACACAAACACACCTATTGGATGCACAAGGTTGTTTAAAAACCCTAATTGGACAAGAATAAGTCTAGGGAGGACGAAAAGGACCTAAATGTTCATCCAAAGACACAAAGACACCTATTGGATGTACAATATTGGTTAAAAACCCTAATTTGACAAGAATAAGCCTAGGGAGGACGAAAATGACCTAAATTTTCATCCAATGACACGAATGAACTTATTTAATGCACAAGATTGGTTAAAAACCCAAATTGGACAAGAATAAGCCTAGGGTGGATGAAAATGACCTAAATGTTCATCCAATGACACAAACACACATATTGGATGTACTATATTGGTTAAAAACCCTAATTTGACAAGAATAAGCCTAGGGAAGACGAAAATGACCTAAATTTTCTTCTAATGACACAAACACACCAATTGGATGCACATGGTTGGTTAAAAACCCTAATTGGACAAGAATAAGCCTAGGGAGGAAGAAAATGACCTAAATGTTTATCCAAAGACACAAACGAACTTATTGGATGCACAAGACTTGTTAAAAACCCTAATTGGACAAGAATAAGCCTAAGGAGGACGAAAATGACCTAAATGTACATCCAATGACACAAATGAACTTATTGGATGCACAAGGTTGCCTAAAAACCCTAATTGGACAAGAATAAGCCTAGGGAGGACGAAAATGACCTAAATGTTAATCCAATGACACAAACACATCTATTGGATGCACAAGAGTTTTTAAAAACCCTACATGGACAAGATTAAGCCTAGGGAGGACGAAAATGACCTAAATGTTCATCCAAAGACACATATGAACTTATTGGATGCACAAAAGTGGATAAAACCCCTAATTGGACCTCAATAAGCCTAGGGAGGACGAAAATGACCTAAATGTTAATCCAATGACACAAATGAACTTATTGGATGCACAAGATATGTTAAAAACCCTAATTGGACAAGAATAAGCCTAATGTGGACGAAAATGACCTAATTATTCATCCAATGACACAAATGAACTTATTGGATGCACAAGATTGTTTAAAAACCTTAATTGGACAAGAATAAGCCATGGGAGGACGAAAATGACCTAAATTTTAATCCAATGACAAAAACACATCTATTGGATACACAAGATTTTTAAAAAACCCTAATTGGACAAGAATAAGCCTAGGGAGGACGAAAATGACCTAAATGTTCATCCAAAGACACAAACACACTTATTGGATGCACAAGATTGGTTAAAAACCCTAATTGGACAAGAATAAGCCTAGGGAGGAAGAAAATGACCTAAATGTTCTTCCAATGACACAAACACACTAATTGGATGCACAAGATTTGTTAAAAACCCTAATTGGACAAGAATAAGCCTAAAGAGGACAAAAATGACCTAAATGTTCATCCAATGACACAAATGAACTTATTGGATGCAAAAAATTAGTTAAAAACCCTAATTGGACAACAATAAGCCTAAATAGGACGAAAATGACCTTAATGTTCATCGAATAAAACAAATGAACTTATTGGATGCACAAGATTGTTTAAAAACCCCAATTGGACAAGAATAAGCCATGGGAGGACGAAAATGACCTAAATGTTCATCCAATGACACAAACACACATATTGGATGTACTATATTGGTTAAAAACCCTAATTTGACAAGAATAAGCCTAGGGAAGACGAAAATGACCTAAATTTTCTTCTAATGACACAAACACACCAATTGGATGCACATGGTTGGTTAAAAACCCTAATTGGACAAGAATAAGCCTAGGGAGGAAGAAAATGACCTAAATGTTTATCCAAAGACACAAACGAACTTATTGGATGCACAAGACTTGTTAAAAACCCTAATTGGACAAGAATAAGCCTAAGGAGGACGAAAATGACCTAAATGTACATCCAATGACACAAATGAACTTATTGGATGCACAAGGTTGCCTAAAAACCCTAATTGGACAAGAATAAGCCTAGGGAGGACGAAAATGACCTAAATGTTAATCCAATGACACAAACACATCTATTGGATGCACAAGAGTTTTTAAAAACCCTACTTGGACAAGATTAAGCCTAGGGAGGACGAAAATGACCTAAATGTTCATCCAAAGACACATATGAACTTATTGGATGCACAAAAGTGGATAAAACCCCTAATTGGACCTCAATAAGCCTAGGGAGGACGAAAATAACCTAAATGATTATCCAATGACACAAACGAACTTATTGGATGCACAAGATATGTTAAAAACCCTAATTGGACAAGAATAAGCCTAAGGAGGACGAAAATGACCTAAATGTACATCCAATGACACAAATGAACTTATTGGATGCACAAAAGTGGTTAAAACCCCTAATTGGACATCAATAAGCCTAGGGAGGACGAAAATAACATAAATGTTCATCCAATGACACAAATGAACTTATTGGATGCACAAGATTGCTTAAAAACCCTAATTGGACAAGAATAAGCCTAGGGAGGACGAAAATGACCAAAATGTTAATCCAATGACACAAACACATCTATTGGATGCACAAGATTTTTTAAAAACCCTAATTGGACAAGAATAAGCCTAGGGAGGACGAAAATGACCTAAATGTTCATCCAAAGACACAAACACACTTATTGGATGCACAAGATTGGTTAAAAACCCTAAATGGACAAGAATAAGCCTAGGGAGGAAGAAAATGACCTAAATGTTCATCCAATGACACAAACACACCAATTGGATGCATAAGATTTGTTAAAAACCCTAATTGGACAAGAACAAGCCTAAAGAGGATGAAAATGACCTAAATGTTCATCCAATGACACAAATGAACTTATTGGATGTAAAAAATTGGTTAAAAACCCAAATAGGACAACAATAAGCCTAACTAGGACGAAAATGACCTAAATGTTCATCCAATGACACAAACACACCAATTGGATGCACAAGGTTGTTTAAAAACCCTAATTGGACAAGAATAAGCCTAGGGAGGACGAAAATGACCTAAATGTTCGTCCAAAGACACAAAGACACCTATTGGATGTGCAATGTTGGTTAAAAACCCTAATTTGACAAGAATAAGCCTAGGGAGGACGAAAATGACCTAATTGATCATCCAATGACACAAACACACTAATTGGATGCACAAGATTTGTTAAAAACCCTAATTGGACAAGAATAAGCCTAAAGAGGACGAAAATGACCTAAATGTTCATCCAATGACACAATTGAACTTATTGGAGGCAAAAAATTAGTTAAAAACCCTAATTGGACAACCATAAGCCTAAATAGGACGAAAATGACCTTAGTGTTTATTGAATAACACAAATGAACTTATTGGATGCACAAGATTGTTTAAAAACCCGAATTGGACTACAATAAGCGATGGGAGGACGAAAATGACCTAAATGTTCATCCAATGACACAAACACACCTATTGGATGCACAAGGTTGTTTAAAAACCCTAATTGGACAAGAATAAGTCTAGGGAGGACGAAAAGGACCTAAATGTTCATCCAAAGACACAAAGACACCTATTGGATGTACAATATTGGTTAAAAACCCTAATTTGACAAGAATAAGCCTAGGGAGGACGAAAATGACCTAAATTTTCATCCAATGACACGAATGAACTTATTTAATGCACAAGATTGGTTAAAAACCCAAATTGGACAAGAATAAGCCTAGGGTGGATGAAAATGACCTAAATGTTCATCCAATGACACAAACACACATATTGGATGTACTATATTGGTTAAAAACCCTAATTTGACAAGAATAAGCCTAGGGAAGACGAAAATGACCTAAATTTTCTTCTAATGACACAAACACACCAATTGGATGCACATGGTTGGTTAAAAACCCTAATTGGACAAGAATAAGCCTAGGGAGGAAGAAAATGACCTAAATGTTTATCCAAAGACACAAACGAACTTATTGGATGCACAAGACTTGTTAAAAACCCTAATTGGACAAGAATAAGCCTAAGGAGGACGAAAATGACCTAAATGTACATCCAATGACACAAATGAACTTATTGGATGCACAAGGTTGCCTAAAAACCCTAATTGGACAAGAATAAGCCTAGGGAGGACGAAAATGACCTAAATGTTAATCCAATGACACAAACACATCTATTGGATGCACAAGAGTTTTTAAAAACCCTACATGGACAAGATTAAGCCTAGGGAGGACGAAAATGACCTAAATGTTCATCCAAAGACACATATGAACTTATTGGATGCACAAAAGTGGATAAAACCCCTAATTGGACCTCAATAAGCCTAGGGAGGACGAAAATAACCTAAATGATTATCCAATGACACAAACGAACTTATTGGATGCACAAGATATGTTAAAAACCCTAATTGGACAAGAATAAGCCTAAGGAGGACGAAAATGACCTAAATGTACATCCAATGACACAAATGAACTTATTGGATGCACAAAAGTGGTTAAAACCCCTAATTGGACATCAATAAGCCTAGGGAGGACGAAAATAACATAAATGTTCATCCAATGACACAAATGAACTTATTGGATGCACAAGATTGCTTAAAAACCCTAATTGGACAAGAATAAGCCTAGGGAGGACGAAAATGACCAAAATGTTAATCCAATGACACAAACACATCTATTGGATGCACAAGATTTTTTAAAAACCCTAATTGGACAAGAATAAGCCTAGGGAGGACGAAAATGACCTAAATGTTCATCCAAAGACACAAACACACTTATTGGATGCACAAGATTGGTTAAAAACCCTAAATGGACAAGAATAAGCCTAGGGAGGAAGAAAATGACCTAAATGTTCATCCAATGACACAAACACACCAATTGGATGCATAAGATTTGTTAAAAACCCTAATTGGACAAGAACAAGCCTAAAGAGGATGAAAATGACCTAAATGTTCATCCAATGACACAAATGAACTTATTGGATGTAAAAAATTGGTTAAAAACCCAAATAGGACAACAATAAGCCTAACTAGGACGAAAATGACCTAAATGTTCATCCAATGACACAAACACACCAATTGGATGCACAAGGTTGTTTAAAAACCCTAATTGGACAAGAATAAGCCTAGGGAGGACGAAAATGACCTAAATGTTCGTCCAAAGACACAAAGACACCTATTGGATGTGCAATGTTGGTTAAAAACCCTAATTTGACAAGAATAAGCCTAGGGAGGACGAAAATGACCTAATTGATCATCCAATGACACAAACACACTAATTGGATGCACAAGATTTGTTAAAAACCCTAATTGGACAAGAATAAGCCTAAAGAGGACGAAAATGACCTAAATGTTCATCCAATGACACAATTGAACTTATTGGAGGCAAAAAATTAGTTAAAAACCCTAATTGGACAACCATAAGCCTAAATAGGACGAAAATGACCTTAGTGTTTATTGAATAACACAAATGAACTTATTGGATGCACAAGATTGTTTAAAAACCCGAATTGGACTACAATAAGCGATGGGAGGACGAAAATGACCTAAATGTTCATCCAATGACACAAACACACCTATTGGATGCACAAGGTTGTTTAAAAACCCTAATTGGACAAGAATAAGTCTAGGGAGGACGAAAAGGACCTAAATGTTCATCCAAAGACACAAAGACACCTATTGGATGTACAATATTGGTTAAAAACCCTAATTTGACAAGAATAAGCCTAGGGAGGACGAAAATGACCTAAATTTTCATCCAATGACACGAATGAACTTATTTAATGCACAAGATTGGTTAAAAACCCAAATTGGACAAGAATAAGCCTAGGGTGGATGAAAATGACCTAAATGTTCATCCAATGACACAAACACACATATTGGATGTACTATATTGGTTAAAAACCCTAATTTGACAAGAATAAGCCTAGGGAAGACGAAAATGACCTAAATTTTCTTCTAATGACACAAACACACCAATTGGATGCACATGGTTGGTTAAAAACCCTAATTGGACAAGAATAAGCCTAGGGAGGAAGAAAATGACCTAAATGTTTATCCAAAGACACAAACGAACTTATTGGATGCACAAGACTTGTTAAAAACCCTAATTGGACAAGAATAAGCCTAAGGAGGACGAAAATGACCTAAATGTACATCCAATGACACAAATGAACTTATTGGATGCACAAGATTGCCTAAAAACCCTAATTGGACAAGAATAAGCCTAGGGAGGACGAAAATGACCTAAATGTTAATCCAATGACACAAACACATCTATTGGATGCACAAGAGTTTTTAAAAACCCTACTTGGACAAGGTTAAGCCTAGGGAGGACGAAAATGACCTAAATGTTCATCCAAAGACACAAATGAACTTATTGGATGCACAAAAGTTGATAAAACCCCTAATTGGACATCAATAAGCCTAGGGAGGACGAAAATAACCTAAATGATTATCCAATGACACAAACGAACTTATTGGATGCACAAGATATGTTAAAAACCCTAATTGGACAAGAATAAGCCTAAGGAGGACGAAAATGACCTAAATGTACATCCAATGACACAAATGAACTTATTGGATGCACAAAAGTGGTTAAAACCCCTAATTGGACATCAATAAGCCTAGGGAGGACGAAAATAACATAAATGTTCATCCAATGACACAAATGAACTTATTGGATGCACAAGATTGCTTAAAAACCCTAATTGGACAAGAATAAGCCTAGGGAGGTTGAAAATGACCAAAATGTTAATCCAATGACACAAACACATCTATTGGATGCACAAGATTTTTTAAAAACCCTAATTGGACAAGAATAAGCCTATGGAGGACGAAAATGACCTAAATGTTCATCCAAAGACACAAACACACTTATTGGATGCACAAGATTGGTTAAAAACCCTAAATGGACAAGAATAAGCCTAGGGAGGAAGAAAATGACCTAAATGTTCATCCAATGACACAAACACACCAATTGGATGCATAAGATTTGTTAAAAACCCTAATTGGACAAGAACAAGCCTAAAGAGGATGAAAATGACCTAAATGTTCATCCAATGACACAAATGAACTTATTGGATGTAAAAAATTGGTTAAAAACCCAAATAGGACAACAATAAGCCTAACTAGGACGAAAATGACCTAAATGTTCATCCAATGACACAAACACACCAATTGGATGCACAAGGTTGTTTAAAAACCCTAATTGGACAAGAATAAGCCTAGGGAGGACGAAAATGACACAAATGAACTTATTGGATGCACAAGATTGTTTAAAAACCCTAATTGGACAAGAATAAGCCATGGGAGGACGAAAATGACCTAAATGTTCATCCAATGACACAAACACACTTATTGGATACACAAGATTGGTTAAAAACCCTAATTGGACAAGAATAAGCCTAGGGAGGAAGAAAATGACCTAAATGTTCATCCAATGACACAAACACACTAATTGGATGCACAAGATTTGTTAAAAACCCTAATTGGACAAGAATAAGCCTAAAGAGGACGAAAATGACCTAAATGTTCATCCAATGACACAATTGAACTTATTGGAGGCAAAAAATTAGTTAAAAACCCTAATTGGACAACCATAAGCCTAAATAGGACGAAAATGACCTTAGTGTTTATTGAATAACACAAATGAACTTATTGGATGCACAAGATTGTTTAAAAACCCGAATTGGACTACAATAAGCGATGGGAGGACGAAAATGACCTAAATGTTCATCCAATGACACAAACACACCTATTGGATGCACAAGGTTGTTTAAAAACCCTAATTGGACAAGAATAAGTCTAGGGAGGACGAAAAGGACCTAAATGTTCATCCAAAGACACAAAGACACCTATTGGATGTACAATATTGGTTAAAAACCCTAATTTGACAAGAATAAGCCTAGGGAGGACGAAAATGACCTAAATTTTCATCCAATGACACGAATGAACTTATTTAATGCACAAGATTGGTTAAAAACCCAAATTGGACAAGAATAAGCCTAGGGTGGATGAAAATGACCTAAATGTTCATCCAATGACACAAACACACCTATTGGATGTACTATATTGGTTAAAAACCCTAATTTTACAAGAATAAGCCTAGGGAAGACGAAAATGACCTAAATTTTCTTCTAATGACACAGACACACCAATTGGATGCACATGGTTGGTTAAAAACCCTAATTGGACAAGAATAAGCCTAGGGAGGAAGAAAATGACCTAAATGTTTATCCAAAGACACAAACGAACTTATTGGATGCACAAGACTTGTTAAAAACCCTAATTGGACAAGAATAAGCCTAAGGAGGACGAAAATGACCTAAATGTACATCCAATGACACAAATGAACTTATTGGATGCACAAGATTGCCTAAAAACCCTAATTGGACAAGAATAAGCCTAGGGAGGACGAAAATGACCTAAATGTTAATCCAATGACACAAACACATCTATTGGATGCACAAGAGTTTTTAAAAACCCTACTTGGACAAGGTTAAGCCTAGGGAGGACGAAAATGACCTAAATGTTCATCCAAAGACACAAATGAACTTATTGGATGCACAAAAGTTGATAAAACCCCTAATTGGACATCAATAAGCCTAGGGAGGACGAAAATAACCTAAATGATTATCCAATGACACAAACGAACTTATTGGATGCACAAGATATGTTAAAAACCCTAATTGGACAAGAATAAGCCTAAGGAGGACGAAAATGACCTAAATGTACATCCAATGACACAAATGAACTTATTGGATGCACAAAAGTGGTTAAAACCCCTAATTGGACATCAATAAGCCTAGGGAGGACGAAAATAACATAAATGTTCATCCAATGACACAAATGAACTTATTGGATGCACAAGATTGCTTAAAAACCCTAATTGGACAAGAATAAGCCTAGGGAGGACGAAAATGACCAAAATGTTAATCCAATGACACAAACACATCTATTGGATGCACAAGATTTTTTAAAAACCCTAATTGGACAAGAATAAGCCTAGGGAGGACGAAAATGACCTAAATGTTCATCCAAAGACACAAACACACTTATTGGATGCACAAGATTGGTTAAAAACCCTAAATGGACAAGAATAAGCCTAGGGAGGAAGAAAATGACCTAAATGTTCATCCAATGACACAAACACACCAATTGGATGCATAAGATTTGTTAAAAACCCTAATTGGACAAGAACAAGCCTAAAGAGGATGAAAATGACCTAAATGTTCATCCAATGACACAAATGAACTTATTGGATGTAAAAAATTGGTTAAAAACCCAAATAGGACAACAATAAGCCTAACTAGGACGAAAATGACCTAAATGTTCATCCAATGACACAAACACACCAATTGGATGCACAAGGTTGTTTAAAAACCCTAATTGGACAAGAATAAGCCTAGGGAGGACGAAAATGACCTAAATGTTCGTCCAAAGACACAAAGACACCTATTGGATGTGCAATGTTGGTTAAAAACCCTAATTTGACAAGAATAAGCCTAGGGAGGACGAAAATGACCTAATTGATCATCCAATGACACAAACACACTAATTGGATGCACAAGATTTGTTAAAAACCCTAATTGGACAAGAATAAGCCTAAAGAGGACGAAAATGACCTAAATGTTCATCCAATGACACAATTGAACTTATTGGAGGCAAAAAATTAGTTAAAAACCCTAATTGGACAACCATAAGCCTAAATAGGACGAAAATGACCTTAGTGTTTATTGAATAACACAAATGAACTTATTGGATGCACAAGATTGTTTAAAAACCCGAATTGGACTACAATAAGCGATGGGAGGACGAAAATGACCTAAATGTTCATCCAATGACACAAACACACCTATTGGATGCACAAGGTTGTTTAAAAACCCTAATTGGACAAGAATAAGTCTAGGGAGGACGAAAAGGACCTAAATGTTCATCCAAAGACACAAAGACACCTATTGGATGTACAATATTGGTTAAAAACCCTAATTTGACAAGAATAAGCCTAGGGAGGACGAAAATGACCTAAATTTTCATCCAATGACACGAATGAACTTATTTAATGCACAAGATTGGTTAAAAACCCAAATTGGACAAGAATAAGCCTAGGGTGGATGAAAATGACCTAAATGTTCATCCAATGACACAAACACACATATTGGATGTACTATATTGGTTAAAAACCCTAATTTGACAAGAATAAGCCTAGGGAAGACGAAAATGACCTAAATTTTCTTCTAATGACACAAACACACCAATTGGATGCACATGGTTGGTTAAAAACCCTAATTGGACAAGAATAAGCCTAGGGAGGAAGAAAATGACCTAAATGTTTATCCAAAGACACAAACGAACTTATTGGATGCACAAGACTTGTTAAAAACCCTAATTGGACAAGAATAAGCCTAAGGAGGACGAAAATGACCTAAATGTACATCCAATGACACAAATGAACTTATTGGATGCACAAGGTTGCCTAAAAACCCTAATTGGACAAGAATAAGCCTAGGGAGGACGAAAATGACCTAAATGTTAATCCAATGACACAAACACATCTATTGGATGCACAAGAGTTTTTAAAAACCCTACATGGACAAGATTAAGCCTAGGGAGGACGAAAATGACCTAAATGTTCATCCAAAGACACATATGAACTTATTGGATGCACAAAAGTGGATAAAACCCCTAATTGGACCTCAATAAGCCTAGGGAGGACGAAAATAACCTAAATGATTATCCAATGACACAAACGAACTTATTGGATGCACAAGATATGTTAAAAACCCTAATTGGACAAGAATAAGCCTAAGGAGGACGAAAATGACCTAAATGTACATCCAATGACACAAATGAACTTATTGGATGCACAAAAGTGGTTAAAACCCCTAATTGGACATCAATAAGCCTAGGGAGGACGAAAATAACATAAATGTTCATCCAATGACACAAATGAACTTATTGGATGCACAAGATTGCTTAAAAACCCTAATTGGACAAGAATAAGCCTAGGGAGGACGAAAATGACCAAAATGTTAATCCAATGACACAAACACATCTATTGGATGCACAAGATTTTTTAAAAACCCTAATTGGACAAGAATAAGCCTAGGGAGGACGAAAATGACCTAAATGTTCATCCAAAGACACAAACACACTTATTGGATGCACAAGATTGGTTAAAAACCCTAAATGGACAAGAATAAGCCTAGGGAGGAAGAAAATGACCTAAATGTTCATCCAATGACACAAACACACCAATTGGATGCATAAGATTTGTTAAAAACCCTAATTGGACAAGAACAAGCCTAAAGAGGATGAAAATGACCTAAATGTTCATCCAATGACACAAATGAACTTATTGGATGTAAAAAATTGGTTAAAAACCCAAATAGGACAACAATAAGCCTAACTAGGACGAAAATGACCTAAATGTTCATCCAATGACACAAACACACCAATTGGATGCACAAGGTTGTTTAAAAACCCTAATTGGACAAGAATAAGCCTAGGGAGGACGAAAATGACCTAAATGTTCGTCCAAAGACACAAAGACACCTATTGGATGTGCAATGTTGGTTAAAAACCCTAATTTGACAAGAATAAGCCTAGGGAGGACGAAAATGACCTAATTGATCATCCAATGACACAAACACACTAATTGGATGCACAAGATTTGTTAAAAACCCTAATTGGACAAGAATAAGCCTAAAGAGGACGAAAATGACCTAAATGTTCATCCAATGACACAATTGAACTTATTGGAGGCAAAAAATTAGTTAAAAACCCTAATTGGACAACCATAAGCCTAAATAGGACGAAAATGACCTTAGTGTTTATTGAATAACACAAATGAACTTATTGGATGCACAAGATTGTTTAAAAACCCGAATTGGACTACAATAAGCGATGGGAGGACGAAAATGACCTAAATGTTCATCCAATGACACAAACACACCTATTGGATGCACAAGGTTGTTTAAAAACCCTAATTGGACAAGAATAAGTCTAGGGAGGACGAAAAGGACCTAAATGTTCATCCAAAGACACAAAGACACCTATTGGATGTACAATATTGGTTAAAAACCCTAATTTGACAAGAATAAGCCTAGGGAGGACGAAAATGACCTAAATTTTCATCCAATGACACGAATGAACTTATTTAATGCACAAGATTGGTTAAAAACCCAAATTGGACAAGAATAAGCCTAGGGTGGATGAAAATGACCTAAATGTTCATCCAATGACACAAACACACCTATTGGATGTACTATATTGGTTAAAAACCCTAATTTGACAAGAATAAGCCTAGGGAAGACGAAAATGACCTAAATTTTCTTCTAATGACACAGACACACCAATTGGATGCACATGGTTGGTTAAAAACCCTAATTGGACAAGAATAAGCCTAGGGAGGAAGAAAATGACCTAAATGTTTATCCAAAGACACAAACGAACTTATTGGATGCACAAGACTTGTTAAAAACCCTAATTGGACAAGAATAAGCCTAAGGAGGACGAAAATGACCTAAATGTACATCCAATGACACAAATGAACTTATTGGATGCACAAGATTGCCTAAAAACCCTAATTGGACAAGAATAAGCCTAGGGAGGACGAAAATGACCTAAATGTTAATCCAATGACACAAACACATCTATTGGATGCACAAGAGTTTTTAAAAACCCTACTTGGACAAGGTTAAGCCTAGGGAGGACGAAAATGACCTAAATGTTCATCCAAAGACACAAATGAACTTATTGGATGCACAAAAGTTGATAAAACCCCTAATTGGACATCAATAGGCCTAGGGAGGACGAAAATAACCTAAATGATTATCCAATGACACAAACGAACTTATTGGATGCACAAGATATGTTAAAAACCCTAATTGGACAAGAATAAGCCTAAGGAGGACGAAAATGACCTAAATGTACATCCAATGACACAAATGAACTTATTGGATGCACAAAAGTGGTTAAAACCCCTAATTGGACATCAATAAGCCTAGGGAGGACGAAAATAACATAAATGTTCATCCAATGACACAAATGAACTTATTGGATGCACAAGATTGCTTAAAAACCCTAATTGGACAAGAATAAGTCTAGGGAGGACGAAAATGACCAAAATGTTAATCCAATGACACAAACACATCTATTGGATGCACAAGATTTTTTAAAAACCCTAATTGGACAAGAATAAGCCTAGGGAGGACGAAAATGACCTAAATGTTCATCCAAAGACACAAACACACTTATTGGATGCACAAGATTGGTTAAAAACACTAAATGGACAAGAATAAGCCTAGGGAGGAAGAAAATGACCTAAATGTTCATCCAATGACACAAACACACCAATTGGATGCATAAGATTTGTTAAAAACCGTAATTGGACAAGAACAAGCCTAAAGAGGATGAAAATGACCTAAATGTTCATCCAATGACACAAATGAACTTATTGGATGTAAAAAATTGGTTAAAAACCCAAATAGGACAACAATAAGCCTAACTAGGACGAAAATGACCTAAATGTTCATCCAATGACACAAACACACCAATTGGATGCACAAGGTTGTTTAAAAACCCTAATTGGACAAGAATAAGCCTAGGGAGGACGAAAATGACCTAAATGTTCGTCCAAAGACACAAAGACACCTATTGGATGTGCAATGTTGGTTAAAAACCCTAATTTGACAAGAATAAGCCTAGGGAGGACGAAAATGACCTAAATTTTCATCTAATGACACAAACACATCAATTGGATGCACATGGTTGGTTAAAACCCTAATTGGACAAGAATAAGCCTAGGGAGGACGAAAATGACCTAAATGTTCATCCAATGACACAAATGAACTTATTGGATGCAAAAGATTGGTTAAAAACCCTAATTGGACAAGAATAAGCCTAGGGAGGACGAAAATGACCTAAATGTTTATCCAATGACACAAACGAACTTATTGGATGCACAAGATTTGTTAAATACCCTAATTGGACAAGAATAAGCCTAAGGAGGACGAAAATGACCTAAATGTACATCCAATGACACAAATGAACTTATTGGATGCACAAAAGTGGCTAAAACCCCTAATTGGACATCAATAAGCTTAGGGAGGAAAAAAATAACCTAAATGTTCATCCAATGACACAAATGAACTTGTTGGATGCAAAAAATTGGTTAAAAGCCCTAATTGGACAACAATAAGCCTAAATAGGACAAAAATGACCTAAATGTTCATCCAATGACACAAATGAACTTATTGGATGCACAAGATTGTTTAAAAACCTTAATTGGACAAGAATAAGCCATGGGAGGACGTAAATGACCTAAATGTTAATCCAATGACACAAACACATCTATTGGATACACAAGATTTTTTAAAAACCCTAATTGGACAAGAATAAGCCTAGGGAGGACGAAAATGACCTAAATGTTCATCCAAAGACACAGACACACTTATTAGATGCACAAGATTGGTTAAAAACCCTAATTGGACAAGAATAAGCCTAGGGAGGACGAAAATGACCTAAATGTTTATCCAATGACACAAACGAACTTATTGGATGAACAAGATTTGTTAAAAACCCTAATTGGACAAGAATAAGCCTAAGGAGGACGAAAATGACCTAAATGTACATCCAATGACACAAATGAACTTATTGGATGCACAAAAGTGGCTAAAACCCCTAATTGGACATCAATAAGCCTAGGGAGGACGAAAATAACCTAAATGTTCATCCAATGACACAAATGAACTTATTGGATGCAAAAAATTGGTTAAAAGCCCTAATTGGACAACAATAAGCCTAAATAGGACGAAAATGACCTAAATGTTCATCCAATGACACAAATGAACTTATTGGATGCACAAGTTTGTTTAAAAACCTTAATTGGACAAGAATAAGCCATGGGAGGACGAAAATGACCTAAATGTTAATCCAATGACACAAACACATCTATTGGATACACAAGATTTTTTAAAAACCCTAATTGGACAAGAATAAGCCTAGGGAGGACGAAAATGACCTAAATGTTCATCCAAAGACACAAACACACTTATTGGATGCACAAGATTGGTTAAAAACCCTAATTGGACAAGAATAAGCCTAGGGAGGACGAAAATGACCTAAATGTTCATCCAATGACACAAACGAACTTATTGGATGCACAAGATTTGTTAAAAACCCTAATTGGACAAGATTAAGCCTAAGGAGGACGAAAATGACCTAAATGTACATCCAATGACACAAATGAACTTATTGCATGCACAAAAGTGGCTAAAACCCCTAATTGGACATCAATAAGCCTAGGGAGGACGAAAATAACCTAAATGTTCATCCAATGACACAAATGAACTTATTGGATGCAAAAAATTGGTTAAAAGCCCTAATTGGACAACAATAAGCCTAAATAGGACGAAAATGACCTAAATGTTCATCCAATGACACAAATGAACTTATTGGATGCACAAGATTGTTTAAAAACCTTAATTGGACAAGAATAAGCCATGGGAGGACGAAAATGACCTAAATGTTAATCCAATGACACAAACACATCTATTGGATACAAAAGATTTTTTAAAAAACCTAATTGGACAAGAATAAGCCTAAGGAGGACGAAAATGACCTAAATGTTCATCCAAAGACACAAACACACTTATTGGATGCACAAGATTGGTTAAAAACCCTAATTGGACAAGAATAAGCCTAGGGAGGAAGAAAATGACCTAAATGTTCATCCAATGACACAAACACACTAATTGGATGCACCAGATTTGTTAAAAACCCTAATTGGACAAGATAAGCCTAAAGAGGACAAAAATGACCTAAATGTTCATCCAATGACACAAATGAACTTATTGAATGGAAAAAATTAGTTAAAAACCCTAATTGGACAACAATAAGCCTAAATAGGACGAAAATGACCTTAATGTTCATCGAATAACACAAATGAACTTATTGGATGCACAAGATTGTTTAAAAACCCTAATTGGACAAGAATAAGCCATGGGAGGACGAAAATGACCTAAATGTTCATCCAATGACACAAACACACCTATTGGATGCACAAGGTTGTTTAAAAACCCTAATTGGACAAGGATAAGCCTAGGGAGGACGAAAAGGACCTAAATGTTCATCCAAAGACACAAAGACACCTATTAGATGTACAATATTGGTTAAAAATCCTAATTTGACAAGAATAAGCCTAGGGAGGACGAAAATGACCTAAATGTTAATCCAATGACACAAACACATCGATTGGATGCACAAGATTTTTTAAAAACCCTAATTGGACAAGAATAAGCCTAGGGTGGACGAAAATGACCTAAATGTTCATCCAATGACACAAACACACTTATTGGATGCACAAGAATTTTTAAAAACCCTAATTAACCAAGAATAAGCCTAGGCAGGACGAAAATGACCTAAATGTTCATCCAAAGACACCTATTGGATGTACAATATTGGTTAAAAATCCTAATTGGACAAGAATAAGCCTAGGGAGGACGAAAATGACCTAAATGTTCATCCAATGACACAAATGAACTTATTGGATGCACAAGATTTGTTAAAAACCCTAATTGGACAAGAATAAGCCTAAGGAGGTCAAAAATGACCTAAATGTATATCCAATGACACAAATGAACTTATTGGATTCAAAAAATTGGTTAAAAACCCTAATTGGACAACAATAAGCCTAAATAGGACGAAAATGACCTAAATGTTCATCCAATGACACAAACACACCAATTGGAAGCACAAGGTTGTTTAAAAACCCTAATTGGACAAGAATAAGCCTAGGGAGGACGAAAATGACCTAAATGTTCGTCCAATGACACAAACACACCAATTGGATGCACATGGTTGGTTAAAACCCTAATTGGACAAGAATAAGCCTAGGGAGGACGAAAATGACCTAAATGTTCATCCAATGACACAAATGAACTTATTGGATGCACAAGATTTGTTAAAAACCCTAATTGGACAAGAATCAGCATAAGGTGGACGAAAATGACCTAAATGTTCATCCAATGACACAAACACATTTATTGGATGCACAAGAATGCTTAAAAACCCTAATTGGACAAGAATAAGCCTAGGGAGGACAAAAATGACCTAAATTTTCATCCAATGACACAAACACACCAATTGGATGCACAAGATTTGTTAAAAACCCTAATTGGACAAGAATAAGCCTAAAGAGGACGAAAATAACCTAAATGTTCATCCAATGACACAAATGAACTTATTGGATGCACAAGATTGTTTAAAAACCCTAATTGGACAAGATTAAGCCATGGGAGGATGAAAATGACCTAAATGTTCATCCAATGACACAAACACACCTATTGGATGCACAAGGTTGTTTAAAACCCCTAATTGGACAAGAATAAGACTAAGGAGGACGAAAATGACCTAAATGTACATCCAATGACACAAATGAATTTATGGGATGCACAAAAGTGGTTAAAAACCCTAATTGGACATCAATAAGCCTAGGGAGGACGAAAATAACCTAAATGTTCATCCAATGACACAAATGAACTTATTGGATGCACAAGATTTGTTAAAAACTATAATTGGACAAGAATAAGCCTAGGGAGGACGAAAATGACCTAAATGTTAATCCAATGACACAAACACACTTATTGGATAGACAAGATTGTTTAAAAACCCTAATTGGAAAAGAATAAGCCTAGGGAGGAAGAAAATGACCTAAATGTTCATCCAATGACACAAACACACTAATTGGATGCACAAGATTTGTTAAAAACCTTAATTGGACAAGAATAAGCCTAAAGAGGACGAAAATGACCTAAATGTTGATCCAATGACACAAATGAACTTATTGGATCCAAAAAATTACTTAAAAACCCTAATTCGACAACCATAAGCCTAAATAGGACGAAAATGACCTTAATGTTCATCGAATAACACAAATGAACTTATTGGATGCACAAGATTGTTTAAAAACACGATTTGGACAAGAATAAGCCTTGGAAGGACGAAAATGACCTAAATGTTCATCCAATGACACAAACACACCTATTGGATGCACAAGGTTGTTTAAAAACCCTAATTGGACAAGAATAAGCCTAGGGAGGACGAAAAGGACCTAAATGTTCATCCAAAGACACAAAGACACCTATTGGATGTACTATATTGGTTAAAAACCCTAATTTGACAAGAATAAGCCAAGGAGGACGAAAATGACCTAAATTTTCATCTAATGACACAAACACACCAATTGGACGCACATGGTTGGTAAAAACCCTAATTGGACAAGAATAAGCCTAGGGAGGACGAAAATGACCTAAATGTTCATCCAATGACACAAATGAACTTATTGGATGCACAAGATTTGTTAAAAACCCTAATTGGACAAGAATAAGCCTAAGGTGGACGAAAATGACCTAAATGTTCATCCAATGACACAAACACATTTATTGGATGCACAAGAATGCTTAAAAACCCTAATTGGACAAGAATAAGCCTAGGGAGGACAAAAATGACCTAAATTTTCATCCAATGACACAAACACACCAATTGGATGCACAAGATTTGTTAAAAACCCTAATT
Source organism: Cicer pinnatifidum (assembly GCA_037974775.1). NCBI lineage: Eukaryota > Viridiplantae > Streptophyta > Magnoliopsida > Fabales > Fabaceae > Cicer > Cicer pinnatifidum. The sequence continues at coordinate 27,991,895 of JBBPBR010000001.1, read as the reverse complement.
GGACAAGAATAAGCCTAAAGAGGACGAAAATAACCTAAACGTTCATCCAATGACACAAATGAACTTATTGGATGCACAAGATTGTTTAAAAACCCTAATTGGACAAGAATAGGCCATGGGAGGATGAAAATGACCTAAATGTTCATCCAATGACACAAACACACCTATAGGATGCACAAGGTTGTTTAAAACCCCTAATTGGACAAGAATAAGCCTAAGGAGGACGAAAATGACCTAAATGTACATCCAATGACACAAATGAATTTATGGGAATCACAAAAGTGGTTAAAAACCCTAATTGGACATCAATAAGGCTAAGGAAGACGAAAATAACCTAAATGTTCATCCAATGACACAAATGAACTTATTGGATGCACAAGATTTGTTAAAAACTATAATTGGACAAGAATAAGCCTAGGGAGGACGAAAATGACCTAAATGTTAATCCAATGACACAAACACACTTATTGGATAGACAAGATTGGTTAATAACCCTAATTGGAAAAGAATAAGCCTAGGGAGGAAGAAAATGACCTAAATGTTCATCCAATGACACAAACACACTAATTGGATGCAAAAGATTTGTTAAAAACCCTAATTGGACAAGAATAAGCCTAAAGAGGACGAAAATGACCTAAATGTTCATCCAATGACACAAATGAACTTATTGGATGCAAAAAATTAGTTAAAAACCCTAATTGGACAACCATAAGCCTAAATAGGACGAAAATGACCTTAATGTTCATCGAATAACACAAATGAACTTATTGGATGCACAAGATTGTTTAAAAACCCGAATTTGACAAGAATAAGCCATGGGAGGACGAAAATGACCTAAATGTTCATCCAATGACACAAACACACCTATTGGATGCACAAGGTTGTTTAAAAACCCTAATTGGACAAGAATAAGCCTAGGGAGGACGAAAAGGACCTAAATGTTCATCCAAAGACACAAAGACACCTATTGGATGTACAATATTGGTTAAAAACCCTAATTTGACAAGAATAAGCCTAGGAGGACGAAAATGACCTAAATTTTCATCTAATGACACAAACACACCAATTGGATGCACATGGTTGGTTAAAACCCTAATTGGACAAGAATAATCCTAGGGAGGACGAAAATGACCTAAATGTTCATCCAATGACACAAATGAACTTATTGGATGCACAAGATTTGTTAAAAACCCTAATTGGACAAGAATAAGCCTAAGGTGGACGAAAATGACCTAAATGTTCATCCAATGACACAAACACATTTATTGGATGCACAAGAATGCTTAAAAACCCTAATTGGACAAGAATAAGCCTAGGGAGGACAAAAATGACCTAAATTTTCATCCAATGACACAAACACACCAATTGGATGCACAAGATTTGTTAAAAACCATAATTGGACAAGAATAAGCCTAAAGAGGACGAAAATAACCTAAATGTTCATCCAATGACACAAATGAACTTATTGGATGCACAAGATTGTTTAAAAACACTAATTGGACAAGAATAAGCCATGGGAGGATGAAAATGACCTAAATGTTCATCCAATGACACAAACACACCTATTGGATGCACAAGGTTGTTTAAAACCCCTAATTGGACAAGAATAAGCCTAAGGAGGACGAAAATGACCTAAATGTACATCCAATGATACAAATGAATTTATGGGATGCACAAAAGTGGTTAAAAACCCTAATTGGACATCAATAAGCCTAGGGAGGACGAAAATAACCTAATTGTTCATCTAATGACACAAATGAACTTATTGGATGCACAAGATTTGTTAAAAACTATAATTGGACAAGAATAAGCCTAGGGAGGACGAAAAGGACCTAAATGTTCATCCAAAGACACAAAGACACCTATTGGATGTACAATATTGGTTAAAAACCCTAATTTGACAAGAATAAGCCTAGGAGGACGAAAATGACCTAAATTTTCATCTAATGACACAAACACACCAATTGGATGCACATGGTTGGTTAAAACCCTAATTGGACAAGAATAAGCCTAGGGAGGACGAAAATGACCTAAATGTTCATCCAATGACACAAATGAACTTATTGGATGCACAAGATTTGTTAAAAACCCTAATTGGACAAGAATAAGCCTTAGGTGGACGAAAATGACCTAAATGTTCATCCAATGACACAAACACATTTATTGGATGCACAAGAATGCTTAAAAACCCTAATTGGACAAGAATAAGCCTAGAGAGGACAAAAATGACCTAAATTTTCATCCAATGACACAAACACACCAATTGGATGCACAAGATTTGTTAAAAACCCTAATTGGACAAGAATAAGCCTAAAGAGGACGAAAATAACCTAAATGTTCATCCAATGACACAAATGAACTTATTGGATGCACAAGATTGTTTAAAAACCCTAATTGGACAAGAATAAGCCATGGGAGGATGAAAATGACCTAAATGTTCATCCAATGACACAAACACACCTATTGGATGCACAAGGTTGTTTAAAACCCCTAATTGGACAAGAATAAGCCTAAGGAGGACGAAAATGACCTAAATGTACATCCAATGACACAAATGAATTTATGGGAAGCACAAAAGTGGTTAAAAACCCTAATTGGACATCAATAAGCCTAGGGAGGACGAAAATAACCTAATTGTTCATCCAATGACACAAATGAACTTATTGGATGCACAAGATTTGTTAAAAACTATAATTGGACAAGAATAAGCCTAGGGAGGACGAAAATGACCTAAATGTTAATCCAATGACACAAACACACTTATTGGATAGACAAGATTGGTTAAAAACCCTAATTGGAAAAGAATAAGCCTAGGGAGGAAGAAAATGACCTAAATGTTCATCCAATGAAACAAACACACTAATTGGATGCACAAGATTTGTTAAAAACCCTAATTGGACAAGAATAAGCCTAAAGAGGACGAAAATGACCTAAATGTTCATCCAATGACACAAATGAACTTATTGGATGCAAAAAATTAGTTAAAAACCCTAATTGGACAACCATAAGCCTAAATAGGACGAAAATGACCTTAATGTTCATCGAATAACACAAATGAACTTATTGGATGCACAAGATTGTTTAAAAACCCGAATAGGACAAGAATAAGCCATGGGAGGACGAAAATGACCTAAATGTTCATCCAATGACACAAACACACCTATTGGATGCACCAGGTTGTTTAAAAACCCTAATTGGACAAGAATAAGCCTAGGGAGGACGAAAAGGACCTAAATGTTAATCCAAAGACACAAAGACACCTATTGGATGTACAATATTGGTTAAAAACCCTAATTTGACAAGAATAAGTCTAGGAGGACGAAAATGACCTAAATTTTCATCTAATGACACAAACACACCAATTGGATGCACATGGTTTGTTAAAACCCTAATTGGACAAGAATAAGCCTAGGGAGGACGAAAATGACCTAAATGTTCATCCAATGACACAGATGAACTTATTGGATGCACAAGATTTGTTAAAAACCCTAATTGGACAAGAATAAGCCTAAGGTGGACGAAAATGACCTAAATGTTCATCCAATGACACAAACACATTTATTGGATGCACAAGAATGCTTAAAAACCCTAATTGGACAAGAATAAGCCTAGGGAGGACAAAAATGACCTAAATTTTCATCCAATGACACAAACACACCAATTGGATGCACAAGATTTGTTAAAAACCCTAATTGGACAAGAATAATCCTAAAGAGGACGAAAATAACCTAAATGTTCATCCAATGACCCAAATGAACTTATTGGATGCACAAGATTGTTTAAAAACCCTAATTGGACAAGAATAGGCCATGGGAGGATGAAAATGACCTAAATGTTCATCCAATGACACAAACAAACCTATTGGATGCACAAGGTTGTTTAAAACCCCTAATTGGACAAGAATAAGCCTAAGGAGGACGAAAATGGCATAAATGTACATCCAATGACACAAATGAATTTATGGGATGCACAAAAGTAGTTAAAAACCCTAATTGGACATCAATAAGCCAAGGGAGGACGAAAATAACCTAAATGTTCATCCAATGACACAAATGAACTTATTGGATGCACAAGATTTGTTAAAAACTATAATTGGACAAGAATAAGCCTAGGGAGGACGAAAATGACCTAAATGTTAATCCAATGACACAAACACACTTATTGGATAGACAAGATTGGTTAAAAACCCTAATTGGAAAAGAATAAGCCTATTGAGGAAGAAAATGACCTAAATGTTCATCCAATGACATAAACACACTAATTGGATGCACAAGATTTGTTAAAAACCCTAATTGGACAAGAATAAGCCTAAAGAAGACGAAAATGACCTAAATGTTCATCCAATGACACAAAGGAACTTATTGGATGCAAAAAATTAGTTAAAAACCCTAATTGGACAACCATAACCCTAAATAGGACGAAAATGACCTTAATGTTCATCGAATAACAAAATGAACTTATTGGATGCACAAGATTGTTTAAAAACCCGAATTGGACAAGAATAAGCCATGGGAGGAAGAAAATGACCTGAATGTTCATCCAATGACAGAAACACACCTATTGGATGCACAAGGTTGTTTAAAAACCCTAATTGGACAAGAATAAGCCTAGGGAGGACGAAAAGGACCTATTGGATGTACAATATTGGTTAAAAACCCTAATTTGACAAGTATAAGCCTAGGAGGACGAAAATTACCTAAATTTTCTTCCAATGACACAAATGAACTTATTGGATGCAAAAAATTAGTTAAAAACCCTAATTGGACAACCATAACCCTAAATAGGACGAAAATGACCTTAATGTTCATCGAATAACACAAATGAACTTATTGGATGCACAAGATTGTTTAAAAACCCGAATTGGACAAGAATAAGCCATGGGAGGACGAAAATGACCTAAATGTTCATCCAATGACACAAACACACCTATTGGATGCACAAGGTTGTTTAAAAACTCTAATTGGACAAGAATAAGTCTAGGGAGGACGAAAAGGACCTAAATGTTCATCCAAAGACACAAAGACACCTATTGGATGTACAATATTGGTTAAATACCCTAATTTGACAAGAATAAGCCTAGGAGGACGAAAATGACCTAAATTTTCATCTAATGACACAAACACACCAATTGGATGCACATGGTTGGTTAAAACCCTAATTGGACAAGAATAAGCCTAGGGAGGACGAAAATTACCTAAATGTTCATCCAATGACACAAATGAACTTATTGGATGCACAAGATTTGTTAAAAACCCTAATTGGACAAGAATAAGCCTAGGGAGGACGAAAATGACCTAAATGTTAATCCAATGACACAAACACATCGATTGGATGCACAAGATTTGTTAAAAACCTTAATTGGACAACAATAAGCCTAAATAGAACAAAAATGACCTTAATGTTCATCGAATAACACAAATGAACTTATTGGATGCACAAGATTGTTTAAAAACCCTAATTGGACAAGAATAAGCCAAGGGAGGACGAAAATGACCTAAATGTTCATCCAATGACACAAACACACCTATTGGATGCACAAGGTTGTTTAAAAACCCTAATTGGACAAGAATAAGCCTAGGGAGGACGAAAAGGACCTAAATGTTCCTCCAAAGACACAAAGACACCTATTGGATGTACAATATTGGTTAAAAACCCTAATTTGACAAGAATAAGCCTAGGGAGGACGAAAATGACCTAAATGTTAATCCAATGACGCAAACACATCGATTGGATGCACAAGATTTTTTAAAAACCCTAATTGGACAAGAAAAAGCTAAGGGAGGACGAAAATGACCTACATTATCATCCAATGACACAAACAAACTTATTGGAAGCACAAGATTGATTAAAAACCCTAATTGGACAAGAATAAGCCTAGGGAGGAAGAAAATGACCTAAATGTTCATCCAATGACACAAACACACCTATTGGATGCATAAGATTGTTTAAAACCCCTAATTGGACAAGATTATGCCTAGGGAGGATGAAAATAACCTAAATATTAATCCAATGACACAAACACACCTATTGGATGCACAAGATTGGTTAACAACCCTAATTGGACAAGAATCAGCCTAAGGAGGAAGAAAATGACCTAATTGTTAATCCAATGACACAAACACACTTAATGTATGCAAAAGATTGGTTAAAAACCCATATTGGACAAGAAAAAGCCTAGGGAGGACGAAAATGACCTAAATTATCATCCAATGACACAAAGACACTTATTAAAAGCACAAGATTGGTTAAAAACCATAATTGGACAAGAATAAGCCTAGGGACGACGAACATGACCTAAATGTTCATCCAATGACACGAATGAACTTATTTAATGCACAAGATTGGTTAAAAACCCTAATTGGACAAGAATAAGTCTAGGGAGGACGAAAATGACCCAAATGTTCATCCAAAGACACAAACACACTTATTGGTTGCACAAGATTGGTTAAAAACCCTAATTGGACAAGAATAAGCCATGGGAGGACGAAAATGACCTAAATGTTCATCCAATGACACAAACACACCTATTGGATGCACAAGGTTGTTTAAAAACTCTAATTGGACAAGAATAAGCCTAGGGAGGACGAAAAGGACCTAAATGTTCATCCAAAGACACAAAGACACCTATTGGATGTACAATATTGGTTAAAAACCCTAATTTGACAAGAATAAGCCTAGGAGGACGAAAATGACCTAAATTTTCATCTAATGACACAAACACACCAATTGGATGCACATGGTTGGTTAAAACCCTAATTGGACAAGAATAAGCCTAGGGAGGATGAAAATGACCTAAATGTTCATCCAATGACACAAATGAACTTATTGGATGCACAAGATTTGTTAAAAACCCTAATTGGACAAGAATAAGCCTAGGGAGGACGAAAATGACCTAAATGTTCATCCAATGACACAAATGAACTTATTGGATGCACAAGATTTGTTAAAAACCCTAATTGGACAAGAATAAGCCTAGGGAGGACGAAAATGACCTAAATTTTCATCTAATGACACAAACACACCAATTGGATGCACATGGTTGGTTAAAACCCTAATTGGACAAGAATAAGCCTAGGGAGGACGAAAATGACCTAAATGTTCATCCAATGACACAAATGAACTTATAGGATGCACAAGATTTGTTAAAAACCCTAATTGGACAAGAATAAGCCTAGGGAGGACGAAAATGACCTAAATGTTAATCCAATGACACAAACACATCGATTGGTTGCACAAGATTTGTTAAAAACCTTAATTGGACAACAATAAGCCTAAATAGGACAAAAATGACCTTAATGTTCATCGAATAACACAAATGAACTTATTGGATGCACAAGATTGTTTAAAAACCCTAATTGGACAAGAATAAGCCATGGGAGGACGAATATGACCTAAATGTTCATCCAATGACACAAACACACCTATTGGATGCACAAGGTTGTTTAAAAACCCTAATTGGACATGAATAAGCCTAGGGAGGACGAAAAGGACCTAAATGTTCCTCCAAAGACACAAAGACACCTATTGGATGTACAATATTGGTTAAAAACCCTAATTTGACAAGAATAAGCCTAGGGAGGACGAAAATGACCTAAATGTTAATCCAATGACGCAAACACATTGATTGGATGCACAAGATTTTTTAAAAACCCTAATTGGACAAGAAAAAGCCAAGGGAGGACGAAAATGACCTAAATTATCATCCAATGACACAAAGACACTTATTAAAAGCACAAGATCGGTTAAAAACCCTAATTGGACAAGAATAAGCCTAGGGACGACGAACATGACCTAAATGTTCATCCAATGACACGAATGAACTTATTTTATGCACAAGATTGGTTAAAAACCCTAATTGGACAAGAATAAGTCTAGGGAGGACGAAAATGACCCAAATGTTCATCCAAAGACACAAACACACTTATTGGTTGCACAAGATTGGTTAAAAACCCTAATTGGACAATAATAAGCCATGGGAGGACGAAAATGACCTAAATGTTCATCCAATGACACAAACACACCTATTGGATGCACAAGGTTGTTTAAAACTCTAATTGGACAAGAATAAGCCTAGGGAGGACGAAAAGGACCTAAATGTTCATCCAAAGACACAAAGACACCTATTGGATGTACAATATTGGTTAAAAACCCTAATTTGACAAGAATAAGCCTAGGAGGACGAAAATGACCTAAATTTTCATCTAATGACACAAACACACCAATTGGATGCACATGGTTGGTTAAAACCCTAATTGGACAAGAATAAGCCTAGGGAGGACGAAAATGACCTAAATGTTCATCCAATGACACAAATGAACTTATTGGATGCACAAGATTTGTTAAAAACCCTAATTGGACAAGAATAAGCCTAGGGAGGACGAAAATGACCTAAATGTTAATCCAATGACACAAACACATCGATTGGATGCACATGATTTGTTAAAAACCTTAATTGGACAACAATAAGCCTAAATAGGACAAAAATGACCTTAATGTTCATCGAATAACACAAATGAACTTATTGGATGCACAAGATTGTTTAAAAACCCTAATTGGACAAGAATAAGCCATGGGAGGACGAATATGACCTAAATGTTCATCCAATGATACAAACACACCTATTGGATGCACAAGGTTGTTTAAAAACCTAATTGGACATGAATAAGCCTAGGGAGGACGAAAAGGACCTAAATGTTCCTCCAAAGACACAAAGACACCTATTGGATGTACAATATTGGTTAAAAATCCTAATTTGACAAGAATAAGCCTAGGGAGGACGAAATGACCTAAATGTTAATCCAATGACGCAAACACATTGATTGGATGCACAAGATTTTTTAAAAACCCTAATTGGACAAGAAAAAGCCAAGGGAGGACGAAAATGACCTAAATTATCATCCAATGACACAAACACACTTAATGGAAGCACAAGATTGATTAAAAACCCTAATTGGACAAGAATAAGCCTAGGGAGGACGAAAACGACCTAAATGTTCATCCAATGACACAAACACACCTATTGGATGCATAAGATTGTTTAAAACCCCTAATTGGACAAGATTATGCCTAGGGAGGATGAAAATAACCTAAATATTAATCCAATGACACAAACACACCTATTGGATGCACAAGATTGGTTAACAACCCTAATTGGAAAAGAATCAGCCTAATTGTTAATCCAATGACACACACACACTTATTGGATGCAAAAGATTGGTTAAAAACCCATATTGGACAAGAAAAAGCCTAGGGAGGACGAAAATGACCTAAATTATCATCCAATGACACTAAGACACTTATTGGAAGCACAAGATTGGTTAAAAACCCTAATTGGACAAGAATAAGCCTAGGGACGACGAACATGACCTAAATGTTCATCCAATGACACGAATGAACTTATTTAATGCACAAGATTGGTTAAAAACCCTAATTGGACAAGAATAAGTCTAGGGAGGACGAAAATGACCCAAATGTTCATCCAAAGACACAAACACACTTATTGGTTGCACAAGATTGGTTAAAAACCCTAATTGGACAAGAAAAAGCCTAGGGAGGAAGAAAATGACCTGAATGTTCATCCAATGACACAAACACACTAATTGGATGCACAAGATTTGTTAAAAACCCTAATTGGACAAGAATAAACCTGAAGAGGACGAAAATGACCTAAATGTTCATCCAATGACACAAATGAACTTATTGGATGCAAAAAAATGGTTAAAAACCCTAATTGGACAACAATAAGCCTAAATAGGACGAAAATGACCTAAATGTTCATCCAATGACACAAATGAACTTATTGGAGGCACAAGATTGTTTAAAAACCCTAATTGGACAAGAATAAGCCATGGGAGGACGAAAATGACCTAAATGTTCATCCAATGACACAAACACACCTATTGGATGCACAAGGTTGTTTAAAAAACCTAATTGAACAAGAATATGCCTAGGGAGGACGAAAAGGACCTAAATGTTCATCCAAAGACACAAAGACACCTATTGGATGTACAATATTGGTTAAAAACCCTAATTGGACAAGAATCAGCCTAGGGAGGACGAAAATGACCTAAATGTTCATCCAATGACATAAATGAACTTATTGGATGCACAAGATTTGTTAAAAACCCTAATTGGACAAGAATAAGCCTAGGGAGGACGAAAATGACCTAAATGTTAATCCAATGACACAAACACATCGATTGGATGCACAAGATTTTTTAAAAACCCTAATTGGACAAGAAAAAGCCTAGGGAGGACGAAAATGACCTAAAGGGTCATCCAAAGACACAAACACACTTATTGGATGCACAAGATTGGTTAAAAACCCTAATTGGACAAGAATAAGCCTAGGGAGGAAGAAAATGACCTAAATGTTCATCCAATGACACAAACACACCAATTGGATGCACAAGATTTGTTAAAAACCCTAATTGGACAAGAATAAGCCTAAAGAGGACGAAAATGACCTAAATGTTCATCCAATGACACAAATGAACTTATTGGATGCAAAAAATCGGTTAAAAACCCTAATTGGACAACAATAAGCATAAATAGGACGAAAATGACCTAAATGTTCATCCAATGACACAAATGAACTTATTGGATGCACATGATTGTTTAAAAACCCTAATTGGACAAGAATAGGCCATGGGAGGATGAAAATGACCTAAATGTTCATCCAATGACACAAACACACCTATTGGATGCACAAGGTTGTTTAAAAACCCTAATTGGACAAGAATAAGCCTAGGGAGGACGAAAATAATCTAAATGTTCATCGAAAGACACAAAGACACCTATTGGATGTACAATATTGGTTAAAAACCCTAATTGGACAAGAATAAGCCTAGGGAGGACGAAAATGACCTAAATGTTAATCCAATGACACAAATGAACTTATTGGATGCACAAGATTTGTTAAAAACCCTAATTGGACAAGAATAAGCCTAGGGAGGACGAAAATGACCTAAATGTTAATCCAATGACACAAACACATCGATTGGTTGCACAAGATTTGTTAAAAACCTTAATTGGACAACAATTAGCCTAAATAGGACAAAAATGACCTTAATGTTCATCGAATAACACAAATGAACTTATTGGATGCACAAGATTGTTTAAAAACCCTAATTGGACAAGAATAAGCCATGGGAGGACGAATATGACCTAAATGTTCATCCAATGACACAAACACACCTATTGGATGCACAAGGTTGTTTAAAAACCCTAATTGGACATGAATAAGCCTAAGGAGGACGAAAATGACATAAATGTACATCCAATGACACAAATGAATTTATGGGATGCACAAAAGTAGTTAAAAACCCTAATTGGACATCAATAAGCCTAGGGAGGACGAAAATAACCTAAATGTTCATCCAATGACACAAATGAACTTATTGGATGCACAAGATTTGTTAAAAACTATAATTGGACAAGAATAAGCCTAGGGAGGACGAAAATGACCTAAATGTTAATCCAATGACACAAACACACTTATTGGATAGACAAGATTGGTTAAAAACCCTAATTGGAAAAGAATAAGCCTATTGAGGAAGAAAATGACCTAAATGTTCATCCAATGACATAAACACACTAATTGGATGCACAAGATTTGTTAAAAACCCTAATTGGACAAGAATAAGCCTAAAGAAGACGAAAATGACCTAAATGTTCATCCAATGACACAAAGGAACTTATTGGATGCAAAAAATTAGTTAAAAACCCTAATTGGACAACCATAACCCTAAATAGGACGAAAATGACCTTAATGTTCATCGAATAACAAAATGAACTTATTGGATGCACAAGATTGTTTAAAAACCCGAATTGGACAAGAATAAGCCATGGGAGGACGAAAATGACCTAAATGTTCATCCAATGACACAAACACACCTATTGGATGCACAAGGTTGTTTAAAAACCCTAATTGGACAAGAATAAGCCTAGGGAGGACGAAAAGGACCTAAATGTTCATCCAAAGACACAAAGACACCTATTGGATGTACAATATTGGTTAAAAACCCTAATTTGACAAGAATAAGCCTAGGAGGACGAAAATTACCTAAATTTTCATCCAATGACACAAATGAACTTATTGGATGCAAAAAATTAGTTAAAAACCCTAATTGGACAACCATAACCCTAAATAGGACGAAAATGACCTTAATGTTCATCGAATAACACAAATGAACTTATTGGATGCACAAGATTGTTTAAAAACCCGAATTGGACAAGAATAAGCCATGGGAGGACGTAAATGACCTAAATGTTCATCCAATGACACAAACACACCTATTGGATGCACAAGGTTGTTTAAAAACTCTAATTGGACAAGAATAAGTCTAGGGAGGACGAAAAGGACCTAAATGTTCATCCAAAGACACAAAGACACCTATTGGATGTACAATATTGGTTAAATACCCTAATTTGACAAGAATAAGCCTAGGAGGACGAAAATGACCTAAATTTTCATCTAATGACACAAACACACCAATTGGATGCACATGGTTGGTTAAAACCCTAATTGGAAAAGAATAAGCCTAGGGAGGACGAAAATGACCTAAATGTTCATCCAATGACACAAATGAACTTATTGGGTGCACAAGATTTGTTAAAAACCCTAATTGGACAAGAATAAGCCTAGGGAGGACGAAAATGACCTAAATGTTAATCCAATGACACAAACACATCGATTGGATGCACAAGATTTGTTAAAAACCTTAATTGGACAACAATAAGCCTAAATAGAACAAAAATGACCTTAATGTTCATCGAATAACACAAATGAACTTATTGGATGCACAAGATTGTTTAAAAACCCTAATTGGACAAGAATAAGCCATGGGAGGACGAAAATGACCTAAATGTTCATCCAATGACACAAACACACCTATTGGATGCACAAGGTTGTTTAAAAACCCTAATTGGACAAGAATAAGCCTAGGGAGGACGAAAAGGACCTAAATGTTCCTCCAAAGTCACAAAGACACCTATTGGATGTAAAATATTGGTTAAAAACCCTAATTTGACAAGAATAAGCCTAGGGAGGACGAAAATGACCTAAATGTTAATCCAATGACGCAAACACATCGATTGGATGCACAAGATTTTTTAAAAACCCTAATTGGACAAGAAAAAGCTAAGGGAGGACGAAAATGACCTAAATTATCATCCAATGACACAAACACACTTATTGGAAGCACAAGATTGATTAAAAACCCTAATTGGACAAGAATAAGCCTAGGGAGGACGAAAATGACCTAAATGTTTATCCAATGACACAAACACACCTATTGGATGCATAAGATTGTTTAAAACCCCTAATTGGACAAGATTATGCCTAGGGAGGATGAAAATAACCTAAATATTAATCCAATGACACAAACACACCTATTGGATGCACAAGATTGGTTAACAACCCTAATTGGACAAGAATCAGCCTACAGAGGAAGAAAATGACCTAATTGTTAATCCAATGACACAAACACACTTAATGGATGCAAAAGATTGGTTAAAAACCCATATTGGACAAGAAAAAGCCTAGGGAGGACGAAAATGACCTAAATTATCATCCAATGACACAAAGACACTTATTAAAAGCACAAGATTGGTTAAAAACCCTAATTGGACAAGAATAAGCCTAGGGACGACGAACATGACCTAAATGTTCATCCAATGACACGAATGAACTTATTTAATGCACAAGATTGGTTAAAAACCCTAATTGGACAAGAATAAGTCTAGGGAGGACGAAAATGACCCAAATGTTCATCCAAAGACACAAACACACTTATTGGTTGCACAAGATTGGTTAAAAACCCTAATTGGACAAGAATAAGCCATGGGAGGACGAAAATGACCTAAATGTTCATCCAATGACACAAACACACCTATTGGATGCACAAGGTTGTTTAAAAACTCTAATTGGACAAGAATAAGCCTAGGGAGGACGAAAAGGACCTAAATGTTCATCCAAAGACACAAAGACACCTATTGGATGTACAATATTGGTTAAAAACCCTAATTTGACAAGAATAAGCCTAGGAGGACGAAAATGACCTAAATTTTCATCTAATGACACAAACACACCAATTGGATGCACATGGTTGGTTAAAACCCTAATTGGACAAGAATAAGCCTAGGGAGGACGAAAATGACCTAAATGTTCATCCAATGACACAAATGAACTTATTGGATGCACAAGATTTGTTAAAAACCCTAATTGGACAAGAATAAGCCTAGGGTGGACGAAAATGACCTAAATGTTCATCCAATGATACAAATGAACTTATTTGATGCACAAGATTGCTTAAAAACCCTAATTGGACAAGAATAAGCCTAGGGAGGACAAAAATGACCTAAATTTTCATCCAATGACACAAATTAACTTATTGGATGCACAAGATTGCTTAAAAACCCTAATTGGACAAGAATAAGCCTAGGGTGGACGAAAATGACCTAAATGTTCATCCAATGATACAAATGAACTTATTTGATGCACAAAATTGGTTAAAAACCCTAATTGGACAAGAATAAGCCTAGGGAGGACGAAAATGACCTAAATGTTCATCCAATGACACAAATTAACTTATTGGATGCACAAGATTTGTTAAAAACCCTAATTGGACAAGAATAAGCCTTGGGAGGACGAAAATGACCTAAATGTTCATCTAATGACACAAATGCACTTATTGGATGCACAAGATTGGTTAAAAACCCTAATTGGACAAGAATAAGCCTAGGGTGGACGCACATGACCTAAATGTTCATCCAATGACACAAATGAACTTATTGGATGCACAAGATTGGTTAAAAACCCTAATTGGACAAGAATAAGCCTAGGGAGGACGAAAATGACCTAAATGTTCATCCAATGACACAAATGAACTTATTGAATGCACAACATTGGTTAAAAACCTTAATCGGACAAGAATAAGCCTAGGGAGGACGAAAATGACCTAAATGTTCGTCCAATGACACAAACACACCTATTGGATGCACAAGATTGCATAAAAACCCTAATTGGACAAGAATAAGCCTAGGGAGGACGAAAATGACCTAAATGTTCATCCAATGACACAAATGAACTTATTGGATGCACAAGATTGGTTAAAAACCATAATTGGACAAGAATAAGCCTAGGAAGGACGAAAATGACCTAAATGTTCATCCAATGACACAAATGAACTTATTGGATGCACAATATTTGTTGAAAACCCTAATTTCACAAGAATAAGCCTAGGGAGGACGAAAATGACCTAAATGTTCATCCAATGACACAAATAAACTTATTGGATGCACAAGATTGCATAAAAACCCTAAATGGACAAGAATAAGCCTAGGGAGGACGAAAATGACCTAAATGTTCGTCCAATGACACAAACACACCTATTGGATGCACAAGATTGCATAAAAACCCTAATTGGACAAGAATAAGACTAGGGAGGACGAAAATGACCTAAATGTTCATCCAATGACACAAATAAACTTATTGGATGCACAAGATTGGTTAAAAACCCTAATTGGACAAGAATAAGCCTAGGGAGGACGAAAATGACCTAAATGTTCGTCCAATGACACAAACACACCTATTGGCTGCACAAGATTGCATAAAAACCTTAATTGGACAAGAATAAGACTAGGGAGGACGAAAATGACCTAAATGTTCCTCCAATGACAAAAATGAACTTATTGGATGCACAAGATTGGTTAAAAACCCTAATTGGACAAGAATAAGCCTAGGGAGGACGAAAATGACCTAAATGTTCGTCCAATGACACAAACACACCTATTGGATGCACAAGATTGCATAAAAACCCTAATTGGACAAGAATAAGCCTAGGGAGGACGAAAATGACCTAAATGTTCATCCAATGACACAAATGAACTTATTGGATGCAGAAGATTGGTTAAAAACCCTTATTGGACAAGAATAAGCCTAGGGAGGACGAAAATGACCTAAATGTTCATCCAATGACACAAATGAACTTATTGGATGCACAAGATTAGTTAAAAACCTTAATTGTACAAGCATAAGCCTAGGGAGGACGAAAATGACCTAAATGTCCATCCAATGACACAAATGAACTTATTGGATGCACAAGATTGGTTAAAAACCCTAATTGGACAAGAATAAGCCTAGGGAGGATGAAAATGACCTAAATGTTCATCCAATGACACAAATGAACTTATTGGATGCACAAGATTTGTTAAAAACCCTAATTGGACAAGAATAAGCCTAGGGAGGACGAAAATGACCTAAATGTTAATCCAATGACACAAACACATCGATTGGTTGCACAAGATTTGTTAAAAACCTTAATTGGACAACAATAAGCCTAAATAGGACAAAAATGACCTTAATGTTCATCGAATAACACAAATGAACTTATTGGATGCACAAGATTGTTTAAAAACCCTAATTGGACAAGAATAAGCCATGGGAGGACGAATATGACCTAAATGTTCATCCAATGACACAAACACACCTATTGGATGCACAAGGTTGTTTAAAAACCCTAATTGGACATGAATAAGCCTAGGGAGGACGAAAAGGACCTAAATGTTCCTCCAAAGACACAAAGACACCTATTGGATGTACAATATTGGTTAAAAACCCTAATTTGACAAGAATAAGCCTAGGGAGGACGAAAATGACCTAAATGTTAATCCAATGACGCAAACACATTGATTGGATGCACAAGATTTTTTAAAAACCCTAATTGGACAAGAAAAAGCCAAGGGAGGACGAAAATGACCTAAATTATCATCCAATGACACAAAGACACTTATTAAAAGCACAAGATTGGTTAAAAACCCTAATTGGACAAGAATAAGCCTAGGGACGACGAACATGACCTAAATGTTCATCCAATGACACGAATGAACTTATTTAATGCACAAGATTGGTTAAAAACCCTAATTGGACAAGAATAAGTCTAGGGAGGACGAAAATGACCCAAATGTTCATCCAAAGACACAAACACACTTATTGGTTGCACAAGATTGGTTAAAAACCCTAATTGGACAAGAATAAGCCAAGGGAGGACGAAAATGACCTAAATGTTCATCCAATGACACAAACACACCTATTGGATGCACAAGGTTGTTTAAAAACTCTAATTGGACAAGAATAAGCCTAGGGAGGACGAAAAGGACCTAAATGTTCATCCAAAGACACAAAGACACCTATTGGATGTACAATATTGGTTAAAAACCCTAATTTGACAAGAATAAGCCTAGGAGGACGAAAATGACCTAAATTTTCATCTAATGACACAAACACACCAATTGGATGCACATGGTTGGTTAAAACCCTAATTGGACAAGAATAAGCCTAGGGAGGACGAAAATGACCTAAATGTTCATCCAATGACACAAATGAACTTATTGGATGCACAAGATTTGTTAAAAACCCTAATTGGACAAGAATAAGCCTAGGGAGGACGAAGATGACCTAAATGTTAATCCAATGACACAAACACATCGATTGGTTGCACAAGATTTGTTAAAAACCTTAATTGGACAACAATAAGCCTAAATAGGACAAAAATGACCTTAATGTTCATCGAATAACACAAATGAACCTATTGGATGCACAAGATTGTTTAAAAACCCTAATTGGACAAGAATAAGCCATGGGAGGACGAATATGACCTAAATGTTCATCCAATGACACAAACACACCTATTGGATGCACAAGGTTGTTTAAAAACCCTAATTGGACATGAATAAGCCTAGGGAGGACGAAAAGGACCTAAATGTTCCTCCAAACACACAAAGACACCTATTGGATGTACAATATTGGTTAAAAACCCTAATTTGACAAGAATAAGCCTAGGGAGGACGAAAATGACCTAAATGTTAATCCAATGACACAAACACATTGATTGGATGCACAAGATTTTTTAAAAACCCTAATTGGACAAGAAAAAGCCAAGGGAGGACGAAAATGACCTAAATTATCATCCAATGACACAAAGACACTTATTAAAAGCACAAGATTGGTTAAAAACCCTAATTGGACAAGAATAAGCCTAGGGACGACGAACATGACCTAAATGTTCATCCAATGACACGAATGAACTTATTTTATGCACAAGATTGGTTAAAAACCCTAATTGGACAAGAATAAGTCTAGGGAGGACGAAAATGACCCAAATGTTCATCCAAAGACACAAACACACTTATTGGTTGCACAAGATTGGTTAAAAACCCTAATTGGACAAGAATAAGCCATGGGAGGACGAAAATGACCTAAATGTTCATCCAATGACACAAACACACCTATTGGATGCACAAGGTTGTTTAAAAACTCTAATTGGACAAGAATAAGCCTAGGGAGGACGAAAAGGACCTAAATGTTCATCAAAAGACACAAAGACACCTATTGGATGTACAATATTGGTTAAAAACCCTAATTTGACAAGAATAAGCCTAGGAGGACGAAAATGACCTAAATTTTCATCTAATGACACAAACACACCAATTGGATGCACATGGTTGGTTAAAACCCTAATTGGACAAGAATAAGCCTAGGGAGGACGAAAATGACCTAAATGTTCATCCAATGACACAAATGAACTTATTGGATGCACAAGATTTGTTAAAAACCCTAATTGGACAAGAATAAGCCTAGGGAGGACGAAAATGACCTAAATGTTAATCCAATGACACAAACACATCGATTGGATGCACAAGATTTGTTAAAAACCTTAATTGGACAACAATAAGCCTAAATAGGACAAAAATGACCTTAATGTTCATCGAATAACACAAATGAACTTATTGGATGAACAAGATTGTTTAAAAACCCTAATTGGACAAGAGTAAGCCATGGGAGGACGAATATGACCTAAATGTTCATCCAATGACACAAACACACCTATTGGATGCACAAGGTTGTTTAAAAACCCTAATTGGACATGAATAAGCCTAGGGAGGACGAAAAGGACCTAAATGTTCCTCCAAAGACACAAAGACACCTATTGGATGTACAATATTGGTTAAAAACCCTAATTTGACAAGAATAAGCCTAGGGAGGACGAAAATGACCTAAATGTTAATCCAATGACGCAAACACATTGATTGGATGCACAAGATTTTTTAAAAACCCTAATTGGACAAGAAAAAGCCAAGGGAGGACGAAAATGACCTAAATTATCATCCAATGACACAAACACACTTAATGGAAGCACAAGATTGATTAAAAACCCTAATTGGACAAGAATAAGCCTAGGGAGGACGAAAACGACCTAAATGTTCATCGAATGACACAAACACACCTATTGGATGCATAAGATTGTTTAAAACCCCTAATTGGACAAGATTATGCCTAGGGAGGATGAAAATAACCTAAATATTAATCCAATGACACAAACACACCTATTGGATGCACAAGATTGGTTAACAACCCTAATTGGACAAGAATCAGCCTAATTGTTAATCCAATGACACACACACACTTATTGGATGCAAAAGATTGGTTAAAAACCCATATTGGACAAGAAAAAGCCTAGGGAGGACGAAAATGACCTAAATTATCATCCAATGACACAAAGACACTTATTGGAAGCACAAGATTGGTTAAAAACCCTAATTGGACAAGAATAAGCCTAGGGACGACGAACATGACCTAAATGTTCATCCAATGACACGAATGAACTTATTTAATGCACAAGATTGGTTAAAAACCCTAATTGGACAAGAATAAGTCTAGGGAGGACGAAAATGACCCAAATGTTCATCCAAAGACACAAACACACTTATTGGTTGCACAAGATTGGTTAAAAACCCTAATTGGACAAGAAAAAGCCTAGGGAGGAAGAAAATGACCTGAATGTTCATCCAATGACACAAACACACTAATTGGATGCACAAGATTTGTTAAAAACCCTAATTGGACAAGAATAAACCTGAAGAGGACGAAAATGACCTAAATGTTCATCCAATGACACAAATGAACTTATTGGATGCAAAAAAATGGTTAAAAACCCTAATTGGACAACAATAAGCCTAAATAGGACGAAAATGACCTAAATGTTCATCCAATGACACAAATGAACTTATTGGAGGCACAAGATTGTTTAAAAACCCTAATTGGACAAGAATAAGCCATGGGAGGACGAAAATGACCTAAATGTTCATCCAATGACACAAACACACCTATTGGATGCACAAGGTTGTTTAAAAAACCTAATTGAACAAGAATATGCCTAGGGAGGACGAAAAGGACCTAAATGTTCATCCAAAGACACAAAGACACCTATTGGATGTACAATATTGGTTAAAAACCCTAATTGGACAAGAATCAGCCTAGGGAGGACGAAAATGACCTAAATGTTCATCCAATGACATAAATGAACTTATTGGATGCACAAGATTTGTTAAAAACCCTAATTGGACAAGAATAAGCCTAGGGAGGACGAAAATGACCTAAATGTTAATCCAATGACACAAACACATCGATTGGATGCACAAGATTTTTTAAAAACCCTAATTGGACAAGAAAAAGCCTAGGGAGGACGAAAATGACCTAAAGGGTCATCCAAAGACACAAACACACTTATCGGATGCACAAGATTGGTTAAAAACCCTAATTGGACAAGAATAAGCCTAGGGAGGAAGAAAATGACCTAAATGTTCATCCAATGACACAAACACACCAATTGGATGCACAAGATTTGTTAAAAACCCTAATTGGACAAGAATAAGCCTAAAGAGGACGAAAATGACCTAAATGTTCATCCAATGACACAAATGAACTTATTGGATGCAAAAAATCGGTTAAAAACCCTAATTGGACAACAATAAGCATAAATAGGACGAAAATGACCTAAATGTTCATCCAATGACACAAATGAACTTATTGGATGCACATGATTGTTTAAAAACCCTAATTGGACAAGAATAGGCCATGGGAGGATGAAAATGACCTAAATGTTCATCCAATGACACAAACACACCTATTGGTTGCACAAGGTTGTTTAAAAACCCTAATTGGACAAGAATAAGCCTAGGGAGGACGAAAATAATCTAAATGTTCATCGAAAGACACAAAGACACCTATTGGATGTACAATATTGGTTAAAAACCCTAATTGGACAAGAATAAGCCTAGGGAGGACGAAAATGACCTAAATGTTCATCCAATGACACAAATGAACTTATTGGATGCACAAGATTTGTTAAAAACCCTAATTGGACAAGAATAAGCCTAGGGAGGACGAAAATGACCTAAATGTTAATCCAATGACACAAACACATCGATTGGTTGCACAAGATTTGTTAAAAACCTTAATTGGACAACAATAAGCCTAAATAGGACAAAAATGACCTTAATGTTCATCGAATAACACAAATGAACTTATTGGATGCACAAGATTGTTTAAAAACCCTAATTGGACAAGAATAAGCCATGGGAAGACGAATATGACCTAAATGTTCATCCAATGACACAAACACACCTATTGGATGCACAAGGTTGTTTAAAAACCCTAATTGGACATGAATAAGCTTAGGGAGGACGAAAAGGACCTTAATGTTCCTCCAAAGACACAAAGACACCTATTGGATGTACAATATTGGTTAAAAACCCTAATTTGACAAGAATAAGCCTAGGGAGGACGAAAATGACCTAAATGTTAATCCAATGACGCAAACACATTGATTGGATGCACAAGATTTTTTAAAAACCCTAATTGGACAAGAAAAAGCCAAGGGAGGACGAAAATGACCTAAATTATCATCCAATGACACAAAGACACTTATTAAAAGCACAAGATTGGTTAAAAACCCTAATTGGACAAGAATAAGCCTAGGGACGACGAACATGACCTAAATGTTCATCCAATGACACGAATGAACTTATTTAATGCACAAGATTGGTTAAAAACCCTAATTGGACAAGAATAAGTCTAGGGAGGACGAAAATGACCCAAATGTTCATCCAAAGACACAAACACACTTATTGGTTGCACAAGATTGGTTAAAAACCCTAATTGGACAAGAATAAGCCATGGGAGGACGAAAATGACCTAAATGTTCATCCAATGACACAAACACACCTATTGGATGCACAAGGTTGTTTAAAAACTCTAATTGGACAAGAATAAGCCTAGGGAGGACGAAAAGGACCTAAATGTTCATCCAAAGACACAAAGACACCTATTGGATGTACAATATTGGTTAAAAACCCTAATTTGACAAGAATAAGCCTAGGAGGACGAAAATGACCTAAATTTTCATCTAATGACACAAACACACCAATTGGATGCACATGGTTGGTTAAAACCCTAATTGGACAAGAATAAGCCTAGGGAGGACGAAAATGACCTAAATGTTCATCCAATGACACAAATGAACTTATTGGATGCACAAGATTTGTTAAAAACCCTAATTGGACAAGAATAAGCCTAGGGAGGACGAAAATGACCTAAATGTTCATCCAATGACACAAATAAACTTATTGGATGCACATGATTGGTTAAAAACCCTAATTGGACAAGAATAAGCCTGGGGAGGACGTAAATGACCTAAATGTTCGTCCCATGACACAAACACACCTATTGGATGCACAAGATTGAATAAAAACCCTAATTGGACAAGAATAAGCCTAGGGAGGACGAAAATGACCTAAATGTGCGTCTAATGACACAAATGAACTTATTGGATGCACAAGATTGGTTAAAAACCCTAATTGGACAAGAATAAGCCTAGGGAGGACGAAAATGACCTAAATGTTCGTCCAATGACACAAACACACCTATTGGATGCACATGATTGCATAAAAACCCTAATTGGACAAGAAAAAGCCTAGGGAGGACGAAAATGACCTAAATGTTCATCCAATGACACAAATAAACTTATTGGATGCACAAGATTGGTTAAAAAGCCTAATTGGACAATAATTAGCCTAGGGAGGACGAAAATGACCTAAATGTTCATCCAATGACACAAATGAACTTATTGGATGCACAAGATTGGTTAAAAACCTTAATTGGACAAGAATAAGCCTAGGGAGGACGAAAATGACCTAAATGTTCATCCAATGACACAAATGAACTTATTGGATGCACGAGATTGCTTAAAAACCCTAATTGGACAAGAATAATCCTAGGGGGGACGAAAATGACCTAAATGTTCATCCAATGACACAAATACACCTATTGGATCCACAAGATTGGTTAGAAACCCTAATTGGATAAGAATAAGCCTAGGGTGGACGAAAATGACCTAAATGTTCATCCAATGACACAAACACACCTATTGGATGCACAAGATTGGTTAAAAACCCTAATTGGACAAGAATAAGCCTAGGGAGGACGAAAATGACCTAAATGTTCATCCAATGACACAAATGAACTTATTGGATGCACAAGATTGGTTAAAAACCTTAATTGGACAAGAATAAGCCTAGGGAGGACGAAAATGACCTAAATGTTCATCCAATGACACAAATGAACTTATTGGATGCACGAGATTGCATAAAAACCCTAATTGGACAAGAATAAGCCTAGGGAGGACAAAAATGACCTAAATGTTCATCAAATGACACAAATACACCTATTGGATGCACAAGATTGGTTAGAAACCCTAATTGGACAAGAATAAGCCTAGGGTGGACGAAAATGACCTAAATGTTCATCCGATGACACAAACACACCTATCGGATGCACAAGATTGGTTAAAAACCCTAATTGGACAAGAATAAGCCTAGCGAGGACGAAAATGACCTAAATGTTCATCCAATGACACAAATGAACTTATTGGATGCACAAGAATGGTTAAAAACCTTAATTGGACAAGAATAAGCCTAGGGAGGACGAAAATGACCTAAATGTTCATCCAATGACACAAATGAACTTATTGGATGCACGAGATTGCTTAAAAACCCTAATTGGACAAGAATAAGCCTAGGGAGGACGAAAATGACCTAAATGTTCATCCAATGACACAAATACACCTATTGGATGCACAAGATTGGTTAGAAACCCTAATTGGACAAGACTAAGCCTAGGGAGGACGAAAATGACCTAAATGTTCATCCTATGACACAAACACACCTATTGGATGCACAAGATTGGTTAAAAACCCTAATTGGACAAGAATAAGCCTAGGGAGGACGAAAATGACCTAAATGTTCATCCAATGACACAAATGAACTTATTGGATGCACAAGATTGTTTAAAAACCCTAATTGGACAAGAATAAGCCAAGGGAGGACGAAAATGACCTAAATGTTCATCCAATGACACAAACACACCTATTGGATGCAAAAGGTTGTTTAAAAACCCTAATTGGACAAGAATAAGCCTAGGGAGGACGAAAAGGACCTAAATGTTCATCCAAAGACACAAAGACACCTATTGGATGTACAATATTGGTTAAAAACCCTAATTTGACAAGAATAAGCCTAGGAGGACGAAAATGACCTAAATTTTCATCTAATGACACAAACACACCAATTGGATGCACATGGTTGGTTAAAACCCTAAATGGACAAGAATAAGCCTAGGGAGGACGAAAATGACCTAAATGTTCATCCAATGACACAAATGAACTTATTGGATGCACAAGATTGGTTAAAAACCCTAAATGGACAAGAATAAGCCTAGGGAGGAAGAAAATGACCTAAATGTTCATCCAATGACACAAACACAACAATTGGATGCACAAGATTTGTTAAAAACCCTAATTGGACAAGAACAAGCCTAAAGAGGATGAAAATGACCTAAATGTTCATCCAATGACACAAATGAACTTATTGGATGTAAAAAATTGGTTAAAACCCTAATTGGACAACAATAAGCCTAAATAGGACGAAAATGACCTAAATGTTCATCCAATGACACAAATGAACTTATTGGATGCACAAGATTGTTTAAAAACCCTAATTGGACAAGAATAAGCCATGGGAGGACGAAAATGACCTAAATGTTCATCCAATGACACAAACACACCTATTGGATGCACAAGGTTGTTTAAAAACCCTAATTGGACAAGAATAAGCCTAGGGAGGACGAAAAGGACCTAAATGTTCATCCAAAGACACAAAGACACCTATTGGATGTACAATATTGGTTAAAAACCCTAATTTGACAAGAATAAGCCTAGGAGGACGAAAATGACCTAAATTTTCATCTAATGACACAAACACACCAATTGGATGCACATGGTTGGTTAAAACCCTAATTGGACAAGAATAAGCCTAGGGAGGACGAAAATGACCTAAATGTTCATCCAATGACACAAATGAACTTATTGGATGCACAAGATTTGTTAAAAACCCTAATTGGACAAGAATAAGCCTAGGGAGGACGAAAATGACCTAAATGTTAATCCAATGACACAAACACATCGATTGGATGCACAAGATTTGTTAAAAACCTTAATTGGACAACAATAAGCCTAAATAGGACAAAAATGACCTTAATGTTCATCGAATAAGACAAATGAACTTATTGGATGCACAAGATTGTTTAAAAACCCTAATTGGACAAGAATAAGCCATGGGAGGACGAATATGACCTAAATGTTCATCCAATGACACAAACACACCTATTGGATGCACAAGGTTGTTTAAAAACCCTAATTGGACATGAATAAGCCTAGGGAGGACGAAAAGGACCTAAATATTCATCCAATGACACAAACACACTTATTGGATAAACAAGAATGCTTAAAAACCCTAATTGGACAAGAATAAGCCTAAGGAGGACAAAAATGACCTAAATTTTCATCCAATGACACAAACACACCAAATGGATGCACAAGATTTGTTAAAAACCCTAATTGGACAAGAATAAGCCTAAAGAGGACGAAAATAACCTAATTGTTCATCCAATGACACAAATGAACTTATTGGATACAAAAAATTGGTTAAAAGCCCTAATTGGAAAACAATAAGCCTAAATAGGACGAAAATGACCTAAATGTTCATCCAATGACACAAATGAACTTATCGGATGCAAAAAATTGGTTAAAAACCCTTATTGGACAACAATAAGCCCTAAAGGGGACGAAAATGACATAAATGTTCATCCAATGACACAAATGAGCTTACTAGATGCACAAGATTGGTTAAAAACCCTAATTGGACAAGAATAAGCCTAGGGTGGACGGAAATGACCTAAATGTTCATCCAATGACACAAACACATCGATTGGATGCACAAGATTTGTTAAAAACCTTAATTGGACAACAATAAGCCTAAATAGGACAAAAATGACCTTAATGTTCATCGAATAACACAAATGAACTTATTGGATGCACTAGATTGTTTAAAAACCCTAATTGGACAAGAGTAAGCCATGGGAGGACGAATATGACCTAAATGTTCATCCAATGACACAAACACACCTATTGGATGCACAAGGTTGTTTAAAAACCCTAATTGGACATGAATAAGCCTAGGGAGGACGAAAAGGACCTAAATGTTCCTCCAAAGACACAAAGACACCTATTGGATGTACAATATTGGTTAAAAACCCTAATTTGACAAGAATAAGCCTAGGGAGGACGAAAATGACCTAAATGTTAATCCAATGACGCAAACACATTGATTGGATGCACAAGATTTTTTAAAAACCCTAATTGGACAAGAAAAAGCCAAGGGAGGACGAAAATGACCTAAATTATCATCCAATGACACAAACACACTTAATGGAAGCACAAGATTGATTAAAAACCCTAATTGGACAAGAATAAGCCTAGGGAGGACGAAAACGACCTAAATGTTCATCCAATGACACAAACACACCTATTGGATGCATAAGATTGTTTAAAACCCCTAATTGGACAAGATTATGCCTAGGGAGGATGAAAATAACCTAAATATTAATCCAATGACACAAACACACCTATTGGATGCACAAGATTGGTTAACAACCCTAATTGGACAAGAATCAGCCTAATTGTTAATCCAATGACACACACACACTTATTGGATGCAAAAGATTGGTTAAAAACCCATATTGGACAAGAAAAAGCCTAGGGAGGACGAAAATGACCTAAATTATCATCCAATGACACAAAGACACTTATTGGAAGAACAAGATTGGTTAAAAACCCTAATTGGACAAGAATAAGCCTAGGGACGACGAACATGACCTAAATGTTCATCCAATGACACGAATGAACTTATTTAATGCACAAGATTGGTTAAAAACCCTAATTGGACAAGAATAAGTCTAGGGAGGACGAAAATGACCCAAATGTTCATCCAAAGACACAAACACACTTATTGGTTGCACAAGATTGGTTAAAAACCCTAATTGGACAAGAAAAAGCCTAGGGAGGAAGAAAATGACCTGAATGTTCATCCAATGACACAAAACACTAATTGGATGCACAAGATTTGTTAAAAACCCTAATTGGACAAGAATAAACCTGAAGAGGACGAAAATGACCTAAATGTTCATCCAATGACACAAATGAACTTATTGGATGCAAAAAAATGGTTAAAAACCCTAATTGGACAACAATAAGCCTAAATAGGACGAAAATGACCTAAATGTTCATCCAATGACACAAATGAACTTATTGGAGGCACAAGATTGTTTAAAAACCCTAATTGGACAAGAATAAGCCATGGGAGGACGAAAATGACCTAAATGGTCATCCAATGACACAAACACACCTATTGGATGCACAAGGTTGTTTAAAAAACCTAATTGAACAAGAATATGCCTAGGGAGGACGAAAAGGACCTAAATGTTCATCCAAAGACACAAAGACACCTATTGGATGTACAATATTGGTTAAAAACCCTAATTGGACAAGAATCAGCCTAGGGAGGACGAAAATGACCTAAATGTTCATCCAATGACATAAATGAACTTATTGGATGCACAAGATTTGTTAAAAACCCTAATTGGACAAGAATAAGCCTAGGGAGGACGAAAATGACCTAAATGTTAATCCAATGACACAAACACATCGATTGGATGCACAAGATTTTTTAAAAACCCTAATTGGACAAGAAAAAGCCTAGGGAGGAAGAAAATGACCTAAAGGGTCATCCAAAGACACAAACACACTTATTGGATGCACAAGATTGGTTAAAAACCCTAATTGGACAAGAATAAGCCTAGGGAAGAAGAAAATGACCTAAATGTTCATCCAATGACACAAACACACCAATTGGATGCACAAGATTTGTTAAAAACCCTAATTGGACAAGAATAAGCCTAAAGAGGACGAAAATGACCTAAATGTTCATCCAATGACACAAATGAACTTATTGGATGCAAAAAATCGGTTAAAAACCCTAATTGGACAACAATAAGCATAAATAGGACGAAAATGACCTAAATGTTCATCCAATGACACAAATGAACTTATTGGATGCACATGATTGTTTAAAAACCCTAATTGGACAAGAATAGGCCATGGGAGGATGAAAATGACCTAAATGTTCATCCAATGACACAAACACACCTATTGGATGCACAAGGTTGTTTAAAAACCCTAATTGGACAAGAATAAGCCTAGGGAGGACGAAAATAATCTAAATGTTCATCGAAAGACACAAAGACACCTATTGGATGTACAATATTGGTTAAAAACCCTAATTTGACAAGAATAAGCTTAGGGAGGACGAAAATGACCTAAATTTTCATCCAATGACACAAACACACCAATTGGTTGCACATGGTTGGTTAAAACCCTAATTGGACAAGAATAAGCCTAGGGAGGACGAAAATGACCTAAATGTTCATCCAATGACACAAATGAATTTATTGAATGCACAAGATTTGTTAAAAACCCTAATTGGACAAGAATAAGCCTAAAGAGGACGAAAATAACCTAAATGTTCATCCAATGACACAAATGAACTTATTGGATGCAAAAAATTGGTTAAAAACCCTTATTGGACAACAATAAGCCCTAAAGGGGACGAAAATGACATAAATGTTCATCCAATGACACAAATGAGGTTACTAGATGCACAAGATTGGTTAAAAACCCTAATTAGACAAGAATAAGCCTAGGGTGGACGAAAATGACCTAAATGTTCATCCAATGACACAAACACACTTATTGGATAAACAAGAATGCTTAAAAACCCTAATTGGACAAGAATAAGCCTAAGGAGGACAAAAATGACCTAAATTTTCATCCAATGACACAAACACACCAAATGGATGCACAAGATTTGTTAAAAACCCTAATTGGACAAGAATAAGCCTAAAGAGGACGAAAATAACCTAATTGTTCATCCAATGACACAAATGAACTTATTGGATACAAAAAATTGGTTAAAAGCCCTAATTGGAAAACAATAAGCCTAAATAGGACGAAAATGACCTAAATGTTCATCCAATGACACAAATGAACTTATTGGATGCAAAAAATTGGTTAAAAACCCTTATTGGACAACAATAAGCCCTAAAGGGGACGAAAATGAAATAAATGTTCATCCAATGACACAAATGAGCTTACTAGATGCACAAGATTGGTTAAAAACCCTAATTGGACAAGAATAAGCCTAGGGTGGACGAAAATGACCTAAATGTTCATCCAATGACACAAACACACTTATTGGATAAACAAGAATGCTTAAAAACCCTAATTGGACAAGAATAAGCCCAAGGAGGACAAAAATGACCTAAATTTTCATCCAATAACACAAACACACCAATTGGATGCACAAGATTTGTTAAAAACCCTAATTGGACAAGAATAAGCCTAAAGAGGACGAAAATAACCTAATTGTTCATCCAATGACACAAATGAACTTATTGGATGCAAAAAATTGGTTAAAAGCCCTAATTGGAAAACAATAAGCCTAAATAGGACGAAAATGACCTAAATGTTCATCCAATGACAAAAATGAACTTATTGGATGCACAAGATTGTTTAAAAACCCTAATTGGACAAGAATAAGCCTTGGGAGGACGAAAATGACCTAAATGTTCATCCAATGACACAAACACACTTAATGGAAGCACAAAAATTGGTTAAAAACCCTAATTGGACAAGAATAAGCCTAGGGAGGACGAACATGACCTAAATGTTCATCCAATGACACGAATGAACTTATTTAATGCACAAGAATGGTTAAAAACCCTAATTGGACAAGAATAAGCCTAGGGAGGACGAATATGACCTAAATTTTCATCCAATGACACAAACACACCAATTGGTTGCACATGGTTGGTTAAAACCCTAATTGGACAAGAATAAGCCTAGGGAGGACGAAAATGACCTAAATGTTCATCCAATGACACAAATGAATTTATTGAATGCACAAGATTTGTTAAAAACCCTAATTGGACAAGAATAGGCCATGGGAGGATGAAAATGACCTAAATGTTCATCCAATGACACAAACACACCTATTGGATGCACAAGGTTGTTTAAAAACCCTAATTGGACAAGAATAAGCCTAGGGAGGACGAAAATAATCTAAATGTTCATCCAAAGACACAAAGACACCTATTGGATGTACAATATTGGTTAAAAACCCTAATTTGACAAGAATAAGCTTAGGGAGGACGAAAATGACCTAAATTTTCATCCAATGACACAAACACACCAATTGGTTGCACATGGTTGGTTAAAACCCTAATTGGACAAGAATAAGCCTAGGGAGGACGAAAATGACCTAAATGTTCATCCAATGACACAAATGAATTTATTGAATGCACAAGATTTGTTAAAAACCCTAATTGGACAAGAATAAGCCTAAAGAGGACGAAAATGACCTAAATGTTCATCCAATGACACAAATGAACTTATTGGATGCAAAAAATTGGTTAAAAACCCTTATTGGACAACAATAAGCCCTAAAGGGGACGAAAATGACATAAATGTTCATCCAATGACACAAATGAGCTTACTAGATGCACAAGATTGGTTAAAAACCCTAATTAGACAAGAATAAGCCTAGGGTGGACGAAAATGACCTAAATGTTCATCCAAAGACACAAAGACACCTATTGGATGTACAATATTGGTTAAAAACCCTAATTTGACAAGAATAAGCTTAGGGAGGACGAAAATGACCTAAATTTTCATCCAATGACACAAACACACCAATTGGTTGCACATGGGTGGTTAAAACCCTAATTGGACAAGAATAAGCCTAGGGAGGACGAAAATGACCTAAATGGTCATCCAATGACACAAATGAATTTATTGAATGCACAAGATTTGTTAAAAACCCTAATTGGACAAGAATAAGCCTAAAGAGGACGAAAATGACCTAAATGTTCATCCAATGACACAAATGAACTTATTGGATGCAAAAAATTAGTTAAAAACCCTTATTGGACAACAATAAGCCCAAAAGGGGACGAAAATGACATAAATGTTCATCCAATGACACAAATGAGCTTACTAGATGCACAAGATTAAAAACCCTAATTAGACAAGAATGAGCCTAGGGTGGACGAAAATGACCTAAATGTTCATCCAATGACACAAACACACTTATTGGATAAACAAGAATGCTTAAAAACCCTAATTGGACAAGAATAAGCCTAAGGAGGACAAAAATGACCTAAATTTTCATCCAATGACACAAACACACCAATTGGATGCACAAGATTTGTTAAAAACCCTAATTGGACAAGAATAAGCCTAAAGAGGACGAAAATAACCTAATTGTTCATCCAATGACACAAATGAACTTATTGGATACAAAAAATTGGTTAAAAGCCCTAATTGGAAAACAATAAGCCTAAATAGGACGAAAATGACCTAAATGTTCATCCAATGACAAAAATGAACTTATTGGATGCACAAGATTGTTTAAAAACCCTAATTGGACAAGAATAAGCCTTGGGAGGACGAAAATGACCTAAATGTTCATCCAATGAC
>JBBPBR010000001.1:27935060-27954175 GCA_037974775.1 Cicer pinnatifidum | reverse complement strand
ATCCAATGACACAAATGAACTTATTGGATGCACAAGATTTGTTAAAAACCCTAATTGGACAAGAATAAGCCTTGGGTGGACGAAAATGACCTAAATGTTCATCCAATGACACAAACACACTTATTGGTTGCACAAGATTGCTTAAAAACCCTAATTGGACAAGAATAAGCCTAGGGAGGACGAAAATGACCTAAATGTTCATCCAATGACACAAATGAACTTATTGGATGCACAAGATTTGTTAAAAACCCTAATTGGACAAGAATAAGCCTAAGGTGGACGTAAATGACCTAAATGTTCATCCATTGACACAAGCACATTTATTGGATGCACAAGAATGCTTAAAAACCCTAATTGGACAAGAATAAGCCTAGGGAGGATAAAAATGACCTAAATTTTCATCCAATGACATAAACACACCAATTGGATGCACAAGATTTGTTAAAAACCCTAATTGGACAACAATAAGTCTAAAGGGGACGAAAATGACATAAATGTTCATCCAATGACACAAATGAACTTACTGGATGCACAAGATTGGTTAAAAACCCTAATTGGACAAGAATAAGCCTAGGGTGGACGAAAATGACCTAAATGTTCATCCAATGACACAAACACACTTATTGGATGCACAAGATTGCTTAAAACCCCAAATTGGACAAGAATAAGCCTAGGGAGAACAAAAATGACCTAAATTTTCATCAATTGACACAAATGAACTTATTGGATGCACAAGATTGTTTGAAAACCGTAATTGGACAAGAATAAGTCTTGGGAGGACGAAAATGACCTAAATGTTCATCCAATGACACAAACACACTTATTGGATGCACAAGATTGCTTAAAACCCCAAATTGGACAAAAATAAGCCTAGGGAGAACAAAAATGACCTAAATTTTCATCAATTGACACAAATGAACTTATTGGATGCACAAGATTGTTTGAAAACCGTAATTGGACAAGAATAAGCCTAGGGAGGAAGAAAATGACCTAAATGTTCATCCAATGACACAAACACACTAATTGGATGCACAAGATTGGTTAAAAACCCTAATTGGACAAGAATAAGCCTAAACAGGACGAAAATGACCTAAATATTCATCCAATGACACAAATGAACTTATTGGATGCAAAAAATTGGTTAAAAACCCTAATTGGACAACAATAAGCCTAAAGGGGACGAAAATGACATAAATGTTCATCCAATGACACAAATGAACTTACTGGATGCACAAGATTGGTAAAAAGCCCTAATTGGACAAGAATAAGCCTAGGGTGGACGAAAATGACCAAAATGTTCATCCCATGACACAAACACACTTATTGGATGCACATGATTGCTTAAAACCCCAAATTGGACAAGAATAAGCCTAGGGAGAACAAAAATGACCTAAATTTTCATCCAATGACACAAATAAACTTATTGGATGCACAAGATTGTTTGAAAACCCTAATTGGACAAGAATAAACCTAGGGAGGACGAAAATAACCTAAATATTAATCCAATGACACAAACACACCTATTGGATGCACAAGATTGGTTAAAAACCCTAATTGGACAAGAATCAGCCTAGGGAGGAAGAAAATGACCTAATTGTTAATCCAATGACACAAACACACTTATTGGATGCACAAGATTGTTTAAAAACCCTTATTGGACAAGAAAAAGCCTAGGGAAGACGAAAATGACCTAAATTATCATCCAATGACACAAACACACTTATTGGAAGCACAAGATTGGTTAAAAACCCTAATTGGACAAGAATAAGCCTTGGGAGGACGAACATGACCTAAATGTTCATCCAATGACACGAATGAACTTATTTAATGCACAAGATTGGTTAAAAACACTAATTGGACAAGAATAAGCCTAGGGAGGACGAAAATGACCAAAATGTTCATCCAAAGACACAAACACACTTATTGGATGCACAAGATTGGTTAAAAACCCTAATTGGACAAGAATAACCCTAGGGAGGAAGAAAATGACCTAAATGTTCATCCAATGACACAAACACGCTAATTGGATGCACAAGATTTGTTAAAAACCATAATTGGAAAAGAATAAGCCTAAATAGGACGAAAATGACCTAAATGTTCATCCAATGACACAAATTAACTTATTGGATGCACATGATTTTTTAAAAACCCTAATTGGACAAGAATAAGCCATGGGAAGACAAAAATGACCTAAATGTTCATCCAATGACACAAACACACCTATTGGATGCACAAGGTTGTTTAAAAACCCTAATTCGACAATAATAAGCCTAGGGATGACGAAAAGGACCTAAATGTTCATCCAAAGACACAAAGACTCCTATTGGATGTACAATATTGGTTAAAAACCCTAATTGGACAAGAATAAGCCTAGGATGGACGAAAATGACCTAAATGTTCATCCAATGACACAAATGAACTTATTGGATGCACAAGATTTGTTAAAAACCCTAATTGGACAAGAATAAGCCTAGGGAGGACGAAAACGACCTAAATGATAATCCAATGACACAAAAACATCGATTGGATTTACAAGATTTTTTAAAAACCCTAATTGGACAAGAAAAAGCCTAGGGAGGACGAAAATGACCTAAATTATCATCCAATGACACAAACACACTTATTGGAAGCACAAGATTGGTTAAAAACCCTAATTGGACAAGAATAAGCCTAAGGTTTACGAAAATGACCTAAATGTTCATCCAATGAAGCAAACACACTTATTGGATGCACAAGAATTTTTAAAAACCCTAATTGGACAAGAATAAGGCTAGGCAGGACGAAAATGACCTAAATGTTCATCCAAAGACACAAAGACACCTATTGGATGTACAATATTGGTTAAAAACCCAAATTGGACAAGAATAAGCCTAGGGAGGACGAAAATGACCTAAATGTTCATCCAATGACACAAATGAACTTATTGGATGCAGAAGATTTGTTAAAAACCCTAATTGGACAAGAATAAGCCTAAGGAGGTCGAAAATGACCTAAATGTTCATCCAATGACACAAACACACTTATTGGATGCACAAGAATGCTTAAAAACCCTAATTGGACAAGAATAAGCCTAGGGAAGACAAAAATGACCTAAATTTTCATCCAATGACACAAACAAACCAATTGGATGCACAAGATTTGTTAAAAACCCTAATAGGACATGAATAAGCCTAAAGAGGACGAAAATGACCTAAATGTGCATCCAATGACACAAATGAACTTATTGGATGCAAAAAATTGGTTAAAAGCCCTAATTGGACAACAATAAGCCAAAATAGGACGAAAATGACCTAAATGTTAATCTAATGACACAAATGAACTTATTGGATGCACAAGATTGTTTAAAAACCCTAATTGGACAAGAATAAGCCATGGGAGGACGAAAATGACCTAAATGTTCATCCAATGACACAAACACACCTATTGGATGCACAAGGTTGTTTAAAAACCTTATTTGGACAAGAATAAGCCTAAGGAGGACGAAAATGACCTAAATGTACATCCAATGACACAAATGAATTTATTGGATGCACAAGATTGGTTTAAAACTCTAATTGGACAAGAATAAGCCTAGGGAGGACGAAAATGACCTAAATGTTAATCCAATGACACAAACACATCTATTGGATACACAAGATTTTTTAAAAACCCAAATTCGACAAGAATAAGCCTAGGGAGGACGAAAATGACCTAAATGTTAATCCAATGACACAAACACATCGATTGGAGGCACAAGATTTTTTAAAAACCCTAATTGGTCAAGAAAAAGCCTAGGGAGGACGAAAATGGCCTAAATGTTCATCCAAAGGCACAAACACACTTATTGGATGCACAAGATTGGTTAAAAACCCTAATTGGACAAGAATAAGCCTAGGGAGGACGAAAATGACCTAAATGTTTATCCAATGACCCAAATGAACTTATTGGATGCACAAGATTTGTTAAAAACCCTAATTGGACAAGAATAAGCCTAAGGAGGACGTAAATGACCTAAATGTTCATCCAAAGACACAAACACACTTATTGGATGCACAAGATTGGTTAAAAACCCTAATTGGACAAGAATAAGCCTAGGGAGGAAGAAAATGACCTAAATGTTCATCCAATGACACAAACACACCAATTGGATGCACAAGATTTGTTAAAAACCCTAATTGGACAAGAATAAGCCTAAAGAGGACGAAAATGACCTAAATGTTCATCCAATGACACAAACACACCAATTGGATGCACAAGATTTGTTAAAAACCGTAATTGGACAAGAATAAGCCTAAAGAGGACGAAAATGACCTAAATGTTCATCCAATGACACAAATGAACTTATTGGATGCAAAAAATTGGTTAAAAACCCTAATTGGACAACAATAAGCATAAATAGGACGAAAATGACCTAAATGTTCTTCCAATGACACAAATGAACTTATTGGATGCACAAGATTGTTTAAAAACCCTAATTGGACAAGAATAAGCCATGGGAGGATGAAAATGACCTAAATGTTCATCCAATGACACAAACACACCTATTGGATGCACAAGGTTGTTTAAAAACCCTAATTGGACAAGAATATGCTTAGGGAGGACGAAAATGACCTAAATTTTCATCAAATGACACAGACACACCAATTGGATGCACATGGTTGGTTAAAACCCTAATTGGACAAGAATAAGTCTATGGAGGATGAAAATGACTTAAATGTTCATCCAATGACACAAATGAACTTATTGGATTCACAAGATTTGTTAAAAACCCTAATTGGACTAGAATAATCCTAAAGAGGACGAAAATGACCTAAATGTTCATTCAATGACACAAATGAACTTATTGGATGCAAAAAATTGGTTAAAAACCCTAATTGGACAACAATAAGCATAAATAGGACGAAAATGACCTAAATGTTCATCCAATGACACAAATGAACTTATTGGATGCACAAGATTGTTTAAAAACCCTAATTGGACAAGAATAAGCCATGGGAAGACGAAAATGACCTAAATGTTCATCCAATGACACAAACACACCTACTGGATGCACAATGTTGTGTAAAAACCCTAATTGGACAAGAATAAGCCTAGGGAGGACGAAAATGACCTAAATGTTCATCCAAAGACACAAACACACTTATTGGATGCACAAGATTGGTTAAAAACCCTAATTGGACAAGAATAAGCCTAGGGACGACGAAAATGACCTAATTGTTCATCCAATGACACAAACACACAAATTGGATGCCCAAGATTTGTTAAAAACCCTAATTGGACAATAATAAGCCTAAAGAGGACAAAAATGACCTAAATGTTCATCCAATGAAACAAATGAACTTATTGGATGCAAAAAATTGTTTAAAAACCCTAATTGGACAAGAAAAAGCCTAGGGAGGACAAAAATACCCTAAATGTATATCCAATGACACAAACGAACTTATTGGATGCCCAAGATTTGTTAAAAACCCTAACTGGACAATAATAAGCCTAAAGAGGACAAAAATGACCTAAATGTTCATCCAATGACACAAATGAACTTATTGGATGCAAAAAATTGTTTAAAAACCCTAATTGGACAAGAAAAAGCCTAGGGAGGACAAAAATACCCTAAATGTTTATCCAATGACACAAACGAACTTATTGGATGCACAAGATTTGTTAAAAACCCTAATTGGACAAGAAAAAGCCTAAGGAGGACGAAAATGAACTAAATGTACATCCAATGACACAAATGAACTTATTGGATGCACAAAAGTGGTTAAAACCCCTAATTGGACATCAATAAGCCTAGGGACGACTACAATAATCTAAATGTTCATCCAATGACACATATGGACTTATTGGATGCACAAGAGTGCCTAAAAACCCTAATTGGACAAGAATAAGCCTAGGGAGGACGAAAATGACCTAAATGTTAATCCAATGACACAAACACATCTATTGGATGCACAAGATTTTTTAGAAACCCTAATTGGACAAGAATAAGCTTAGGGAGGACGAAAATGACCTAAATGTTCATCCAAAGACACTAACACACTTATTGGATGCACAAGATTGGTTAAAAACCCTAATTGGACAAGAATAAGCCTAGGGAGGAAGAAAATGACCTAAATGTTCATTCAATGACACAAACACACCAATTGGATGCACAAGATTTGTTAAAAACCCTAATTGGACAAGAATAAGCCTAAAGAGGATGAAAATGACCTAAATGTTCATCCAATGACACAAATGAACTTATTGGATGCAAAAAATTGGTTAAAAACCCTAATTGGACAACAATAAGCATAAATAGGACGAAAATGACCTAAATGTTCATCCAATAACACAAATGAACTTATTGGATGCACAAGATTTGTTAAAAACCCTAATTGGACAAGCATAAGCCTAAAGAGGACGAAAATGACCTAAATGTTCATCCAATGACACAAATGAACTTATTGGATGCAAAAAATTGGTTAAAAACCCTAATTGGACAACAATAAGCCTAAAGGGGACGAAAATGACATAAATGTTCATCCAATGACACAAATGAACTTACTGGATGCACAAGATTGGTTAAAAACCCTAATTGGACAAGAATAAGCCTAAGGTGGACGAAAATGACCTAAATGTTCATCCAATGACACAAACACACTTATTGGATGCACAAGATTGCTTAAAACCCTAAATTGGACAAGAATAAGCCTAGGGAGAACAAAAATGACCTAAATTTTCATCCAATGACACAAATGAACTTATTGGATGCACAAGATTGTTTGAAAACCATAATTGGACAAGAATAAGTCTTGGGAGGACGAAAATGACCTAATTGTTAATCCAATAAAACAAACACACTTATTGGATGCACAAGATTGGTTAAAAACCCTAATTGGACAAGAAAAAGCCTAGGGAGGACGAAAATGACCTAAATTATCTTCCAATGACACAAACACACTTATTGGAAGCACAAGATTGGTTAAAAACCCAAATTGGACAAGAATAAGCCTAGGGACGACGAACATGACCTAAATGTTCATCCAATGACACGAATGAACTTATTTAATGCACAAGATTGGTTAAAAACCCTAATGGGACAAGAATAAGCCTAGGGAGGACGAAAATGACCTAAATGTTCATCCAAAGACACATACACACTTATTGGATGCACAAGATTGGTTAAAAACCCTAATTGGACAAGAATAAGCCTAGGGAGGAAGAAAATGACCTAAATGTTCATCCAATGACACAAATGTACTTATTGGATGCACAAGATTTGTTAAAAACCCTAATTGGACAAGAATAAGCCTAAGGTGGACGAAAATAACC
Source organism: Cicer pinnatifidum (assembly GCA_037974775.1). NCBI lineage: Eukaryota > Viridiplantae > Streptophyta > Magnoliopsida > Fabales > Fabaceae > Cicer > Cicer pinnatifidum. The sequence continues at coordinate 27,946,885 of JBBPBR010000001.1, read as the reverse complement.
TAAATGTTCATCCAATGACACAAACACACTTATTGGATGCACAAGATTGGTTAAAAACCCTAATTGGACAACAATAAGCCTAGGGAGGAAGAAATTGACCTAAATGTTTATCCAATGACACAAACGAACTTATTGGATGCACAAGATTGCTTAAAACCCCAAATTGGACAAGAATAAGCCTGGGGGGAACAAAAATGACCTAAATGTTCATCCAATGACACAAATGAACTTATTGGATGCACAAGACTGTTTAAAAACCCTAATTGGACATGAATAAGCCATGGGAGGATGAAAATGACCTAAATGTTAATCCAATGACACAAACACACCTATTGGACGCACAAGGTTGTTTAAAAACCCTAATTGGACAAGAATAAGCCTAGGGAGGACGAAAATAATCTAAATGTTCATCCAAAGACACAAAGACACCTATTGGATGTACAATATTGGTTAAAAACCCTAATTTGACAAGAATAAGCCTAGGGTGGACGAAAATGACCTAAATTTTCATCCAATGACACAAACACACCAATTAGATGCACATGGTTGGTTAAAACCCTAATTGGACAAGAATATGCCTAGGGAGGACGAAAATGACCTAAATGTTCATCCAATGACAGAAATGAACTTATTGGATGCACAAGATTTGTTAAAAACCCTAATTGGACAAGAATAAGCCTAAAGAGGACGAAAATGACCTAAATTTTCATCCAATGACACAAATGAAGTTGTTGGATGCAAAAACTTGGTTAAAAACCGTAATTGGACAACAATAAGTCTAAAGGGGACGAAAATGACATAAATGTTCATCCAATGACACAAATGAACTTACTGGATGCACAAGATTGGTTAAAAACCCTAATTGGACAAGAATAAGCCTAGGGTGGAGGAAAATGACCTAAATGTTCATCCAATGACACAAACACACTTATTGGATGCACAAGATTGCTTAAAACCCCAAATTGGACAAGAATAAACCTAGGGAGGGCAAAAATGACCTAAATGTTAATCCTATGACACAAACACACTTATTGGATACACAAGATTTTTTAAAAACTATAATTGGACAAGAATAAGCCTAGGGAGGACGAAAATGACCTAAATGTTAATCCAATGACACAAACACACTTATTGGATAGACAAGATTGGTTAAAAACCCTAATTGGAAAAGAATAAGCCTAGGGAGGAAGAAAATGACCTAAATGTTCATCCAATGACACAAACACACTAATTGGATGCACAAGATTTGTTAAAAACCCTAATTGGACAAGAATAAGCCTAAAGAGGACGAAAATGACCAAAATGTTCATCCCATGACACAAACACACTTATTGGATGCACAAGATTGCTTAAAACCCCAAATTGGACAAGAATAAGCCTAGGGAGAACAAAAATGACCTAAATTTTCATCCAATGACACAAATGAACTTATTGGATGCACAAGATTGTTTGAAAACCCTAATTGGACAAGAATAAGCCTAGGGAGGACGAAAATAACCTAAATATTAATCCAATGACACAAACACACCTATTGGATGCACAAGATTGGTTAAAAACCCTAATTGGACAAGAATCAGCCTAGGGAGGAAGAAAATGACCTAATTGTTAATCCAATGACACAAACACACTTATTGGATGCCCAAGATTGTTTAAAAACCCTAATTGGACAAGAAAAAGCCTAGGGAAGACGAAAATGACCTAAATTATCATCCAATGACACAAACACACTTATTGGAAGCACAAGATTGGTTAAAAACCCTAATTGGACAAGAATAAGCCTAGGGAGGACGAACATGACCTAAATGTTCATCCAATGACACGAATGAACTTATTTAATGCACAAGATTGGTTAAAAACACTAATTGGACAAGAATAAGCCAAGGGAGGACGAAAATGACCTAAAAGTTCATCCAAAGACACAAACACACTTATTGGATGCACAAGATTGGTTAAAAACCCTAATTGGACAAGAATAAGCCTAGGGAGGAAGAAAATGACCTAAATGTTCATCCAATGACACAAACACACTAACTGGATGCACAAGATTTGTTAAAAACCCTAATTAGAAAAGAATAAGCCTAAATAGGACGAAAATGACCTAAATGTTCATCCAATGACACAAATTAACTTATTGGATGCACAAGATTTTTTAAAAACCCTAATTGGACAAGAATAAGCCATGGGAGGACAAAAATGACCTAAAAGTTCATCCAATGACACAAACACACCTATTGGATGCACAAGGTTGTTTAAAAACCCTAATTCGACAAGAATAAGCCTAGGGAGGACGAAAAGGACCTAAATGTTCATCCAAAGACACAAAGACTCCTATTGGATGTACAATATTGGTTAAAAACCCTAATTGGACAAGAATAAGCCTAGGATGGACGAAAATGACCTAAATGTTCATCCAATGACACAAATGAACTTATTGGATGCACAAGATTTGTTAAAAACCCTAATTGGACAAGAATAAGCCTAGGGAGGACGAAAACGACCTAAATGATAATCCAATGACACAAACACATCGATGGGATTTACAAGATTTTTTAAAAACCCTAATTGGACAAGAAAAAGCCTAGGGAGGACGAAAATGACCTAAATTATCATCCAATGACACAAACACACTTATTGGAAGCACAAGATTGGTTAAAAACCCTAATTGGACAAGAATAAGCCTAGGGTTTACGAAAATGACCTAAATGTTCATCCAATGACACAAACACACTTATTGGATGCACAAGAATTTTTAAAAACCCTAATTGGACAAGAATAAGCCTAGGCAGGACGAAAATGACCTAAATGTTCATCCAAAGACACAAAGACACCTATTGGATGTACAATATTAGTTAAAAACCCTAATTGGACAAGAATAAGCCTAGGGAGGACGAAAATGACCTAAATGTTCATCCAATGACACAAATGAACTCATTGGATGCACAAGATTTGTTAAAAACCCTAATTGGACAAGAATAAGCCTAAGGAGGTCGAAAATGACCTAAATGTTCATCCAATGACACAAACACACTTATTGGATGCACAAGAATGCTTAAAAACCCTAATTGGACAAGAATAAGCCTAGGGAGGACAAAAATGACCTAAATTTTCATCCAATTGGATGCACAAGATTTGTTAAAAATCCTAATTGGACAAGAATAAGCTTAAAGAGGACGAAAATGACCTAAATGTGCATCCAATGACACAAATGAACTTATTGGATGCAAAAAATTGGTTAAAAGCCCTAATTGGACAACAATAAGCCAAAATAGAACGAAAATGACCTAAATGTTCATCCAATGACACAAATGACCTTATTGGATGCACAAGATTGTTTAAAAACCCTAATTGGACAAGAATAAGCCATGGGAGGACGAAAATGACCTAAATGTTCATCCAATGACACAAATGAACTTATTGGATGCACAAGATTTGTTAAAAACCCTAATTGGACAAGAATAAGCCTAGGGAGGACGAAAACGACCTAAATGATAATCCAATGACACAAACACATCGATTGGATTTACAAGATTTTTTAAAAACCCTAATTGGACAAGAAAAAGCCTAGGGAGGACGAAAATGACCTAAATTATCATCCAATGACACAAACACACTTATTGGAAGCACAAGATTGGTTAAAAACCCTAATTGGACAAGAATAAGCCATGGGAGGACGAAAATGACCTAAATGTTCATCCAATGACACAAATGACCTTATTGGATGCACAAGATTGTTTAAAAACCCTAATTGGACAAGAATAAGCCATGGGAGGACGAAAATGACCTAAATGTTCATCCAATGACACAAACACACCTATTGGATGAACAAGGTTGTTTAAAAACCTTATTTGGACAAGAATAAGCCTAAGGAGGACGAAAATGACCTAAATGTACGTCCAATGACACAAATGAACTTATTGGATGCACAAAAGTGGTTAAAAACCCTAATTGGACATCAATAAGCCTAGGGAGGACGAAAATAACCTAAATGTTCATCCAATGACACAAATGAACTTATTGGATGCACAAGATTGGTTTAAAACTCTAATTGGACAAGAATAAGTCTAGGGAGGACGAAAATGACCTAAATGTTAATCCAATGACACAAACACATCTATTGGATACACAAGATTTTTTAAAAACCCAAATTCGACAAGAATAAGCCTAGGGAGGACGAAAATGACCTAAATGTTAATCCAATGACACAAACACATCGATTGGATGCACAAGATTTTTTAAAAACCCTAATTGGTCAAGAAAAAGCCTAGGGAGGACGAAAATGGCCTAAATGTTCATCCAAAGACACAAACACACTTATTGGATGCACAAGATTGGTTAAAAACCCTAATTGGACAAGAACAAGCCTAGGGAGGACGAAAATGACCTAAATGTTTATCCAATGACCCAAATGAACTTATTGGATGCACAAGATTTGTTAAAAACCCTAATTGGACAAGAATAAGCCTAAGGAGGACGAAAATGACCTAAATGTTCATCCAAAGACACAAACACACTTATTGGATGCACAAGATTGGTTAAAAACCCTAATTGGACAAGAATAAGCCTAGGGAGGAAGAAAATGACCTAAATGTTCATCCAATGACACAAACACACCAATTGGATGCACAAGATTTGTTAAAAACCCTAATTGGACAAGAATAAGCCTAAAGAGGACGAAAATGACCTAAATGTTCATCCAATGACACAAATGAACTTATTGGATGCAAAAAATTGGTTAAAAACCCTAATTGGACAACAATAAGCATAAATAGGACGAAAATGACCTAAATGTTCTTCCAATGACACAAATGAACTTATTGGATGCACAAGGTTGTTTAAAAACCCTAATTGGACAAGAATATGCTTAGGGAGGACGAAAATGACCTAAATTTTCATCAAATGACACAGACACACCAATTGGATGCACATGGTTGGTTAAAACCCTAATTGGACAAGAATAAGTCTATGGAGGACGAAAATGACTTAAATGTTCATCCAATGAGACAAATGAACTTATTGGATTCACAATATTTGTTAAAAATCCTAATTGGACTAGAATAATCCTAAAGAGGACAAAAATGACCTAAATGTTCATCCAATGACACAAATGAACTTATTGGATGCCAAAAATTGGTTAAAAACCCTAACTGGACAACAATAAGCATAAATAGGACGAAAATGACCTCAATGTTCATCCAATGACACAAATGAACTTATTGGATGCACAAGATTGTTTAAAAACCCTAATTGGACAAGAATAAGCCTAGGGAGGACGAAAATGACCTAATTGTTCATCCAATGACACAAACACACTTATTGGATGCACAAGATTGGTTAAAAACCCTAATTGGACAACAATAAGCCTAGGGAGGAAGAAATTGACCTAAATGTTTATCCAATGACACAAACGAACTTATTGGATGCCCAAGATTTGTTAAAAACCCTAATTGGACAATAATAAGCCTAAAGAGGACAAAAATGATCTAAATGTTCATCCAAAGACACAAATGAACTTATTGGATGCAAAAAATTGTTTAAAAACCCTAATTGGATAAGAAAAAGCCTAGGGAGGACAAAAATACCCTAAATGTTTATCCAATGACACAAACGAACTTATTGGATGCCCAATATTTGTTAAAAACCCTAATTGGACAATAATAAGCCTAAAGAGGACAAAAATGACCTAAATGTTCATCCAATGACCCAAATGAACTTATTGGATGCAAAAAATTGTTTAAAAACCCTAATTGGACAAGAAAAAGCCTAGGGAGGACAAAAATACCCTAAATGTTTATCCAATGACACAAACGAACTTATTGGATGCACAAGATTTGTTAAAAACCCTAATTGGACAAGAAAAAGCCTAAGGAGGACGAAAATGACCTAAATGTACGTCCAATGACACAAATGAACTTATTGGATGCACAAAAGTGGTTAAAAACCCTAATTGGACATCAATAAGCCTAGGGAGGACGAAAATAACCTAAATGTTCATCCAATGACACAAATGAACTTATTGGATGCACAAGATTGGTTTAAAACTCTAATTGGACAAGAATAAGTCTAGGGAGGACGAAAATGACCTAAATGTTAATCCAATGACACAAACACATCTATTGGATACACAAGATTTTTTAAAAACCCAAATTCGACAAGAATAAGCCTAGGGAGGACGAAAATGACCTAAATGTTAATCCAATGACACAAACACATCGATTGGATGCACAAGATTTTTTAAAAACCCTAATTGGTCAAGAAAAAGCCTAGGGAGGACGAAAATGGCCTAAATGTTCATCCAAAGACACAAACACACTTATTGGATGCACAAGATTGGTTAAAAACCCTAATTGGACAAGAATAAGCCTAGGGAGGACGAAAATGACCTAAATGTTTATCCAATGACCCAAATGAACTTATTGGATGCACAAGATTTGTTAAAAACCCTAATTGGACAAGAATAAGCCTTAGGAGGACGAAAATGACCTAAATGTTCATCCAAAGACACAAACACACTTATTGGATGCACAAGATTGGTTAAAAACCCTAATTGGACAAGAATAAGCCTAGGGAGGAAGAAAATGACCTAAATGTTCATCCAATGACACAAACACACCAATTGGATGCACAAGATTTGTTAAAAACCCTAATTGGACAAGAATAAGCCTAAAGAGGACGAAAATGACCTAAATGTTCATCCAATGACACAAATGAACTTATTGGATGCAAAAAATTGGTTAAAAACCCTAATTGGACAACAATAAGCATAAATAGGACGAAAATGACCTAAATGTTCTTCCAATGACACAAATGAACTTATTGGATGCACAAGGTTGTTTAAAAACCCTAATTGGACAAGAATATGCTTAGGGAGGACGAAAATGACCTAAATTTTCATCAAATGACACAGACACACCAATTGGATGCACATGGTTGGTTAAAAACCTAATTGGACAAGAATAAGTCTATGGAGGACGAAAATGACTTAAATGTTCATCCAATGAGACAAATGAACTTATTGGATTCACAATATTTGTTAAAAACCCTAATTGGACTAGAATAATCCTAAAGAGGACAAAAATGACCTAAATGTTCATCCAATGACACAAATGAACTTATTGGATGCAAAAAATTGGTTAAAAACCCTAACTGGACAACAATAAGCATAAATAGGACGAAAATGACCTAAATGTTCATCCAATGACACAAATGAACTTATTGGATGCACAAGATTGTTTAAAAACCCTAATTGGACAAGAATAAGCCTAGGGAGGACGAAAATGACCTAATTGTTCATCCAATGACACAAACACACAAATTGGATGCCCAAGATGTTTATCCAATGACACAAACGAACTTATTGGATGCCCAAGATTTGTTAAAAACCCTAATTGGACAATAATAAGCCTAAAGAGGACAAAAATGACCTAAATGTTCATCCAATGACACAAATGAACTTATTGGATGCAAAAAATTGTTTAAAAACCCTAATTGGACAAGAAAAAGCCTAGGGAGGACAAAAATACCCTAAATGTTTATCCAATGACACAAACGAACTTATTGGATGCACAAGATTTGTTAAAAACCCTAATTGGACAAGAAAAAGCCTAAGGAGGACGAAAATGAACTAAATGTACATCCAATGACACAAATGAACTTATTGGATGCACAAAAGTGGTTAAAACCCCTAATTGGACATCAATAAGCCTAGGGACGACTACAATAATCTAAATGTTCATCCAATGAAACATATGGACTTATTGGATGCACAAGAGTGCCTAAAAACCCTAATTGGACAAGAATAAGCCTAGGGAGGACGAAAATGACCTAAATGTTAATCCAATGACACAAACACATCTATTGGATGCACAAGATTGGTTAAAAACCCTAATTGGACAAGAATAAGCCTAGGGTGGACAAAAATGACCTAAATGTTCATCGAATGACACAAACACACTTATTGGATGCACAAGATTGCTTAAAACCCATAATTGGACAAGAATCAGCCTACGCAGGACGAAAATGACCTAAATGTTCATCCAATGACACAAACACACCAATTGGATGCACAAGATTTGTTAAAAACCCTAATTGGACAAGAATAAGCCTAAATAGGAAGAAAATGACCTAAATGTTCATCCAATGACACAAATGAACTTATTGGATGCAAAAAATCGGTTAAAAACCCTAATTGCACAACAATAAGCCTAAATAGGACGAAAATGACCTAAATGTTCATCCAATGACAAAAATGAACTTATTGGATGCACAAGATTGTTTAAAAACCCAAATTGGACAAGAATAAGCCATGGGAGGACGAAAATGACCTAAATGTTCATCTAATGACACAAACACACCTATTGGATGCACAAGGTTGTTTAAAAACCCTAATTGGACAAGAATAAGCCTAGGGAGGACGAAAATGACCTAAATGTTCATCCAAAGACACAAAGACACCTATTGGATGTACAATATTGGTTAAAAACCCTAATTTGACAAGAATAAGCCTAGGGAGGACGAAAATGACCTAAATTTTCATCCAATGACACAAACACACCAATTGGATGCACATGGTTGATTAAAACCCTAATTGGACAAGAATAAGCCTAGGGAGGACGAAAATGACCTAAATGTTCATCCAATGACACAAATGAACTTATTGGATGCACAAGATTTGTTAAAAACCCTAATTGGGCAAGAATAAGCTTAAAGAGGACGAAAATGACCTAAATGTTCATCCAATGACACAAATGAACTTATTGGATGCAAAAAATTGGTTAAAACCTCTAATTGGACAACAATAAGCCTGAAGGGGACGAAAATGACATAAATGTTCATCCAATGACACAACTGAACTTACTGGATGCACAAGATTGGTTAAAATCCCTAATTGGACAAGAATAAGCCTAGGGTGGACGAAAATGACCTAAATGTTCATCGAATGACACAAACACACTTATTGGATGCACAAGATTGCTTAAAACCCCAAATTGGACAAGAATCAGCCTGGGGAGGACGAAAATGACCTAAATGTTCATCCAATGACACAAACACACCAATTGGATGCACAAGATTTGTTAAAAACCCTAATTGGACAAGAATAAGCCAAAAGAGGAAGAAAATGACCTAAATGTTCATCCAATGACACAAATGAACTTATTGGATGCAAAAAATTGGTTAGAAACCCTAATTGCACAACAATATGCCTAAATAGGACGAAAATGACCTAAATGTTCATCCAATGACACAAATGAACTTATTGGATGCACAAGATTGTTTAAAAACCCAAATTGGACAAGAATAAGCCATGGGAGGACGAAAATGACCTAAATGTTCATCTAATGACACAAACACACCTATTGGATGCACAAGGTTGTTTAAAAACCCTAATTGGACAAGAATAAGCCTAGGGAGTACGAAAATGACCTAAATGTTCATCCAAAGACACAAAGACACCTATTGGATGTACAATATTGGTTAAAAACCATAATTTGACAAGAATAAGCCTAGGGAGGACGAAAATGACCTAAATTTTCATCTAATGACACAAACACACCAATTGGATGCACATGGTTGGTTAATACCCTAATTGGACAAGAATAAGCCTAGGGAGGACGAAAATGACCTAAATGTTCATCCAATGAAACAAATGAACATATTGGATGCACAAGATTTGTTAAAAACCCTAATTGGACAAGAATAAGCCTAAGGAGGACGAAAATGACCTAAATGTTAATCCAATGACACAAACACATCGATTGGATGCACATGATTTTTTAAAAACCCTAATTGGAAAAGAAAAAGCCTAGGGAGGACGAAAATGACCTAAATGTTCATCCAAAGACACAAACACACTTATTGGATGCACAAGATTGGTTAAAAACCCTAATGGGACAAGAATAAGCCTTGGGAGGACGAAAATGACCTAAATGTTCATCCAATGACACAAACACACCAATTGGATGCCCAAGATTTGTTAAAAACCCTAATTGGACAATAATAAGCCTAAAGAGGACAAAAATGACCTAAATGTTCATCCAATGACACAAATGAACTTATTGGATGCAAAAAATTGGTTAAAAACCCTAATTGGACAACAATAAGCATAACTAGGACGAAAATGACCAAAATGTTCATCAAAAGAAACAAACACACCTATTGGATGCACAAGATTGGTTAAAAACCCTAATTGGACAAGAATAAGCCTAGGGATGACGAAAATGACCTAAATATTTATCCAATGACAGAAACGAACTTATTTGATGCACAAGATTTGTTAAAAACCCTAATTGGACAAGAATAAGCCTAAGGAGGACGAAAATGACCTAAATGTACATCCAATGACACAAATGAACTTATTGGATGCACAAAAGTGGTTAAAACCCCTAATTGGACATCAATAAGCCTAGGGACGACGAAAATAACCTATATGTTCATCCAATGACACATATGAACTTATTGGATGCACAAGATTGCCTAAAAACCCTAATTGGAAAAGAATAAGCCTAGGGAGGACGAAAATGACCTAAATGTTTATCCAATGACACAAATGAACTTATTGGATGCTCATGATTGGTTAAAAACCCTAATTGGACAAGAATAAGCCTAAAGAGGACGAAAATGACCTAAATGTTCATCCAATGACACAAATTAACTTATTGGATGCACAAAATTGGTTAAAACCTCTAATTGGACAACAATAAGCCTAAAGGGGACGAAAATGACTTAAATGTTCATCCAATGACACAACTGAACTTACTGGATGCACAAGATTGGTTAAAAACCCTAATTGGACAAGAATAAGCCTAGGGTGGACAAAAATGACCTAAATGTTCATCGAATGACACAAACACACTTATTGGATGCACAAGATTGCTTAAAACCCATAATTGGACAAGAATCAGCCTACGCAGGACGAAAATGACCTAAATGTTCATCCAATGACACAAACACACCAATTGGATGCACAAGATTTGTTAAAAACCCTAATTGGACAAGAATAAGCCTAAAGAGGAAGAAAATGACCTAAATGTTCATCCAATGACACAAATGAACTTATTGGATGCAAAAAATTGGTTAAAAACCCTAATTGCACAACAATAAGCCTAAATAGGACGAAAATGACCTAAATGTTCATCCAATGACAAAAATGAACTTATTGGATGCACAAGATTGTTTAAAAACCCAAATTGGACAAGAATAAGCCATGGGAGGACGAAAATGACCTAAATGTTCATCTAATGACACAAACACACCTATTGGATGCACAAGGTTGTTTAAAAACCCTAATTGGACAAGAATAAGCCTAGGGAGGACGAAAATGACCTAAATGTTCATCCAAAGACACAAAGACACCTATTGGATGTACAATATTGGTTAAAAACCCTAATTTGACAAGAATAAGCCTAGGGAGGACGAAAATGACCTAAATTTTCATCCAATGACACAAACACACCAATTGGATGCACATGGTTGATTAAAACCCTAATTGGACAAGAATAAGCCTAGGGAGGACGAAAATGACCTAAATGTTCATCCAATGACACAAATGAACTTATTGGATGCACAAGATTTGTTAAAAACCCTAATTGGGCAAGAATAAGCCTAAAGAGGACGAAAATGACCTAAATGTTCATCCAATGACACAAATGAACTTATTGGATGCAAAAAATTGGTTAAAACCTCTAATTGGACAACAATAAGCCTAAAGGGGACGAAAATGACATAAATGTTCATCCAATGACACAACTGAACTTACTGGATGCACAAGATTGGTTAAAAACCCTAATTGGACAAGAATAAGCCTAGGGTGGACGAAAATGACCTAAATG
>JBBPBR010000001.1:27911872-27928323 GCA_037974775.1 Cicer pinnatifidum | reverse complement strand
TAGGGAGGACGAAAATGACCTAAATGTTCATCCGATGACACAAACGAACTTATTTGATGCACAAGATTTGTTAAAAACCCTAATTGGACAAGAATAAGCCTAAGGAGGACGAAAATGACCTAAATGTTAATCCAATGACACAAACACATCGATTGGATGCACAAGATTTTTTAAAAACCCTAATTGGACAAGAAAAAGCCTAGGGAGGACGAAAAAGACCTAAATGTTCATCCAAAGACACAAACACACTTATTGGATGCAGAAGATTGGTTAAAAACCCTAATTGGACAAGAATAAGCCTTGGGAGGACGAAAATGACCTAAACGTTCATCCAATGACACAAACACACCAATTGGATGCCCAAGATTTGTTAAAAACCCTAATTGGACAATAATAAGGCTAAAGAGGACAAAAATGACCTAAATGTTCATCCAATGACACAAATGAACTTATTGGATGCAAAAAATTGGTTAAAAACCCTAATTGGACAACAATAAGCATAACTAGGAAGAAAATGACCAAAATGTTCATCAAAAGAAACAAACACACCTATTGGATGCACAAGATTGGTTAAAAACCCTAATTGGACAAGAATAAGCCTAGGGATGACGAAAATGACCTAAATGTACATCCAATGACACAAATGAACTTATTGGATGCACAAAAGTGGTTAAAACCCCTAATTGGACATCAATAAGCCTAGGGACGATGAAAATAACCTAAATGTTCACCCAATGACACATATGAACTTATTGGATGCACAAGATTGCCTAAAAACCCTAATTGGACAAGAATAAGCCTAGGGAGGACGAAAATGACCTAAATGTTTATCCAATGACACAAATGAACTTATTGGATGCCCATGATTGGTTAAAAACCCTAATTGGACAAGAATAAGCCTAAAGAGGACGAAAATGACCTAAATGTTCATCCAATGACACAAATGAACTTATTGGATGCACAAGATTTGTTAAAAACCCTAATTGGGCAAGAATAAGCCTAAAGAGGACGAAAATGACCTAAATGTTCATCCAATGACACAAATGAACTTATTGGATGCAAAAAATTGGTAAAAACCTCTAATTGGACAACAATAAGCCTAAAGGGGACGAAAATGACATAAATGTTCATCCAATGACACAACTGAACTTACTGGATGCACAAGATTGGTTAAAAACCCTAATTGGACAAGAATAAGCCTAGGGTGGACGAAAATGACCTAAATGTTTATCGAATGACACAAACACACTTATTGGATGCACAAGATTGCTTAAAACCCCAAATTGGACAAGAATCAGCCTAGTGAGGACGAAAATGACCTAAATGTTCATCCAATGACACAAACACACCAATTGGATGCACAAGATTTGTTAAAAACCCTAATTGGACAAGAATAAGCCTAAAGAGGAAGAAAATGACCTAAATGTTCATCCAATGACACAAATGAACTTATTGGATGCAAAAAATTGGTTAAAAACCCTAATTGCACAACAATAAGCCTAAATAGGACGAAAATGACCTAAATGTTCATCCAATGACACAAATGAACTTATTGGATGCACAAGATTGTTTAAAAACCCAAATTGGACAAGAATAAGCCATGGGAGGACGAAAATGACCTAATTGTTCATCTAATGACACAAACACACCTATTGGATGCACAAGGTTGTTTAAAAACCCTAATTGGACAAGAATAAGCCTAGGGAGGACGAAAATGACCTAAATGTTCATCCAAAGACACAAAGACACCTATTGGATGTACAATATTGGTTAAAAACCCTAATTTGACAAGAATAAGCCTAGGGAGGACGAAAATGACCTAAATTTTCATCTAATGACACAAACACACCAATTGGATGCACATGGTTGGTTAATACCCTAATTGGACAAGAATAAGCCTACGGAGGACGAAAATGACCTAAATGTTCATCCAATGACACAAATGAACTTATTTGATGCACCAGATTTGTTAAAAACCCTAATTGGACAAGAATAAGCCTAAGGAGGACGAAAATGACCTAAATGTTAATCCAATGACACAAACATATCGATTGGATGCACAAGATTTTTTAAAAACCCTAATTGGACAAGAAAAAGCCTAGGGAGGACGAAAATGACCTAAATGTTCATCTAAAGACACAAACACACTTATTGGATGCACAAGATTGGTTAAAAACCCTAATTGGACAAGAATAAGCCTTGGGAGGACGAAAATGACCTAAATGATCATCCAATGACACAAACACACCAATTGGATGCCCAAGATTTGTTAAAAACCCTAATTGGACAATAATAAGCCTAAAGAGGACAAAAATGACCTAAATGTTCATCCAATGACACAAGTGAACTTATTGGATGCAAAAAATTTGTTAAAAACCCTAATTGGACAATAATAAGCATAAATAGGACGAAAATGATCAAAATGTTCATCCAAAGAAACAAACACACCTATTGGATGCACAAGATTGGTTAAAAACCCTAATTGGACAAGAATAAGCCTAGGGATGACGAAAATGACGTAAATGTTTATCTAATGACACAACCGAACTTATTTGATGCACAAGATTTGTTAAAAACCCTAATTGGACAAGAATAAGCCTAAGGAGGACGAAAATGACCTAAATGTACATCCAATGACACAAATGAACTTATTGGATGCACAAAAGTGGTTAAAACCCCTAATTGGACATCAATAAGCCTAGGGACGACGAAAATAACCTAAATGTTCATCCAATGACACATATGAACTTATTGGATGCACAAGATTGCCTAAAAACCCTAATTGGACAAGAATCAGCCTAGGGAGGACGAAAATGACCTAAATGTTCATCCAATGACACAAATGAACTTATTGGATGCCCAAGATTGGTTAAAAACCTTAATTGGACAAGAATAAGCCTAAAGAGGACGAAAATGACCTAAATGTTCATCCAATGACACAAATGAACTTATTGGATGCAAAAAATTGGTTAAAAACCCTAATTGGAAACAATAAGCATAAATAGGACGGAAATGACCTAAATGTTCATCCAATGACACAAATGAACTTATTGGATGCACAAGATTGTTTAAAAATCCTAATTGGACTAGAATAAGCCTTGGGAGGACGAAAATAACCTAAATGTTCATCCAATGACACAAACACACCTATTGGATGCACAAGGTTGTTTAAAAACCCTAATTGGACAAGAATAAGCCTAGGGAGGACGAAAATAATCTAAATGTTCATCCAAAGACACAAAGACACCTATTGGATGTACAATATTTGTTAAAAACCCTAAATTGACAAGAATAAGCCTAGGGAGGATGAAAATGACCTAAATTTTTATCCAATGACACAAACACACCAATTGGATGCACATGGTTGGTTAAAACCCTAATTGGACAAGAATAAGCCTAGGGAGGACGAAAATGACCTAAATGTTCATCCAATGACACAAATGAACTTATTGGATGCACAAGATTTGTTAAAAACCCTAATTGGGCAAGAATAAGCCTAAAGAGGACGAAAATGTC
The DNA here is from genome assembly GCA_037974775.1 of Cicer pinnatifidum. Taxonomy (NCBI): domain Eukaryota; kingdom Viridiplantae; phylum Streptophyta; class Magnoliopsida; order Fabales; family Fabaceae; genus Cicer; species Cicer pinnatifidum. Next base: position 27,924,807 of record JBBPBR010000001.1, on the reverse strand, counting down.
CTAAATGTTCATCCAATGACACAAATGAACTTATTGGATGCAAAAAATTGGTTAAAACCTCTAATTGGACAACAATAAGCCTAAAGGGGACGAAAATGACATAAATGTTCATCCAATGACACAACTGAACTTACTGGATGCACAAGATTGCTTAAAACCCCAAATTGGACAAGAATCAGCATAGGGAGGACGAAAATGACCTATTTGTTCATCCAATGACACAAAGACACCTATTGGATGTACAATATTGGTTAAAAACCCTAATTTGACAAGAATAAGCCTAGGGAGGACGAAAATGACCTAAATTTTTATCTAATGACACAAACACACCAATTGGATGCACATGGTTGGTTAATACCCTAATTGGACAAGAATAAGCCTAGGGAGGACGAAAATGACCTAAATGTTCATCCAATGACACAAATGAACTTATTGGATGCACAAGATTTGTTAAAAACCCTAATTGGACAAGAAGAAGCCTAAGGAGAACGAAAATGACCTAAATGTTAATCCAATGACACAAACACATCGATTGGATGCACAAGATTTTTTAAAAACCCTAATTGGACAAGAATAAGCCTAAAGAGGACGAAAATGACCTAAATGTTCATCCAATGACACAAATGAACTTATTGGATGCAAAAAATTGGTTAAAAACCCTAATTGGACAACGATAAGCATAAATAGGACGAAAATGACCTAAATGTTCATCCAATGACACAAATGAACTTATTGGATGCACAAGATTGTTTAAAAACCCAAATTGCAAAAGAATAAGCCATGGGATGACGAAAATGACCTAAATTTTCATCCAATGACACAAACACACCTATTGGATGCACAAGGTTGTTTAAAAACCCTAATTGGACAAGAATAAGCATAGGGAGGACGAAAATAATCTAAATGTTCATCCAAAGACACAAAGACACCTATTGGATGTACCATATTGGTTAAAATTCCTAAAATTGACAAGAATAAGCCTAGGGAGGACGAAAATGACCTAAATTTTCATCCAATGACACAAACACACCAATTGGATGCACATGGTTGGTTAAAACCCTAATTGGACAAAAATAAGCCTAGGGAGGACGAAAATGACCTAAATGTTCATTCAATGACACAAATGAACTTATTGGATGCACAAGATTTGTTAAAAACCCTAATTGGGCAAGAATAAGCCTAAAGAGGACGAAAATGACCTAAATGTTAATCCAATGACACAAACACATCGATTGGATGCACAAGATTTTTTAAAAACCCTAATTGGACAAGAATAAGCCTAAAGAGGACGAAAATGACCTAAATGTTCATCCAATGACACAAATGAACTTATTGGATGCAAAAAATTGGTTAAAAACCCTAATTGGACAACGATAAGCATAAATAGGACGAAAATGACCTAAATGTTCATCCAATGACACAAATGAACTTATTGGATGCACAAGATTGTTTAAAAACCCAAATTGCAAAAGAATAAGCCATGGGATGACGAAAATGACCTAAATTTTCATCCAATGACACAAACACACCTATTGGATGCACAAGGTTGTTTAAAAACCCTAATTGGACAAGAATAAGCATAGGGAGGACGAAAATAATCTAAATGTTCATCCAAAGACACAAAGACACCTATTGGATGTACCATATTGGTTAAAAACCCTAAAATTGACAAGAATAAGCCTAGGGAGGACGAAAATGACCTAAATTTTCATCCAATGACACAAACACACCAATTGGATGCACATGGTTGGTTAAAACCCTAATTGGACAAGAATAAGCCTAGGGAGGACGAAAATGACCTAAATGTTCATTCAATGACACAAATGAACTTATTGGATGCACAAGATTTGTTAAAAACCCTAATTGGGCAAGAATAAGCCTAAAGAGGACGAAAATGACCTAAATGTTCATCTAATGACACAAATGAACTTATTGGATGCAAAAAATTGGTTAAAACCCCTAATTGGACAAGAATAAGCCTACAGGGGACGAAAATGACATAAATGTTCATCCAATGACACAACTGAACTTACTGGATGCACAAGATTGGTTAAAAACCCTAATTGGACAAGAGTAAGCCTAGGGTGGACGAAAATGACCTAAATGTTCATCCAATGACACAAACACACTTATTGGATGCGCAAGATTGCTTAAAACCCCAAATTGGACAAGAATAAGCCTAGGGAGGAAGAAAATGACCTAAATGTTCATCCAATGACACAAACAGACCAATTGGATGCACAAGATTTGTTAAAAACACCTATTGGACAAGAATAAGCCTAAAGAGGAAGAAAACGACCTAAATGTTCATCCAATGACACAAATGAACTTATTGGATGCAAAAAATTGGTTAAAACCCCTAATTGGACAACAATAAGCCCAAAGGGAACGAAAATAACCTAAATGTTCATCCAATGACACATATGAACTTATTGGATGCACAAGATTGCCTAAAAACCCTAATTGGACAAGAATAACCCTAGGGAGGACGAAAATGACCTAAATGTTAATCAAATGACACAAACACATCTATTGGATGCACAAGATTTTTTAAGAACCATAATTGGACAAGAATAAGCCTAGGGAGGAAGAAAATGACCTAAATGTTCATCCAATGACACAAATACACTTATTGGATGCACAAGATTGCCTAAAAACCCTAATTGGACAAGAATAACCCTAGGGAGGACGAAAATGACTTAAATGTTAATCAAATGACACAAACACATCTATTGGATGCACAAGATTTTTTAAGAACCATAATTGGACAAGAATAAGCCTAGGGAGGAAGAAAATGACCTAAATGTTCATCCAATGACACAAACACACCAATTGGATGCACAAGATTTGTTAAAAACCCTAATTGGACAAGAATAAGCCTAAAGAGGACGAAAATGACCTAAATGTTCATCCAATGACACAAATGATTTTATTGGATGCAAAAAATTGGTTAAAAACCCTAATTGGACAACAATAAGCATAAATAAGACAAAAATGACCTATATGTTCATCCAATGACACAAATGAACTTATTGGATGCACAAGATTGTTTAAAAACCCTAATTGGACAAGAATAAGCCATTTGAGGACGAAAATGACTTAAATGTTCATCCAATGACACAAACACACCTATTGGATGCACAAGGTTGTTTAAAACCCCTAATTGGACAAGAATAAGCTTAGGGAGGACGAAAATAATCTAAATGTTCATCCAAAGACACAAAGACACCTATTGGATGTACAATATTGGTTAAAAACCCTAATTTGACAAGAATAAGCCTAGGGAGGACGAAAATGACCTAAATTTTCATCCAATGACATAAACACACCAATTGGATGCACATGCTTGGTTAAAACCCTAATTGGACAAGAATAAGCCTTGGAAGGACGAAAATGACCTAAATGTTCATCCACTGACACAAATGAACTTATTGGATGCACAAGATTTGTTAAAAACCCTAATTGGACAAGAATAAGCCTAAAGAGGACGAAAATGACCTAAATGTTCATCCAATGACACAAATGAACTTATTGGATGCAAAAAATTGGTTAAAACCCCTAATTGGACAACAATAAGCCTAAAGGGGACGAAAATGGCATAAATGTTCATCCAATGACACAAATGAACTTACTGGATGCACAAGATAGGTTAAAAACCCTAATTGGACAAGAATAAGCCAAGGGTGGACGAAAATGACCTAAATGTTCATCCAATGACACAAACACACTTATTGGATGCACAAGATTGCTTAAAACCCCAAATTGGACAAGAATAAGCCTAGGAAGAACAAAAATGACCTAAATTTTCATCCAATGACACAAATGAACTTATTGGATGCACAAGATTGTTTAAAAACCATAATTGGACAAGAATAAGCCTAGGGTGGACGAAAATGACCTAAATGTTCATCCAATGACACAAACACACTTATTGGATGCACAAGAATTTTAAAAAACCCTAATTGGACAAGAATAAGCCTAGGGAGGACCAAAATGACCTAAATGTTCATCCAATGACACAAATGAACTTATTGGATGCACGAGATTTGTTAAAAACCCTAATTGGACAATAATAAGCCTAAGGAGGTCGAAAATGACATAAATGTACATCCAATGACACAAATGAACTTATTTAATGCACAAGATTGGTTAAAAACCCTAATTGGACAAGAATCAGCCTAGGGTGGACGAAAATGACCGAAATGTTCATCAAATGACATAAACACACTTATTGGATGCACAAGATTGCTTAAAAACCCTAATAGGACAAGAATAAGCCTAGGGAGGACGAAAATGACCTAAAGTTTCATCCAATGACACAAACACACCCATTGGATGCACATGGTTGGTTAAAAACCCTAATTGGACAAGAATAAGCCTAGGGAGGACGAAAATGACCTAAATGTTCATCCAATGACACAAATGAACTTATTGGATGCACAAGATTTGTTAAAAACCCTAATTGGACAAGAATAAGCCTAAGGTGGACGAAAATGACCTAAATGTTCATCCAATCACACAAATGAACTTATTGGATGCATAAGATTTGTTTAAAACCCTAATTGGACATGAATAAGCCTAAAGAGGACGAAAATGACCTAAATGTACATCAAATGACACAAATGAACCTATTTAATGCACAAGATTGGTTAAAAACCCTAATTCGACAAGAATAAGCCTAGGGTGGACGAAAATGACCTAAATGTTCATCCAATGACATAAACACACTTATTGGAGACACAAGATTGCTTAAAAACCCAAATTGGACAAGAATAAGCCTAGGGAGGACAAAAATGACCGAAATTTTCATCCAATGACACAAATGAACGTATTGGATGCACAAGATTGTTTAAAAACCCTAATTGGACAAGAATAAGCCTTGGGACGACGAAAATTACCTAGATGTTCATCCAAAGACGCGAACGCACCTATTGGACGCACAAGATTGGTTAAAAACCCTAATTGGACAAAAATAAGCCTAGGGAGGACGAAAATGACCTAAATGTTCATCCAAAGACACAAACACACCAATTGGATGCACATGATTGGTTAAAAACCCTAATTTGACAAGAATAAGCCTAGGGAGGACGAAAATGACCTAAATGTTTATCCAATGACACAAATGAAGTTATTGGATGCACAAGATTTGTTAAAATCCCTAATTGGACAAAAATAATCCTAAAGAGGACGAAAATGACCTAAATGTTCATCCAATGACACAAATGAACTTATTGGATGCAAAAAATTGGTTTAAAACCCTAATTGGACAACAATGAGCCTAAAGGGGACGAAAATGTTCATCCAATGACACAAATGAACTTATTGGATGCACAAGATTGTTTAAAAACCCTAATTGGACAAGAATAAGCCTTGGGAGGACGAAAATGACCTAAATGTTCATCCAATGACACAAACACGCCAATTGGATGCACAAGATTGTTTAAAAACCCTAATAGGTCAAAAATAAGCCTAAGGAGGACGAAAATGACCTAAATGTACATCCAATGACACAAATGAACTGATTGGATCCACAAAAGTGGTTAAAAACCCTAATTGGACTTCAATAAGCCTAGGGAGGACGAACATAACCTAAATGTTCATCCAATGATACAAACGAACTTATAGGATGCACAAGATTGCTTAAAAACCCTAATTGGACAAGAATAAGCCTAGGGAGGACGAAAATGACCTAAATGTTAATCCAATGACACAAACACATCTATTGGATGCACAAGATTTTTTAAAAACCCTAATTGGACAAGAATAAGCCTTGGGAGGACGAAAATGACCTAAATGTTCATCCAAAGACACAAACACACCTATTGGATGCACAAGACTGGTTAAAAACCCTAACTGGACAAGAAGAAGCAGAGGAAGACGAAAATGACCTAAATGTTCTTCCAATAACACAAATGAACTTATTGGATGCACAGGCTTTGTTAAAAACCCTATTTGGACAAGAATAAGCCTAAGGAGGACGAAAATGACCTAAATGTACATCCAATGACACAAATGAACTTATTGGATCCACAAGATTGGTTAAAAACCCTAATTGGACAAGAATAAGTCTAGGGTGGACGAAAATCACCTAAATGTTCATCCAATGACACAAACACACCTATTGGAAGCACAAGATTGGTTAAAAACCCTAATTGGACATGAATAAGCCTAAGGAGGACGAGAATGACCTAAAGTTTCCTCCAATGACACAAACACACCAAGTGGATGCACATGGTTGGTTAAAAACCCTAATTGGACAGGAATAAGCCTAGGGAGGACGAAAATTACCTAAATGTTCATCCAATGACACAAATGAACTTATTGGATGCACAAGATTTGTTAAAAACCCTAATTGGACAAGAATAAGCCTAAGGTGGACTTCATCCAATGACACAAACACACTTATTGGATGCACAAGAATGCTTGAAAACCCTAGTTGGAAAAGAATAAGCCCAGGGAGGACGAAAATGACCTAAATGTTCATCCAAAGACACGAACACACCTATTGGATGCACAAGATTTTTTAAAAACCCTAATGGGACAAGAATAAGCCTAGTGAGGACGAAAATGACCTAAATTTTCATCCAATGTCACAAAAACACCAATTGGATGCACATGGTTGGTTAAAAACCCTAATTGGACAAGAATAAACCTAGGGAGGACGAAAATGACCTAAATGTTCATCCAATGACACAAATGAACTTATTGGATGCAAAAAATTGGTTAAAAACCCTAATTGGACAACAATAAGCCTAAAGAGGACGAAAATGACATAAATGTACATCCAATGACACAAATGAACTTATTGGATGCACAAGATTGCTTAAAAACCCTAATTGGACAAGAATAAGCCATGGGAGGACGAAAATAACCTAATTGTTAATCTAATGACACAAACACACCTATTGGATCCACAAGATTGGTTAAAAACCCTAATTGGACAAGAATAAGCCTAGGGAGGAAGAAAAGGACCTAATTGTTTATCCAATGACACAAACACACCTATTGGATGAACAAGATTGGTTAAAAACCCTAATTGGACAAGAATAAGCCTCAAGAGGACAAAAATGACATAAATTTTCATCCAATGACACAAACACACCTATTGGATCCACAAGATTGGTTAAAAACCCTAATTGGACAAGAATAAGCCTAGGGAGGAAGAAAATGAACTAATTGTTAATCCAATGACACAAACACACCTATTGGATGCACAAGATTGGTTAAAAACCCTAATTGGACAAGAATAAGCCTAGGGTGGACGAAAATGACCTAAATGATCCTCCAATGACACAAACACACCTATTGGAAGCACAAGATTGGTTAAAAACCCTAATTGGACAAGAATAAGCCTAAAGAGGACGAAAATGACCTAAATGTTCATCCAATGACACAAATGAACTTATTGGATGCACAAGATTGGTTAAAAACCCTAATTGGACAAGAATAAGCCTAAGGTGGACGGAAATGACCTAAATGTTCATCCAATGACACAAATGACCTGATTGGATGCTCAAAAGTGGTTAAAAACCCTAATTGGACTTCAATAAGCCTAGGGAGGACGAAAATAACCTAAATGTTCATCCAATGACACAAATGAACTTATTGGATGCACAAGATTGTTTAAAAACCCTAATTGGACAAGAATAAGCTTATGGAGGACGAAAATGACCTAAATGTACATCCAATGACACAAATGAACTGATTGGATGCACAAAAGTGGTTAAAAACCCTAATTGGACTTCAATAAGCCTAGGGAGGACGAAAATAACCTAAATGTTCATCCAATGATACAAATGAACTTATTGGATGCACAAGATTGCTTAAAACCCTAATTGGACAAGAATAAGCCTAGGGAGGACGAAAATGACCTAAATGTTAATCCAATGACACAAACACATCTATTGGATGCACAAGATTTTTCAAAAACCCTAATTAGACAAGAATAAGCCTAGGGAGAACGAAAATGACCTAAATGTTCATCCAATGACACAAATGAAGTTATTGGATGCACAAGATTTGTTAAAAACCCTAATTGGAAAATAATAAGCCTAAAGAGGACGAAAATGACCTAAATGTTCATCCAATGACACAAATGAACTTATTTGATGCAAAAAATTTGTTAAAAACCCTAATTGGACAACAATAAGCCTAAAGGGGACGAAAATGTTCATCCAATGACACAAATGAACTTATTGGATGCACAAGATTGTTTAAAAACCCTAATTGGACAAAAATAAGCCTAAGGAGGACGAAAATGACCTAAATGTACATCCAATGACACAAATGAACAGATTGGATGCACAAAAGTGGTTAAAAACCCTAATTGGACTTCAATAAGCCTAGGGAGGACGAAAATAACCTAAATGTTCATCCAATGATACAAATGAACTTATTGGATGCACAAGATTGCTTAAAACCCTAATTGGACAAGAATAAGCCTAGGGAGGACGAAAATGACCTAAATGTTAATCCAATGACACAAACACATCTATTGGATGCACAAGATTTTTCAAAAACCCTAATTGGACAAGAATAAGCCTAGGGAGGACGAAAATGACCTAAATGATCATCCAATGACACAAATGAAGTTATTGGATGCACAAGATTTGTTAATAACCCTAATTGGACAAGAATAAGCCTAGGGAGGACGAAAATGACCTAAATGTTCATCCAATGACACAAATGAACTTATTGGATGCACAAGGTTGTTTAAAAACCCTAATTGGACAAGAATAAGCCTTTGGAGAACGAAAATGACCTAAATGTACATCCAATGACAAAAATGAACTGATACAAAAGTGGTTAAAAACCCTAATTGGACTTCAATAAGCCTAGGGAGGACGAAAATAACCTAAATGTTCATCCAATGATACAAATGAACTTATTGGATGCACAAGATTGCTTAAAACCCTAATTGGACAAGAATAAGCCTAGGGAGGACGAAAGTGGTTTGTGATGTGATGTAAGGTGACAGGCGTAATGATGATTTTTATAAAAATATCTAGATATTTATAAATATCTAGATATTTGTTTAGATATTTATTTTTATTATTATTATTATTATTATTTTTATTATTATTATATATATATGTGTATATATATATGAAAGGAAAAAAAAAAAAAAGAAAGAAAGGGAACTTTCATGTGCCTTCCATCTTTCCTCCACCTTTCTTCTTCTTCTCTCTCTGTTTGAAGAAAACAAAGCAAACCAAAGTCTTGGTTTTGAAAACAAAACAAACATAAATCTCAATTTATATACTAGATCTAAACTTCCATTCAAGAAGTGACAGAAGGGAAAGTTGCTCATTGCCACGCTGCGGTGCTAGTGAGCTAGTTTTCGATGCGGCGTCACGAACTTAAATTTTACCAGAATTAATTACGGTACCGTAATCGTGTGTTAGAGCTATCGTTAAGGTAAGGGCTCCTTCCAAACTTTTAGTTTGCATTTAGGACATTATTTGTGATTTTGTGGAAAAGAAATTTGATGTATTTGAGGTGTGATTTTGTGAAAAATTAATTTAATGTGATTATGTGTAATTTAGTGGAATTTAAATTGGAGATGTGGTTTGTGGTGATTCAAGTTTGGTGTGATTTATATGTTCATAATTATTATTATGAATTTTTGAGATGTAATTTATTTGTGGATTTTGTAGAAAATGAATTGATGAAATTTGGTGGTTTATGTGTAAAAATGTGGAGTTTTGAAATTGGGTGAGTTATGTTTTGAATTGTTGAAATTTAATTGAGGTGTTATATGTGTGTTGTGGAATTGAATTGATTGTTGTCGGTGTGAATTGGCAATAATTAAATTTGATGAGTTTGAGTTACGTAATGAGTTATTTTCAAATAAATGAGTTTGAACTGAAGTTGAAATTTTACGAAAAATTTAGAGTTGTTAAAGTTGTGAAAAAGTTCAAATTTTAACTAAGTTAAAGAGTTTGAGCAAAAAGATACATTGAAATTAAAAATGGTTAGAGGTTAAAATGTCACTCTTTTAATTACACTTTGATTGAGTTTAAATTGAAAAAAAATATAGAGTATTTTATTAACTCAAAAATTTCAGTGCTTTAATAGTCGAGTGTGTGTATGGGAAATTTTGACAATATTTATTTTATTTAGTTTTAATTAAATAATATAGATTATTTGGTTTTAAAACTTTGGTGTGTGAGAAAGATTTAATTTTGGAAATTTTGTTGTGTTTGGATTGGTTTTATTGTGAACAAGTTGTTATAAATATTCATGTTTATGTAGTTAGCTCCTTGAGTCTCGAAAAGGAATCGAGACCGTTGGCACCGAGTTAGCGGTGGGGAGAACTCTGATATATTAATGTTGTTGTAGTGATTTATGGTTGAAATTTTTGGAGATTAAATTTGGTGATTAATGTTTGAAAATTTGGAGATTAATATGGGTGATTTATGTTGGATTTGGGGAGAATTAAATTTAATTTGATTATGTGTTCATAATTGATATTATGAATTTTTTTTTGTGTGTTTGAGGTGTGGGGTGTGGTGATTTACGGTTGGTTTGATTTATGTGTTCGTAACGATTATTATGAATTTTTGGAGATGTGATTTATGTGTGGTTGTGGAAATTTTAATTGGTGTGAATAAATATGTTTGAGTATGCTCTGTGTTGTGTTTGAAAAATCATTAGTGTTAAATGAGTATTAAAAATGGGGAATCTTTTAATAGTTGCATTTACTTAATGATTGTGGTGAAAAGAGTCAGAGTATGCTCATGCATTTCGTAGTTCATGGTGACCGCGATGGGGCCATGGTGATAGTGGTGACCGTGATGGGCCACGGGATGATGCCATGTGAATTGTTGGTTTATCTTATCCTTGCGGGGATTGTCGCGTCGTGCTGATCTGTGAGAGATTGCACTCTAGAATGTGCTGATCTGTGAGTGATTGCACTCTAGAAAATCGTGCTGGTCTGTGAGAGACTGCACGCTGGTAAATTGTGTTGGTCTGTGAGCGACTGCACTCTTGTATGTCGTGCTGGTCTGTGAGAGACTGCACGCTAGTAAATCGTGTTGATCCGTGAGAGATTGCACCTTGGTAATTAGTATTGGTCTGTGAGAGGCTGTACAATTATGATTTACGCCCCTTCGAGGAGGGTTTTGGTTTGGAATTCTGGAATCATGCATTTTGGCATATACGCATTGCATTAGAGTGTTTCACATGTGAGTTATGTTTGTTATGCTATGATGATTGTATATACATATTCGATTGTTGTTGTGATTTGTCGTAATTACTTTGAGGTGTGAAGTTGGGTTGATTAAGTTTGGATGTAATTATTTGTTTATAATTGATTTAATGAATATTCGAAGTGTTGATTGATTCAGAGCTATTTTAGAACTGAAAATCTGCATTTTTTTCGGTTGTATTTGGCTATGATAGTGCAGTTTGTTAAAACTTCATTTTTCAACATCGTTTATGCATTTTTGGACATATGAAAACCCTTTCGAGGAGTATGCTAAGGAGAAAGGTTCTTTTTGAGCATTTGAAAATATAAGAATTTTGCTATGTGATATTTGTTAATTTCGGTTGGTGACCTTTACAATTATTGTGGAAATCTGGGCTTTGCCCTCAGAGGGGAAACAGGATCATCCTACCGGTTAGTACCCTGGAGATGTGTAGCTTTTGTAGCATGATCAGATTAGGTGGTTGTATAAGGACTAGATGTCTTTCTTTTGTGATTGTATTTATTTCATTTTGGAAGATTGTATCCATGCTTAATATGTTTGATGTCTTTTCTTTTGATGGGCCCATGTACCACTTTTGATGTGACGTGGGGAGAGTTAAAATTCTTAGGGCAGTGCTTTTGTATAGGTATGCCAAGAATACCCCAGGGGTATGAGCTATGTCTGATAGGGCTCATAGCTCCTGTGTATTTTGATGTTTGAATACTTGGGATTTTTATTTCAAAAACTATTCCGCTGCTTGTAAATATTTGTTGATTTTGTCGTTATGTTACGACTTAAATATTTATCCAAAAGTATTTTCTTTGTTTAGAAAAAAAATAAATAAATACACTCGCATTGTTAAAAATCGGGGTGTTACATTGTGGTATCAGAGCTTTGGTTTGGATTTCTTTGGGATTGTGGAGTTTTGGTTATAGATTGTAGGTCAACTTGTAGGTTGAGAGTCGTTATCTGATCATGCGTCGGGGTAATTGGTCTGAGTTGTCAGATCAGGGGTAGTTATTATGTATTAATGTAGTCGAAAGTTATTTTAGGAACTATTATAAAGGGTGTTTGAGATTTATTCTTGATGTTGGTTTTGAGGAAACAATGCATCCAAGAAGGGATTACGCTGCAAGAGTCAACATCAACGGGGATGATCAAGTGACTGAAGCTATGAACAACATGGTTGCTTTTGTTGCTGCACAAACTGCTGCAAGGACTCTGCATGATCTGAAGAAGAGGGAAAGAGAGATATGTGCTGTTGCGTCAAGGGGATTGGAAGATTTTCGTCGTTACCATCCTCCAAAGTTCAAGGGTGATGAGAACTCAGAAAAAGCTTATTAGTGGATTCAAGAAGTGGAAAAGATCTTCGAGATGACAGATTGTCAGGCAGAGTTGAAGCGAATCATGATGGCATGGAATTTATGAAGTGGTTCCAAGGACAAAGAAGCTATGTGTTGGTGTTAACTCGAAGATGATGAGTATGGATGGATTAACATTAGACTAATAAGGGATTTTCAAGTAAAGATCTAAGTGGAGGACTTTTGTTAAGAAAAGTATTAGATTTTTCTTGGTAGATTTCAGGATAAAACTGGATGAAGTTTGATAACTGTCAAAGAGATGTGAACATCATGGAATTGTTAAGAAGATGAGGCTTCCTTTTGGAATATCATTTGGTGCTTAGGTGTCCAGGAAGAGGCTTGTATTGAAGTTAAGGGGAACTGCACGTTAGGGGGTATATACCAC
>JBBPBR010000001.1:27882832-27911673 GCA_037974775.1 Cicer pinnatifidum | reverse complement strand
TTTTCTTGGTAGATTTCAGGATAAAACTGGATGAAGTTTGATAACTGTCAAAGAGATGTGAACATCATGGAATTGTTAAGAAGATGAGGCTTCCTTTTGGAATATCATTTGGTGCTTAGGTGTCCAGGAAGAGGCTTGTATTGAAGTTAAGGGGAACTGCACGTTAGGGGGTATATACCACATTGGTTAGATAAAGTACACTTTGAGGAATAGTCAATACCTTGAGGGGTAAGGTCGAGCATTCGAGTTAAACTAGATTCACAACTTAGATTGTTAAGAATGAATCTCATGACGATTATAAGAGGGGAAATATATATTTATTTGATAAGTGACAAATCTCTGTATGGTTTAGGAGATGGTAAGTACGGATAGTGATTTTAGATGAAACTATAGACGCATAAGTGTGAATTTATGGTGATGTCTAGACAAACATGAAGAGTTAAGATTTGATGTATTGAACCGCGTGTTACTATTAAGTGGAATTGAAAGTACATAGTACGAGAATACTTAGAGATTATAACAATGTAAGCTTCGAGAGTCTATTAAAGGATGGTAATTATTAGGAGAATGTTAATGTTTTGATAGGTCTGAGGGATTATTTGAGACTTGATTTAGTATCCTAAGATGGTTGATCTTTAAGTCAATGATTTAAAATCCACAAGGTTGGATCGAGGACCAAGTAATGCCCAAAACGGGTATGATTGAGGTAGTTGAGATAGGCAAGTGATAAATAATTCATGTTATGGATGAAAGTGTTTGAAGATTTACTAAAAAGGTCGGGTTATGATTAGAAGAGTTTTTATTAGTGAGATTACTAATACAGTTAGAGTCAATGATGAATACAACCTCGTATTGTATCTTAAGATGAAATTGATGGAATTAGACAGTGTGATGAGTATTTGGAGATTTCGAGGATCATATTTTAAAATTTTATTTAGTGATAGAAAGTGAAAAAGAAGAAATATAACAAATAATTTATGGTTTAGATGTTGGTCTTGGGAAGTCAAATGTTAAGATTTAAAATGAGTGTTTCAGTTACTAGATACGATGAAAGGTATGTGGGTCTTTGAGATATTTTACTGCAAATTTTTGAGGATGAGGTTTATAGGTAATTATTCCTTGGGAGATGCTTATTGGGAACGAATAAGAATCAAACAAGTGAACCAAATTTTGGAAAGTGTGCCAAGAAAATGTGTCAGAACAGCACATGGAGATGTAGCTTATGACAATTAAAGATTCGTGAAGGGAATTATCTCACTCGTGATTTAGATATTGTTATTATAAGGGTATGCGAAGGATTCAAAGGCACTAATTGAGTGCATGTCATGGGGGTTGTTATTATATTCACCAATCAACAGAGTTTAATGTTTGGTTGATAGGGAAGAATTGAGCACGAAATGGAAAAGTTTGGTGGGAACTAGTAAGGCTTGATTTATTGAAATCACTATAATGAAGATGTATCAAGGTAGAAATTTAAGGTTTGTATAAATGGAAAAGTAATGGAGTGAATACAATATGTTTTACCCGTCATGATGAAAAGATAATCATCAAGCTGCAAATAAAGGACATGACGGAAATGAGAAGTATCAGAATGAATGTTGGTAGTAGATGTGAGAAAATTATTTTTGGGTTTGTCCAGAATTGCGAAGTATGTAGGAAATGGATTAGTGAAGTGTGAATTTGAGGTGTTAAGGCATGAGACAAATGTAGTTCTTAATCATGAATGAAATTCAAGTTGGATTTTGTTGGAGACGTGACTCATGAACGAAGCACTAAACCTGAACGAAGTTTGTATGTTGTAGGTGGTATAGTTCTGGAATGTTGTCGAAATTTTTTTTTGAGGAAGCTTTGATCACCAAGCAAATGTGGGGATGCAATTATTAGAGTTATAATTAGAACCACATACGGATAAGAACACAGTGGTTTGGCGTAATTATGCGACTAAAGAGAAATCGAGGATTTGTGGACCATGGAGATATTTATGAGTTCTCGGCAGTAATAATTGGATGATTCGTACCAAGTGGATGTATACGAGGCTATGTGACATAACTATGGACGATAGGATCAAAGTTATAGGAAAATAAGGAAAAACTCAGTGGAGCTTGAGAAGATTGTTTGACCGCTTGTGCATTAGAATAACCTTAAGTGGAAGTCACAAAGAGCGTTATTACAGTTCGGTTAAGATAGTTTAAGCCACCATCATGGTTGTCGGCTACTTATTGACAAATTGAGGAACTGATCATCCTTAATCTCTTGTTGATAGTAACAAAATCATGTTGAATGGAACGAACGAATCATACCGGCTATGGTAATGAATAGAGTTATTAAGCACCCTATGAAAAGGGGTAAGCAACAGTTTCTTCCAGTGGGCCTGGCAAAACAAGTTATGACTTGTAAGTTGAATTTGAGTACAAACCTAGTGTGGATTGTTACTCGTACTTTATGTTTCGAGGACGAAACTTCTTTTTGGAGGGTAGTAATGTAAGACCCTTAATTTAAAATTATAATTTATGAATCTTTGGGAATTTTGTATCGAATTTCTAAGTCTTTTTAGCCAATTTTATGATATTTTGTGAGTTAAATGCCAAAAATATCTTTTTAGAGACTCGATTAAAATTATTCCCCGATTAATAATTTTATTTAATTACGGCGAATCTTTCGTTGAAGAAAAAAATTTCTGAGATGCAGCATTTTTCAGAAAAATTCATCTGCCCATCGAATTACGGCGAGAGTAGATATTTTTTTGAAAAAGTGGTTTGTGATGTGATGTAAGGTGACAGGCGTAATGATGATTTTTATAAAAATATCTAGATATTTATAAATATCTAGATATTTGTTTAGATATTTATTTTTATTATTATTATTATTATTATTATTATTATTATTATTATTATTATTATTATATGTGTATATATATATATATGAAAGGCAAAAAAAAAAAAAGAAAGAAAGGGAACTTTCACGTGCCTTCCATCTTTCCTCCACCTTTCTTCTTCTTCTCTCTCTGTTTGAAGAAAACAAAGCAAACCAAAGTCTTGGTTTTGAAAACAAAACAAACATAAATCTCAATTTATATACTAGATCTAAACTTCCATTCAAGAAGTGACAGAAGGGAAAGTTGCTCATTGCCACGCTGCGGTGCTAGTGAGCTAGTTTTCGATGCGGCGTCACGAACTTAAATTTTACCAGAATTAATTACGGTACCGTAATCGTGTGTTAGAGCTATCGTTAAGGTAAGGGCTCCTTCCAAACTTTTAGTTTGCATTTAGGACATTATTTGTGATTTTGTGGAAAAGAAATTTGATGTATTTGAGGTGTGATTTTGTGAAAAATTAATTTAATGTGATTATGTGTAATTTAGTGGAATTTAAATTGGAGATGTGGTTTGTGGTGATTCAAGTTTGGTGTGATTTATATGTTCATAATTATTATTATGAATTTTTGAGATGTAATTTATTTGTGGATTTTGTAGAAAATGAATTGATGAAATTTGGTGGTTTATGTGTAAAAATGTGGAGTTTTGAAATTGGGTGAGTTATGTTTTGAATTGTTGAAATTTAATTGAGGTGTTATATGTGTGTTGTGGAATTGAATTGATTGTTGTCGGTGTGAATTGGCAATAATTAAATTTGATGAGTTTGAGTTACGTAATGAGTTATTTTCAAATAAATGAGTTTGAACTGAAGTTGAAATTTTACGAAAAATTTAGAGTTGTTAAAGTTGTGAAAAAGTTCAAATTTTAACTAAGTTAAAGAGTTTGAGCAAAAAGATACATTGAAATTAAAACTGGTTAGAGGTTAAAATGTCACTCTTTTAATTACACTTTGATTGAGTTTAAAAAGAAAAAAAAATATAGAGTATTTTATTAACTCAAAAATTTCAGTGCTTTAATAGTCGAGTGTGTGTATGGGAAATTTTGACAATATTTATTTTATTTAGTTTTAATTAAATAATATAGATTATTTGGTTTTAAAACTTTGGTGTGTGAGAAAGATTTAATTTTGGAAATTTCGTTGTGTTTGGATTGGTTTTATTGTGAACAAGTTGTTATAAATATTCATGTTTATGTAGTTAGCTCCTTGAGTCTCGAAAAGGAATCGAGACCGTTGGCACCGAGTTAGCGGTGGGGAGAACTCTGATATATTAATGTTGTTGTAGTGATTTATGGTTGAAATTTGTGGAGATTAAATTTGGTGATTAATGTTTGAAAATTTGGAGATTAATATGGGTGATTTATGTTGGATTTGGGGAGAATTAAATTTAATTTGATTATGTGTTCATAATTGATATTATGAATTTTTTTTTGTGTGTTTGAGGTGTGGGGTGTGGTGATTTACGGTTGGTGTGATTTATGTGTTCGTAACGATTATTATGAATTTTTGGAGATGTGATTTATGTGTGGTTGTGGAAATTTTAATTGGTGTGAATAAATATGTTTGAGTATGCTCTGTGTTGTGTTTGAAAAATCATTAGTGTTAAATGAGTATTAAAAATGGGGAATCTTTTAATAGTTGCATTTACTTAATGATTGTTGTGAAAAGAGTCAGACTATGCTCATGCATTTCGTAGTACATGGTGACCGCGATGGGGCCATGGTGATAGTGGTGACCGTGATGGGCCACGGGATGATGCCATGTGAATTGTTGGTTTATCTTATCCTTGCGGGGATTGTCGCGTCGTGCTGATCTGTGAGAGATTGCACTCTAGAATGTGCTGATCTGTGAGTGATTGCACTCTAGAAAATCGTGCTGGTCTGTGAGAGACTGCACGCTGGTAAATTGTGCTGGTCTGTGAGCGACTGCACTCTTGTATGTCGTGCTGGTCTGTGAGAGACTGCACGCTAGTAAATCGTGCTGATCCGTGAGAGATTGCACCTTGGTAATTAGTATTGGTCTGTGAGAGGTTGTACAATTATGATTTACGCCCCTTCGAGGAGGGTTTTGGTTTGGAATTCTGGAATCATGCATTTTGGCATATACGCATTGCATTAGAGTGTTTGACATGCGAGTTATGTTTGTTATGCTATGATGATTGTATATACATATTCGATTGTTGTTGTGATTTGTCGTAATTGCTTTGAGGTGTGAAGTTGGGTTGATTAAGTTTTGATGTAATTATTTGTTTATAATTGATTTAATGAATATTCGAAGTGTTGATTGATTCAGAGCTATTTTAGAACTGAAAATCTGCATTTTTTTCGGTTGTATTTGGCTATGATAGTGCAGTTTGTTAAAACTTCATTTTTCAACATTGTTTATGCATTTTTGGACATATGAAAACCCTTTCGAGGAGTATGCTAAGGCGAAAGGTTCTTTTTGAGCATTTGAAAATATAAGAATTTTGCTATGTGATATTTGTTAATTTCGGTTGGTGACCTTTACAATTATTGTGGAAATCTGGGCTTTGCCCTCAGAGGAGAAACAGGATCATCCTACCGGTTAGTACCCTGGAGATGGGAAAGTAGTTAGTCATACCTGACCGAAGCTGTGTCAGGAGGATCTTGCGGGGCGCGTGGAGATCACCCGGGTTGTGTAGCTTTTGTAGCATGATCAGATTAGGTGGTTGTATAAGGACTAGATGTCTTTCTTTTGTGATTGTATTTATTTCATTTTGGAAGATTGTATCCATGCTTAAACTGTTTGATGTCTTTTCTATTGATGGGCCCATGTACCACTTTTGATGTGACGTGGGGAGAGTTAAAATTCTTGGGGCAGTGCTTTTGTATAGGTCTGCCAAGAATACCCCAGGGGTATGAGCTATGTCTGATAGGGCTCACAGCTCCGGTGTATTTTGATGTTTGAATACTTGGGATTTTTATTTCAAAAACTATTCCGCTTCTTGTAAATATTTGTTGATTTTGTCGTTATGTTACGACTTAAATATTTATCCAAAAGTATTTTCTTTGTTTAGAAAAAAAAAAATAAATACACTCGCATTGTTAAACCTAAATGTTCATCCAATGATACAAATGTTCATCCAATGATACAAATGAACTTATTGGATGCACAAGATTGCTTAAAACCCTAATTGGACAAGAATAAGCCTAGGGAGGACGAAAATGACCTAAATGTTAATCCAATGACACAAACACATCTATTGGATGCAGAAGATTTTTCCAAAACCCTAATTAGACAAGAATAAGCCTAGGGAGGACGAAAATGACCTAAATGTTCATCCAATGACACAAATGAAGTTATTGGATGCACAAGATTTGTTAAAAACCCTAATTGGACAATAATAAGCCTAAAGAGGACGAAAATGACCTAAATGTTCATCCAATGACACAAATGAACTTATTGGATGCAAAAAATTTGTTAAAAACCCTAATTGGACAACAATAATCCTAAAGGGGACGAAAATGTTCATCCAATGACACAAATGAACTTATTGGATGCACAAGATTGTTTAAAAACCCTAATTTGACAAGAATAAGCCTTGGGAGGACGAAAATGACCTAAATGTTCATCCAATGACACAAACACACCTATTGGATGCACAAGATTGTTTAAAAACCCTAATTGGACAAAAATAAGCCTAAGGAGGACGAAAATGACCTAAATGTACATCCAATGACACAAATGAACTGATTGGATGCACAAAAGTGGTTAAAAACCCTAATTGGACTTCAATAAGCCTAGGGAGGACGAAAATAACCTAAATGTTCATCCAATGATACAAATGAACTTATTGGATGCACAACATTGCTTAAAACCCTAATTGGACAAGAATAAGCCTAGGGAGGACGAAAATGACCTAAATGTTAATCCAATGACACAAACACATCTATTGGATGCACAAGATTTTTCAAAAACCCTAATTGGACAAGAATAAGCCTAGGGAGGACGAAAATGACCTAAATGTTCATCCAATGACACAAATGAAGTTATTGGATGCACAAGATTTGTTAAAAACCCTAATTGGACAAGAATAAGCCTAAAGAGGACGAAAATGACCTAAATGTTCATCCAATGACACAAATGAACTTATTGGATGCAAAATATTGGTTAAAAACCCTAATTGGACAACAATAAGCCTAAACGGGACGAAAATGTTCATCCAATGACACAAACACACCTATTGGATGCACAAGATTGTTTAAAAACCCTAATTGGACAAAAATAAGCCTAAGGAGGACGAAAATGACCTAAATGTACATCCAATGACACAAATGAACTGATTGGATGCACAAAAGTGGTTAAAAACCCTAATTGGACTTCAATAAGCCTAGGGAGGACGAAAATAACCTAAATGTTCATCCAATGATACAATTGAACTTATTGGATGCACAAGATTGCTTAAAACCCTAATTGGACAAGAATAAGCCTAGGGAAGACGAAAATGACCTAAATGTTAATCCAATGACACAAACACATCTATTGGATGCACAAGATTTTTCAAAAACCCTAATTGGATAAGAATAAGCCTAGGGAGGACGAAAATGACCTAAATGTTCATCCAATGACACAAATGAAGTTATTGGATGCACAAGATTTGTTAAAAACCCTAATTAGACAAGAATAAGCCTAAAGAGGACGAAAATGACCAAAATGTTCATCCAATGACACAAATGAACTTATTGGATGGAAAAAATTGGTTAAAAACCCTAATTGGACAACAATAAGCCTAAAGGGGACGAAAAAGTTCATCCAATGACACAAATGAACTTATTGGATGCACAAGATTGTTTAAAAACCCTAATTTGACAAGAATAAGTCTTGGGAGGAGGAAAATGACCTAAATGTTCATCCAATGACAGAAACAAACCTATTGGATGCACAAGATTGTTTAAAAACCCTAATTGGACAAAAATAAGCCTAAGGAGTACGAAAATGACCTAAATGTACATCCAATGACACAAATGAACTAATTGGATGCACAAAAGTGGTTAAAAACCCTAATTGGAATTCAATAAGCCTAGGGAGTACGAATATAACCTAAATGTTCATCCAATGATACAAATGAACTTATTGGATACACAAGATTGCTTAAAACCCTAATTGGACAAGAATAAGCCTAAGGAGGACGAAAATGACCTAAATGTTCATCCAAACACACAAACACACCTATTGGATGCACAAGATTGGTTAAAAACCCTAATTGGACAAGAAGAAGTCTAGGGAGGACGAAAATGACCTAAATGTTCATCCAATGACACAAATGAACTTATTGGATGCACAGGCTTTGTTAAAAACCCTAATTGGACAAGAATAAGCCTAAAGAGGACGAAAATGACCTAAATGTACATCCAATGACACAAACACACCTATTGGAAGCACATGATTGGTTAAAAACCCTAATTGGACAAGAATAAGCCTAGGGAGGACGAAAATGACCTAAATGTTCATCCAATGACACAAATGAAGTTATTGGATGCACAAGATTTGTTAAAAACCCTAATTGGACAAGAATAAGCCTAAAGAGGACGAAAATGACCTAAATGTTCATCCAATGACACAAATGAACTTATTGAATGCAAAAAATTGGTTAAAAACCCTAATTGGACAACAATATGCCTAAAGGGGACGAAAATGTTCATCCAATGACACAAATGAACTTATTGGATGCACTAGATTGTTTAAAAACCCTAATTGGACAAGGATAAACCTTGGGAGGACGAAAATGACCTAAATGTTCATCCAATGACACAAACACACCTATTGGATGCACAAGATTGTTTAAAGACCCTAATTGGACAAAAATAAGCCTATGGAGGACGAAAATGACCTAAATGTACATCCAATGACACAAATGAACTGATTGGATGCTCAAAAGTGGTTAAAAACCCTAATTGGACTTCAATAAGCCTAGGGAGGGCGAAAATAACCTAAATGTTCATCCAATGATACAAATGAACTTATTGGATGCACAAGATTGCTTAAAACCCTAATTGGACAAAAATAAGCCTACGGAGGACGAAAATGACCTAAATGTTCATCCAATGACACAAATGAACTTATTGGATGCACATGATTTGTTAAAAACCCTAATTGGACAAGAATAAGCCTAAGGTGGACTTCATCCAATGACACAAACACACCTATTGGATGCACAGGCTTTGTTAAAAACCCTAATTGGAAAAGAATAAGCCTAAGGAGGACGAAAATGACCTACATGTACATCCAATGACACAAATGAACTTATTGGATGCACAAGATTGGTTAAAAACCCTAATTGGACAAGAATAAGCCTAGGGTGGACGAAAATGACCTAAATGTTCATCCAATGACACATACACACCTATTGGAAGCACAAGATTGGTTAAAAACACTAATTGGACAAGAATAAGCCTATGGAGGACGAAAATGACCTAAAGTTTCATCCAATGACACAAACACACCAATTGGATGCACATGGTTGGTTAAAAACCCTAATTGGACAAGAATAAGCCTAGGGAGGACGAAAATGACCTAAATGTTCATCCAATGACACAAATGAACTTATTGGATGCACAAGATTTGTTAAAAACCCTAATTGGACAAGAATAAGCCTAAGGTCGACTTCATCCAATGACACAAACACACCTATTGGAAGCACAAGATTGGTTAAAAACCCTAATTGGACAAAAATAAGCCTAAAGAGGACGAAAATGACCTAAATGTTCATCCAATGACAGAAATGAACTTATTGGATGCAAAAAATTGGTTAAAAACCCTAATTGGACAACAATAAGCCTAAAGAGGACGAAAATGACATAAATTTTCATCCAATGACACAAATGAACTTATTGGATGCACAAGATTGGTTAAAAACCCTAATTGGACAAGAATAACCCTATGGTGGACGAAAATGACCTAAATGTTCATCCAATGACACAAACACACTTATTGGATGCACAAGATTGCTTAAAAACCCTAATTGG
This sequence comes from Cicer pinnatifidum, assembly GCA_037974775.1. Lineage (NCBI taxonomy): Eukaryota > Viridiplantae > Streptophyta > Magnoliopsida > Fabales > Fabaceae > Cicer > Cicer pinnatifidum. Next base: position 27,901,814 of record JBBPBR010000001.1, on the reverse strand, counting down.
ACAAGAATAATCCTAGGGAGGAAAAAAATGACCTAAACTTTCATCCAATGACACAAATGAACTTATTGGATGCACAAGATTGTTTAAAAACCCTAATTGGACAACAATGAGCCTAGGGAGGACGAAAATGACCTAAATGTTCATCCAAAGACACAAACACACCTATTGGATGCACAAGATTGGTTAAAAACGCTAATTGGACAAGAATAAGCCTTGGGAAAACGAAAATGACCTAGATGTTCATTCAAAGACACAAACACACCTATTGGATGCACAAGATTGGTTAAAAACCCTAATTGGACAAGAATAATCCTAGGGAGGACGAAAATGACCTAAATGTTCATCCAAAGACACAAATGAACTTATTGGATGCACAGGCTTTGTTAAAAACCCGTATTGGACAAGAATAAGCCTAAGGAGGACGAAAATGACCTAAATGTACATCCAATGACACAAACACACCTTTTGGAAGCACATGATTGGTTAAAAACCCTAATTGGACAAGAATAAGCCTAGGGAGGATGAAAATGACCTAAATGTTCATCCAATGACACAAATGAAGTTATTGGATGCACAAGATTTGTTAAAAACCCTAATTGGACAAGAATAAGCCTAAAGAGGACGAAAATGACCTAAATGTTCGTCCAATGACACAAATGAACTTATTGGATGCAAAAAATTGGTTAAAAACCCTAATTGGACAACAATATGCCTAAAGGGGACGAAAATGTTCATCCAATGACACAAATGAACTTAATGGATGCACAAGATTGTTTAAAAACCCAAATTGGACAAGGATATGCTTTGGGAGGACGAAAATGACCTAAATGTTCATCCAATGACACAAACACACATATTGGATGCACAAGATTGTTTAAAAACCCTAATTGGACACAAATAAGCCTAAGGAGGACGAAAATGACCTAAATGTACATCCAATGACACAAATGAACTGATTGAATGCACAAAAGTGGTTAAAAACCCTAATTGGACTTCAATAAGCCTAGGGAGGACGAAAATAACCTAAATGTTCATCCAATGATACAAATGAACTTATTGGATGCACAAGATTGCTTAAAAACCCTAATTGGACAAGAATAAGCCTACGGAGGACGAAAATGACCTAAATGTTAATCCAATGACACAAACACATCTATTGGATGCATAAGATTTTTAAAAACCCTAATTGGACAAGAATAAGCCTAGGGAGGACGAAAATGACCTAAATGTTCATCCAAAGACACAAACACACCTATTGGATGCACAAGATTGGATAAAAACCATAATTGGACAAGAAGAAGCCTAGGAAGGACGAGAATGACCTAAATGTTCATCCAATGACACAAATGAACTTATTGGATGCACAGGCTTTGTTAAAAACCCTAATTGGACAAGAATAAGCCTAAGGAGGACGAAAATGACCTAAATGTACATCCAATGACACAAATGAACTTATTGGATGCACAAGATTGGTTAAAAACCCTAATTGGACAAGAATGAGCCTAGGGAGGACGAAAATAATCTAAATGTTCATCCAAAGAGACAAAGACACCTATTGGATGTACAATATTGGTTAAAAACCCTAATTGGACAAGAATATGCCTAGGGAGGATGAAAATGACGTAAAGTTTCATCCAATGACACAAACACACCAATTGGATGCACATGGTTGGTTAAAAACCCTAATTGGACAAGAATAAGCCTAGGGAGGACGAAAATGACCTAAATGTTCATCCAATGGCACAAATAAACTTATTGGATGCACAAGATTTGTTAAAAACCCTAATTGGACAAGAATAAGCCTAAGGTGGACTGCATCCAATGACACAAACACACTTATTGGATGCACAAGAATGGTTAAAAACCCTAATAGGACAAGAATAAGCCCAGGGAGGACAAAAATGACCTAAATGTTCATCCAAAGACACGAACACACCTATTGGATGCACAAGATTTTTTAAAAACCCTAATGGGACAAGAATAAGCCTAGGGAGGACGAAAATGACCTAAATTTTCATCCAATGACACAAACACACCAATTGGATGCACATGGTTGGTTAAAAACCCTAATTGGACAAGAATAAGCCTAGGGATGACGAAAATGACCTAAATGTTCTTCCAATGACACAACTGAACTTATTGGATGCAAAAAATTGGTTAAAAACCCTAATTGGACAACAATAAGCCTAAAGAGGACGAAAATGACATAAATGTTCATCCAATGATACAAATGAACTTATTGGATGCACATGATTGCTTAAAAACCCTAATTGGACAAGAATAAGCCTTGGGAGGACGAAAATAACCTAATTGTTAATCCAATGACACAAACACACCTATTGGATGCACAAGATTGGTTAAAAACCCTAATTGGAAAAGAAGAAGCCTAGGGATGACGAAAATAACCTAAATGTTCATCCAATGACACAAACACACTTATTGGAAGCACAAGCTTTGTTAAAAACCCTAATTGGACAAGAAAAAGCCTAAGGAGGACGAAAATGACCTAAATGTACATTCAATGACACAAACACACCTATTGGAAGCACATGATTGGTTAAAAACCCTAATTGGATAAGAATAAGCCTAGGGAGCACGAAAATGACCTAAATGTTCATCCAATGACACAAATGAAGTTATTGGATGCACAAGATTTGTTAAAAACCCTAATTGGACAAGAATAAGCCTAAAGAGGATGAAAATGACCTAAATGTTCATCCAATGACACAAATGAACTTATTGGATGCAAAAAATTGGTTAAAAACCCTAATTGGACAACAATATGCCTAAAGGGGACGAAAATGTTCATCCAATGACACAAATGAACTTATTGGATGCACAAGATTGTTTAAAAACCCTAATTGGACAAGGATATGCCTTGGGAGGACGAAAATGACCTAAATGTTCATCCAATGACACAAACACAACTATTGGATGCACAAGATTGTTTAAAAACCCTAATTGGACACAAATAAGCCTAAGGAGGACGAAAATGACCTAAATGTACATCCAATGACACAAATGAACTGATTGAATGCACGAAAGTGGTTAAAAACTTTAATTGGACTTCAATAAGCCTAAGGAGGACGAAAAATAACCTAAATGTTCATCCAATGATACAAATAAACTTATTGGATGCACAAGATTGCTTAAAAACCCTAATTGGACAAAAATAAGCCTACGGAGGACGAAAATGACCTAAATGTTAATCCAATGACACAAACACATCTATTGGATGCATAAGATTTTTAAAAACCCTAATTGGACAAGAAGAAGCCTAGGGAGAACGAGAATGACCTAAATGTTCATCCAATGACGCAAATGAACTAATTGGATGCACAGGCTTTGTTAAAAACCCTAATTGGACAAGAATAAGCCTAAAGAGGACGAAAATGACCTAAATGTACATCCAATGACACAAATGAACTTATTGGATGCACAAGATTGGTTAAAAACCCTAATTGGACAAGAATAAACCTAGGGAGGACGAAAATAATCTAAATGTTCATCCAAAGAGACAAAGACACCAATTGGATGTACAATATTGGTTAAAAACCCTAATTGGACAAGAATAAGCCTAGGGAGGATGAAAATGACCTAAAGTTTCATCCAATGACACAAACACACCAATTGGATGCACATGGTTGGTTAAGAACCCTAATTGGAAAAGAATAAGCCTAGGGAGGACGAAAATGACCTAAATATTCATCCAATGACACAAATAAACTTATTGGATGCACAAGATTTTTTAAAAACCCAAATTGGACAAGAATAAGCCTAAGGTGGACTTCATCCAATGACACAAACACACTTATTGGATGCACAAGAATGGTTAAAAACCCTAATAGGACAACAATAAGCCCAGGGAGGACGAATATGACCTATATTTTCATCCAAAGACATGAACACACCTATTGGATGCACAAGATTTTTTAAAAACCCTAATGGGACAAGAATAAGCCTAGGGAGGACGAAAATGACCTAAATTTTCATCCAATGACACTAACACACCAAATGGATGCACATGGTTGGTTAAAAACCCTAATTGGACAAGAATAAGCCTAGGGAGGACGAAAATGACCTAAATGTTCATCCAATGACACAAATGAACTTATTGGATGCAAAACATTGGTTAAAAACCCTAATTGGACAACAATAAGCCTAAAGAGGACGAAAATGACATAAATGTTCATCCAATGACACAAATGAACATATTGGATGCACATGATTGCTTAAAAACCCTAATTGGACAAGAATAAGCCTTGGGAGGACGAAAATAACCTAATTGTTAATCCAATGACACAAACACACTTATTGGATGCAAAAGATTGGTTAAAAACCCTAATTGGACAAGAAAAAGCCTAGGGAGGACGAAAATGACCTAAATTATCATCCAAAGACAAAAACACACTTATTGGATGCACAAGATTGGTTAAAAACCCTAATTGGACAAGAATAAGCCTAGGGAGGAAGAAAATGACCTAAACGTTCATTCAATGACACAAACACACTAATTGGATGCACAAGATTTGTTAAAAACCATAATTGGACAAGAATAAGCCTAAAGAGGACGAAAATGACCTAAATGTTCATCCAATGACACAAATGAACTTATTGGATGCAAAAAATTGGTTAAAAACCCTAATTGGACAACAATAAGCCTAAATAGGACGAAAATGACCTAAATGTTCATCCAATGACACAAATGAACTTATTGGATGCACAAGATTGTTTAAAAACCCTAATTGGACAAGAATAAGCCTAAGGTGGACGAAAATAACCTAAATGTTCATCCAATGACACAAACACACTTATTGGATGCACAAGATTGGTTAAAAACCCTAATTGGACAAGAATAAGCCTAGGGAGGAAGAAAATGACCTAAATGTTTATCCAATGACACAAACGAACTTATTAGATGCACAAGATTTGTTAAAACCCCTAATTGGACAAGAATAAGCCTACGGGGGACGAAAATGACCTAAATGTACATCCAATTACACAAATGAACTTATTGGATGCACAAGATAGCCTAAAAACCCTAATTGGACAAGAATAAGCCTTGGGAGGACGAAAATGACATAAATGTTAATCCAATGACACAAACACATCTATTGGATGCACAAGATTTTTTAAAAACCCTAATTGGACAAGAATAATCCTAGGGAGGACGAAAATGACCGAAATGTTCATCCAAAGACACTAACACACTTATTGGATGCACAAGATTGGTTAAAAACCCTAATTGGACAAGAATAAGCCTAGGGAGGAAGAAAATGACCTAAATGTTCATCCAATGACACAAACACACCAATTCGATGCACAAGATTTGTTAAAAATCCTAATTGGACAAGAATAAGCCTAAAGAGGACGAAAATGACCTAAATGTTCATCCAATGACACAAATGAACTTATTGGATGCAAAAAATTGGTTAAAAACCCTAATTGGTCAACAATAAGCATAAATAGGACGAAAATGACCTAAATGTTCATCCAATGACACAAATGAACTTATTGGATGCACAAGATTGTTTAAAAACCCTAATTGGACAGGAATAAGCCATGGAAGGACGAAAATGACCTAAATGTTCATCCAATGACACAAACACACCTATTGGATGCACAAGGTTGTTTAAAAACCCTAATTGGACAAGAATAAGCCTACGGAGGACGAAAAGGACCTAAATCCTAAGGTGGACTTCATCCAATGACACAAACACACTTATTGGATGCACAAGAATGGTTAAAAACCCTAATAGGACAAGAATAAGCCCAGGGAGGACGAATATGACCTATATTTTCATCCAAAGACATGAACACACCTATTGGATGCACAAGATTTTTTAAAAACCCTAATGGGACAAGAATAAGCCTAGGGAGGACGAAAATGACCTAAATTTTCATCCAATGACACTAACACGTCAATTGGATGCACATGGTTGGTTAAAAACCCTAATTGGACAAGAATAAGCCTAGGGAGGACGAAAATGACCTAAATGTTCATCCAATGACACAAATGAACTTATTGGATGCAAAACATTGGTTAAAAACCCTAATTGGACAACAATAAGCCTAAAGAGGACGAAAATGACATAAATGTTCATCCAATGACACAAATGAACATATTGGATGCACATGATTGCTTAAAAACCCTAATTGGACAAGAATAAGCCTTGGGAGGACGAAAATAACCTAATTGTTAATCCAATGACACAAACACACTTATTGGATGCACAAGGTTGTTTAAAAACCCTAATTGGACAAGAATAAGCCTACGGAGGACGAAAAGGACCTAAATGTTCATCCAAAGACACAAAGATACCTATTGGATGTACAATATTGGTTAAAAACCCTAATTTGACAAGAATAAGCCTAGGGAGGACGAAAATGACCTAAATTTTCATCCAATGACACAAACACACCAATTGGATGCACAAGATTTGTTAAAAACCATAATTGGACAAGAATAAGCCTAAAGAGGACGAAAATGACCTAAATGTTCATCCAATGACAGAAATGAACTTATTGGATGCAAAAAATTGGTTAAAAACCCTAATTGGACAACAATAAGCCTAAATAGGACGAAAATGACCTAAATGTTCATCCAATGACACAAATGAACTTATTGGATGCACAAGATTGTATAAAAACCCTAATTGGACAAGAATAAGCCTAAGGTGGACGAAAATAACCTAAATGTTCATCCAATGACACAAACACACTTATTGGATGCACAAGATTGGTTAAAAACCCTAATTGGACAAGAATAAGCCTAGGGAGGAAGAAAATGACCTAAATGTTTATCCAATGACACAAACGAACTTATTAGATGCACAAGATTTGTTAAAACCCCTAATTGGACAAGAATAAGCCTACGGGGGACGAAAATGACCTAAATGTACATCCAATGACACAAATGAACTTATTGGATGCACAAGATTGCCTAAAAACCCTAATTGGACAAGAATAAGCCTTGGGAGGACGAAAATGACATAAATGTTAATCCAATGTCACAAACACATCTATTGGATGCACAAGATTTTTTAAAAACCCTAATTGGACAAGAATAATCCTAGGGAGGACGAAAATGACCGAAATGTTCATCCAAAGACACAAACACACTTATTGGATGCACAAGATTGGTTAAAAACCCTAATTGGACAAGAATAAGCCTAGGGAGGAAGAAAATGACCTAAATGTTCATCCAATGACACAAACACACCAATTCGATGCACAAGATTTGTTAAAAACCCTAATTGGACAAGAATAAGCCTAAAGAGGACGAAAATGACCTAAATGTTCATCCAATGACACAAATGAACTTATTGGATGCAAAAAATTGGTTAAAAACCCTAATTGGTCAACAATAAGCATAAATAGGACGAAAATGACCTAAATGTTCATCCAATGACACAAATGAACTTATTGGATGCACAAGATTGTTTAAAAACCCTAATTGGACAGGAATAAGCCATGGAAGGACGAAAATGACCTAAATGTTCATCCAATGACACAAACACACCTATTGGATGCACAAGGTTGTTTAAAAACCCTAATTGGACAAGAATAAGCCTACGGAGGACGAAAAGGACCTAAATGTTCATCCAATGACACAAAGATACCTATTGGATGTACAATATTGGTTAAAAACCCTAATTTGACAAGAATAAGCCTAGGGAGGACGAAAATGACCTAAATTTTCATCCAATGACACAAACACACCAATTGGATGCACATGGTTGGTTAAAACCCTAATTGGACAAGAATAAACCAAGGGAGGACGAAAATGACCTAAATTTTCATCCAATGACACTAACACACCAATTGGATGCACATGGTTGGTTAAAAACCCTAATTGGACAAGAATAAGCCTAGGGAGGACGAAAATGACCTAAATGTTCATCCAATGACACAAATGAACTTATTGGATGCAAAACATTGGTTAAAAACCCTAATTGGACAACAATAAGCCTAAAGAGGACGAAAATGACATAAATGTTCATCCAATGACACAAATGAACATATTGGATGCACATGATTGCTTAAAAACCCTAATTGGACCAGAATAAGCCTTGGGAGGACGAAAATAACCTAATTGTTAATCCAATGACACAAACACACTTATTGGATGCAAAAGATTGGTTAAAAACCCTAATTGGACAAGAAAAAGCCTAGGGAGGACGAAAATGATCTAAATTATCATCCAAAGACAAAAACACACTTATTGGATGCACAAGATTGGTTAAAAACCCTAATTGGACAAGAATAAGCCTAGGGAGGAAGAAAATGACCTAAACGTTCATTCAATGACACAAACACACTAATTGGATGCACAAGATTTGTTAAAAACCATAATTGGACAAGAATAAGCCTAAAGAGGACGAAAATGACCTAAATGTTCATCCAATGACACAAATGAACTTATTGGATGCAAAAAATTGGTTAAAAACCCTAATTGGACAACAATAAGTCTAAATAGGACGAAAATGACCTAAATGTTCATCCAATGACACAAATGAACTTATTGGATGCACAAGATTGTTTAAAAACCCTAATTGGACAAGAATAAGCCTAAGGTGGACGAAAATAACCTAAATGTTCATCCAATGACACAAACACACTTATTGGATGCACAAGATTGGTTAAAAACCCTAATTGGACAAGAATAAGCCTAGGGAGGAAGAAAATGACCTAAATGTTTATCCAATGACACAAACGAACTTATTAGATGCACAAGATTTGTTAAAACCCCTAATTGGACAAGAATAAGCCTACGGGGGACGAAAATGACCTAAATGTACATCCAATGACACAAATGAACTTATTGGATGCACAAGATTGCCTAAAAACCCTAATTGGACAAGAATAAGCCTTGGGAGGACGAAAATGACATAAATGTTAATCCAATGACACAAACACATCTATTGGATGCACAAGATTTTTTAAAAACCCTAATTGGACAAGAATAATCCTAGGGAGGACGAAAATGACCGAAATGTTCATCCAAAGACACAAATACACTTATTGGATGCACAAGATTGGTTAAAAACCCTAATTGGACAAGAATAAGCCTAGGGAGGAAGAAAATGACCTAAATGTTCATCCAATGACACAAACACACCAATTCGATGCACAAGATTTGTTAAAAACCCTAATTGGACAAGAATAAGCCTAAAGAGGACGAAAATGACCTAAATGTTCATCCAATGACACAAATGAACTTATTGGATGCAAAAAATTGGTTAAAAACCCTAATTGGTCAACAATAAGCATAAATAGGACGAAAATGACCTAAATGTTCATCCAATGACACAAATGAACTTATAGGATGCACAAGATTGTTTAAAAACCCTAATTGGACAGGAATAAGCCATGGAAGGACGAAAATGACCAAAATGTTCATCCAATGACACAAACACACCTATTGGATGCACAAGGTTGTTTAAAAACCCTAATTGGACAAGAATAAGCCTAGGGAGGACGAAAAGGACCTAAATGTTCATCCAAAGACACAAAGATACCTATTGGATGTACAATATTGGTTAAAAACCCTAATTTGACAAGAATAAGCCTAGGGAGGACGAAAATGACCTAAATTTTCATCCAATGACACAAACACACCAATTGGATGCACATGGTTGGTTAAAACCCTAATTGGACTAGAATAAGCCAAGGGAGGACGAAAATGACCTAAATTTTCATCCAATGACACTAACACACCAATTGGATGCACATGGTTGGTTAAAAACCCTAATTGGACAAGAATAAGCCTAGGGAGGACGAAAATGACCTAAATGTTCATCCAATGACACAAATGAACTTATTGGATGCAAAACATTGGTTAAAAACCCTAATTGGACAACAATAAGCCTAAAGAGGACGAAAATGACATAAATGTTCATCCAATGACACAAATGAACATATTGGATGCACATGATTGCTTAAAAACCATAATTGGACAAGAATAAGCCTTGGGAGGACGAAAATAACCTAATTGTTAATCCAATGACACAAACACACTTATTGGATGCAAAAGATTGGTTAAAAACCCTAATTGGACAAGAAAAAGCCTAGGGAGGACGAAAATGACCTAAATTATCATCCAAAGACAAAAACACACTTATTGGATGCACAAGATTGGTTAAAAACCCTAATTGGACAAGAATAAGCCTAGGGAGGACGAAAATAATCTAAATGTTCATCCAAAGACACAAAGACACCTATTGGATGTACAATATTGGTTAAAAACCCTAATTTGACAAGAATAAGCCTAGGGAGGACGAAAATGACCTAAATTTTCATCCAATGACACAAACACACCAATTGGATGCACATGGTTGGTTAAAACCCTAATTGGACAAGAATAAGCCTAGGAAGGACGAAAATGACCTAAATGTTAATCCAATGACACAAATGAACTTATTGGATGCACAAGATTTGCTAAAAACCCTAATTGGACAAGAATAAGCCTAAAGAGGACGAAAATTGATGGTACCAGTAACCTCTGTTAAATGAAAATGACCTAAATGTTTATCCAATGACACAAACGAACTTATTAGATGCACAAGATTTGTTAAAACCCCTAATTGGACAAGAATAAGCCAACGGGGGACGAAAATGACCTAAATGTACATCCAATGACACAAATGAACTTATTGGATGCACAAGATTGCCTAAAAACCCTAATTGGACAAGAATAAGCCTTGGGAGGACGAAAATGACATAAATGTTAATCCAATGACACAAACACATCTATTGGATGCACAAGATTTTTTAAAAACCCTAATTGGACAAGAATAATCCTAGGGAGGACGAAAATGACCGAAATGTTCATCCAAAGACACAAACACACTTATTGGATGCACAAGATTGGTTAAAAACCCTAATTGGACAAGAATAAGCCTAGGGAGGAAGAAAATGACCTAAATGATCATCCAATGACACAAACACACCAATTCGATGCACAAGATTTGTTAAAAACCCTAATTGGACAAGAATAAGCCTAAAGAGGACGAAAATGACCTAAATGTTCATCCAATGACACAAATGAACTTATTGGATGCAAAAAATTGGTTAAAAACCCTAATTGGTCAACAATAAGCATAAATAGAACGAAAATGACCTAAATGTTCATCCAATGACACAAATGAACTTATAGGATGCACAAGATTGTTTAAAAACCCTAATTGGACAGGAATAAGCCATGGAAGGACGAAAATGACCTAAATGTTCATCCAATGACACAAACACACCTATTGGATGCACAAGGTTGTTTAAAAACCCTAATTGGACAAGAATAAGCCTACGGAGGACGAAAAGGACCTAAATGTTCATCCAAAGACACAAAGATACCTATTGGATGTACAATATTGGTTAAAAACCCTAATTTGACAAGAATAAGCCTAGGGAGGACGAAAATGACCTAAATTTTCATCCAATGACACAAACACACCAATTGGATGCACATGGTTGGTTAAAACCCTAATTGGACAAGAATAAGCCAAGGGAGGACGAAAATGACCTAAATGTTCATCCAATGACACTAACACACCAATTGGATGCACATGGTTGGTTAAAAATCCTAATTGGACAAGAATAAGCCTAGGGAGGACGAAAATGACCTAAATGTTCATCCAATGACACAAATGAACTTATTGGATGCAAAACATTGGTTAAAAACCCTAATTGGACAACAATAAGCCTAAAGAGGACGAAAATGACATAAATGTTCATCCAATGACACAAATGAACATATTGGATGCACATGATTGCTTAAAAACCCTAATTGGACAAGAATAAGCCTTGGGAGGACGAAAATAACCTAATTGTTAATCCAATGACACAAACACACTTATTGGATGCAAAAGATTGGTTAAAAACCCTAATTGGACAAGAAAAAGCCTAGGGAGGACGAAAATGACCTAAATTATCATCCAAAGACAAAAACACACTTATTGGATGCACAAGATTGGTTAAAAACCCTAATTGGACAAGAATAAGGCTAGGGAGGAAGAAAATGACCTAAATGTTTATCCAATGACACAAACGAACTTATTAGATGCACAAGATTTGTTAAAACCCCTAATTGGACAAGAATAAGCCTACGGGGGACGAAAATGACCTAAATGTACATCCAATGACACAAATGAACTTATTGGATGCACAAGGTTGCCTAAAAACCTTAATTGGACAAGAATAAGCCTTGGGAGGACGAAAATGACATAAATGTTAATCCAATGACACAAACACATCTATTGGATTCACAAGATTTTTTAAAAACCCTAATTGGACAACAATAAGCCTAAAGGGGACGAAAATGACATAAATGTTCATCCAATGACACAAATGAACTTATTGGATGCACAAGATTGGTTAAAAACCCTAATTGGACAAGAATAAGCCTAGGGTGGACGAAAATGACCTAAATGTTCATCCAATGACACAAACACACTTATTGGTTGCACAAGATTGCTTAAAACCATAAATTGGACAAGAATAAGCCTAGGGAGGAAGAAAATGACCTAAATGTTCATCCAATGACACAAACACACCAATTGGATGCACAAGATTTGTTAAAAACCCTAATTGGACAAGTATAAGTCTAAAGAGAACGAAAATGACCTAAATGTTCATCCAATGACACAAATGAACTTACTGGATGCAAAAAATTGGTTAAAAACCCTAATTGGACAACAATAAGCCTAAATAGGACGAAAATGACCTAAATGTTCATCCAATGACACAAATGAACTTATTGGATGCACAAGATTGTTTAAAAACCCTAATTGGACAAGAATAAGCCATGGGAGGACGAAAATGACCTAAATGTTCATCAAATGACACAAACACACCTATTGGATGCACAAGGTTGTTTAAAAACCCTAATTGGACAAGAATAAGCCTAGGGAGGACGAAAATGACCTAAATGTTCATCCAAAGACACAAAGACACCTATTGGATGTACAATATTGGTTGAAAACCATAATTAGACAAGAATAAGCCTAGGGAGGACGAAAATGACCTAAATTTTCATCTAATGACACAAAGACACCAATTGGATGCACATGGTTGGTTAAAACCCTAATTGGACAAGAATAGGCCTAGGGAGGACGAAAATGACCTAAATGTTCATCCAATGACACAAATGAACTTATTGGATGCACAAGATTTGTTAAAAACACTAATTGGACAAGAATAAGCCTAGGGAGGACGAAAATGACCTAAATGTTCATCCAATGACACAAACACACCAATTGGATGCCCAAGATTTGTTAAAAACCCTAATTGGACAAGAATAAGCCTAAAGTGGACAAAAATGACCTAAATGTTCATCCAATGACACAAATGAACTTATTGGATGCAAAAAATCGGTTAAAAACCCTAATTGGAAAACAATAAGCCTAAATAGGACGAAAATGACCTAAATGTTCATCCAAAGAAACAAACACACCTATTGGATGCACAAGATTGGTTAAAAACCCTAATTTGACAAGAATAAGTCTAGGGAGGACGAAAATGACCTAAATGTTTATCCAATGACACAAACGAACTTATTGGATGCACAAGATTTGTTAAAAACCCTAATTGGACAAGAATAAGCCTAAGGAGGACGAAAATTACCTAAATGTACATCTATTGACACAAATGAACTTACTGGATGCACAAAAGTGGTTAAAACCCCTAATTGGACATCAATAAGCCTAGGGAGGACGAAAATAACCTAAATGTTCATCCAATGACACATATGAACTTATTGGATGCACAAGATTGCCTAAAAACCTTAATTGGACAAGAATAAGCCTAGGGAGGACGAAAATGACCTAAATGTTAATCCAATGACACAAACACATCTATTGGATGCACAAGATTTTTTAAAAACCCTAATTGGACAAGAATAAGCCTAGGGAGGACGAAAATGACCTAAATGTTCATCCAATGACACAAACACACCAATTGGATGCACATGGTTGGTTAAAACCCTAATTGGACAAGAATTAGCCTAGGTAGGACGAAAATGACCTAAATGTTCATCCAATGACACAAATGAACTTATTGGATGCACAAGATTTGTTAAAAACCCTAATTGGACAACAATAAGCCTAAATAGGACGAAAATGACCTAAATGTTCATCCAATGAAACAAATGAACTTATTGGATGCACAAGATTGTTTAAAAACCCTAATTGGACAAGAATAAGCCATGGGAGGACGAAAATGACCTAAATGTTCATCCAATGACACAAACACACCTATTGGATGCACAAGGTTGTTTAAAAACCCTAATTGGACAAGAATAAGCCTAGGGAGGACGAAAATGACCTAAATGTTCATCCAAAGACACAAAGACACCTATTGGATGTACAATATTGTTTAAAAAACCTAATTGGACGAGAATAAGCCTAGGGAGGACGAAAATGACCTAAATGTTCATCCAAAGACACAAAGACACCTATTGGATGTACAATATTGGTTAAAAACCCTAATTTGACAAGATTAAGCCTAGGGAGGACGAAAATGACCTAAATTTTCATTTAATGACACAAAGACACCAATTGGATGCACATGGTTGGTTAAAACCCTAATTGGACAAGAATAAGCCTAGGTAGGACGAAAATGACCTAAATGTTCATCCAATGACACAAATGAACTTATTGGATGCACAAGATTTGTTAAAAACCCTAATTGGACAAGAATAAGCCTAGGGAGGACGAAAATGACCTAAATGTTCATCCAATGACACAAACACACCAATTCGATGCCCAAGATTTGTTAAAAACCCTAATTGGACAAGAATAAGCCTAAAGAGGACAAAAATGACCAAAATGTTCATCCAATGACACAAATGAACTTATTGGATGCAAAAAATTGGTTAAAAACCCTAATTGGAAAACAATAAGCCTAAATAGGACGAAAATGACCTAAATGTTCATCCAAAGAAACAAACACACCTATTGGATGCACAAGATTGGTTAAAAACCCTAATTGGACAAGAATAAGCCTAGGGAGGACGAAAATGACCTAAATGTTTATCCAATGACACAAACGAACTTATTGGATGCACAAGATTTGTTAAAAACCCTAATTGGACAAGAATAAGCCTAAGGAGGACGAAAATTACCTAAATGTACATCCAATGACACAAATGAACTTATTGGATACACAAAAGTGGTTAAAACCCCTAATTGGACATCAATAAGCCTAGGGAGGACGAAAATAACCTAAATGTTCATCCAATGACACATATGAACTTATTGGATGCACAAGATTGCCTAAAAACCCTAATTGGACAAGAATAAGCCTAGGGAGGACGAAAATGACCTAAATGTTAATCCAATGACACAAACACATCTATTGGATGCACAAGATTTTTTAAAAACCCTAATTGGACAAGAATAAGCCTAGGGAGGACGAAAATGACCTAAATGTTCATCCAAAGACACAAACACACTTATTGGATGCACAAGATTGGTTAAAAACCCTAATTGGACAAGAATAAGCCTAGGGAGGAAGAAAATGACCTAAATGTTCATCCAATGACACAAACACACCAATTGGATGCACAAGATTTGTTAAAAACCCTAATTGGACAAGAATAAGCCTAAAGAGAACGAAAATGACCTAAATGTTCATCCAATGACATAAATGAACTTATTGGATGCAAAAAATTGGTTAAAAACCCTAATTGGACAACAATAAGCCTAAATAGGATGAAAATGACCTAAATGTTCATCCAATGACACAATTGAACTTATTGGATGCACAAGATTGTTTAAAAACCCTAATTGGACAAGAATAAGCCATGGGAGGACGAAAATGACCTAAATGTTCATCCAATGACACAAACACACCTATTGGATGCACAAGGTTGTTTAAAAACCCTAATTGGACAAGAATAAGCCTAGGGAGGACGAAAATGACCTAAATGTTCATCCAAAGACACAAAGACACCTATTGGATGTACAATATTGGTTAAAAACCCTAATTGGACAAGAATAAGCCTAGGGAGGACGAAAATGACCTAAATGTTCATCCAAAGACACAAAGACACCTATTGGATGTACAATATTGGTTAAAAACCCTAATTTGACAAGATTAAGCCTAGGGAGGACGAAAATGACCTAAATTTTCATTTAATGACACAAAGACACCAATTGGATGCACATGGTTGGTTAAAACCCTAATTGGACAAGAATAAGCCTAGGTAGGATAAAAATGACCTAAATGTTCATCCAATGACTCAAATGAACTTATTGGATGCACAAGATTTGTTAAAAACCCTAATTGGACAAGAATAAGCCTAGGGAGGACGAAAATGACCTAAATGTTCATCCAATGACACAAACACACCAATTGGATGCCCAAGATTTGTTAAAAACCCTAATTGGACAAGAATAAGCCTAAAGAGGACAAAAATGACCTAAATGTTCATCCAATGACACAAATGAACTTATTGGATGCAAAAAATTGGTTAAAAACCCTAATTGGAAAACAATAAGCCTAAATAGGACGAAAATGACCTAAATGTTCATCCAAAGAAACAAACACACCTATTGGATGCACAAGATTGGTTAAAAAACCTAACTGGACAAGAATAAGCCTAGGGAGGACGAAAATGACCTAAATGTTTATCCAATGACACAAACGAACTTATTGGATGCACAAGATTTGTTAAAAACCCTTATTGGACAAGAATAAGCCTAAAGAGGACGAAAATTACCTAAATGTACATCCAATGACACAAATGAACTTATTGGATGCACAAAAGTGGTTAAAACCCGTAATTGGACATCAATAAGCCTAGGGAGGACGAAAATAACCTAAATGTTCATCCAATAACACATATGAACTTATTGGATGCACAAGATTGCCTAAAAACCCTAATTGGACAAGAATAAGCCTAGGGAGGACGAAAATGACCTAAATGTTCATCCAATGACACAAATGAACTTATTGGATGCAAAAAATTGGTTAAAAACCCTAATTGGACAACAATAAGCATAAATAGGACGAAAATGACCTAAATGTTCATCCAATGACACAAATGAACTTATTGGATGCACAAGATTGTTTAAAAACCCTCATTGGACAAGAATAAGCCATGGGAGGACAAAAATGACCTAAATGTTCATCCAATGACACAAACACACCTATTGGATGCACAAGGCTGTTTAAAAACCCTAATTGGACAAGAATAAGCCTAGGGAGGACGAAAATAATCTAAATGTTCATCCAAAGACACAAAGACACCTATTGGATGTACAATATTGGTTAAAAACCTTAAATTGACAAAAATAAGCCTAGGGATGACGAAAATGACCTAAATTTTCATCCAATGACACAAACACACCAATTGGATGCACATGGTTGGTTAAAACCCTAATTGGACAAGAATAAGCCTAGGGAGGACGAAAATGACTTAAATGTTCATCCAATGACACAAATGAACTTATTAGATACACAAGATTTGTTAAAAACCCTAATTGGACAAGAATAAGCCTAAAGAGGACGAAAATGACCTAAATGTTCATCCAATGAAACACATGAACTTATTGGATGCAAAAAATTAGTTAAAAACCCTAATTGGACAACAATAAGCTTAAAGGGGACGAAAATGACATAAATGTTCATCCAATGACACATATGAACTTATTGGATGCACAAGATTGCCTAAAAACACTAATTGGACAAGAATAAGCCTAGGGAGGACAAAAATGACCTAAATGTTCATCCAATGACACAAACACACCAATTGGATGCACAAGATTTGTTAAAAACCCTAATTGGACAAGAATAAGCCTAAAGAGGACGAAAATGACCTAAATGTTCATCCAATGACACAAATGAACTTATTGGATGCAAAAAATTGGTTAAAAACCCTAATTTGATAACAATAAGCATAAATAGGACGAAAATGACCTAAATGTTCATCCAATGACACAAATGAACTTATTGGATGCACAAGATTGTTTAAAAACCCTAATTGGACAAGAATAAGGCATGGGAGGACGAAAATGACCTAAATGTTCATCCAATGACACAAACACACCTATTGGATGCACAAGGTTGTTTAAAAACCCTAATTGGACAAGAATAAGCCTAGGGAGGACGAAAATAATCTAAATGTTCATCCAAAGACACAAAGACACCTATTGGATGTACAATATTGGTTAAAAACCTTAAATTGACAAAAATAAGCCTAGGGAGGACGAAAATGACCTAAATTTTCATCCAATGACACAAACACCCCAATTGGATGCACATGGTTGGTTAAAACCCTAATTGGACAAGAATAAGCCTAGGGAGGACGAAAATGACCTAAATGTTCATCCAATGACACAATTGAACTTATTGGATGCACAAGATTTGTCAAAAACCCTAATTGGACAAGAATAAGCCTAGGGAGGACGAAAATGACCTAAATGTTCATCCAATGACACAAACACACCAATTGGATGCCCAAGATTTGTTAAAAACCCTAATTGGACAAGAATAAGGCTAAAGAGGACAAAAATGACCTAAATGTTCATCCAATGACAGAAATGAACTTATTGGATGCACAAGATTGCTTAAAAACCCTAATTGGACAAGAATAAGCGTTGGGAGGACGAAAATAACCTAATTGTTAATCTAATGACACAAACACACCTATTGGATCCACAAGATTGGTTAAAAACCCTAATTGGACAAGAAGAAGCCTAGGGAGGAAGAAAATGACCTAATTGTTAATCCAATGACACAAACACACCTATTGGATGCACAAGATTGGTTAAAAACCCTAATTGGACAAGAATAAGCCTCAGGAGGACAAAAATGACATAAATTTTCCTCCAATGAAACAAACACACCTATTGGATCCACAAGATTGGTTAAAAACCCTAATTGGACAAGAATAAGCCTATGGAGGAAGAAAATGAACTAATTGTTAATCCAATGACACAAACACACCTATTGGATGCACAAGATTGGTTAAAAACCCTAATTG
>JBBPBR010000001.1:27826700-27867407 GCA_037974775.1 Cicer pinnatifidum | reverse complement strand
AAAATGACCTAAATGTTCATCCAATGACACAAACACACTTATTGGATGCACAAGATTGCTTAAAAACCCTAATTGGACAAGAATAACCCTGGGGAGGAAAAAAATGACCTAAATTTTCATCCAATGACACAAATGAACTTATTGGATGCACAAGATTGTTTAAAAACCCTAATTGGACAAAAATAAGCCTTGGGAGGACGAAAAAGACCTAAATGTTCATCCAAAGACACAAATGAACTTATTGGATGCACAGGCTTTGTTAAAAACCCTAATTGGACAAGAATAAGCCTAAGGAGGACGAAAATGACCTAAATGTACATCCAATGACACAAACACACCTATTGGAAGCACATGATTGGTTAAAAACCCTAATTGGACAAGAATAAGCCTAGGGAGGACGAAAATGACCTAAATGTTCATCGAATGACACAAATGAAGTTATTGGATGCACAAGATTTATTAAAAACCCTAATTGGACAAGAATAAGCCTAAAGAGGACAGAAATGACCTAAATGTTCATCCAATGACACAAATGAACTTATTGGATGCAAAAAATTGGTTAAAAACCCTAATTGGAGAAGAATAAGCCTAAGGTGGACGAAAATGACCTAAATGTTCATCCAATGACACAAACACACTTATCGGATGCACAAGATTGCTTAAAAACCATAATTGGACTAGAATAACCCTAGGGAGGAAAAAAACAACCTAAATTTTCATCCAATGACACAAATGAACTTATTGGATGCATAAGATTGTTTAAAAACCCTAATTGGACAAGAATAAGCCTTGGGAGGACGAAAATGACCTAAATGTTCATCCAAAGACACAAACACACCTATTTGATGCACAAGATTGGTTAAAAACCCTAATTGGACAAGAATAAGCCTTGGGACGACGAAAATGACCTAGATGTTCATCCAAAGACACAAACACACCTATTGGATGCACAAGATTGGTTAAAAACCCAAATTGGATAGGAATAAGCCTAGGGAGGACGAAAATGACCTAAATGTTCATCCAAAGACACAAACACACCAATTAGATGCACATGATTGGTTAAAAACCCTAATTGGACAAGAATAAGCATAGGAAGGACAAAAATGACCTAAATGTTCATCCAATGACACAAATGAAGTTATTGGATGCACAAGATTTGTTAAAAACCTTAATTGGACAAGAATAAGCCTAAAGAGGACGAAAATGACCTAAATGTTCATCCAATGACACAAATGAACTTATTGGATGCAAAAAATTGGTTAAAAACCCTAATTGGACAACAATAAGCCTAAAGGAGACGAAAATGTTCATCCAATGACACAAATGAACTTATTGGATGCACAAGATTGCTTAAAAACCCTAATTGGACTAGAATAACCCTAGGGAGGAAAAAAACAACCTAAATGTTCATCCAATGACACAAATGAACTTATTGGATGCACAAGATTTGTTAAAAACCCTAATTGGACAAGAATAAGCCTAAGGTGGACTTCATCCAATGACACAAACACACCTATTGGATGCACAGGCTTTGTTAAAAACACTAATTGGACAAGAATAAGCCTAAGGAGGACGAAAATGACCTATATGTACATCCAATGACACAAATGAACTTATTGGATGCACAAGATTGGTTAAAAACCCTAATTGGACAAGAATAAGCCTAGGCTGGAAGAAAATGACCTAAATGTTCATCCAATGACACAAACACACCTATTGGAAGCACAAGATTGGTTAAAAACCCTAATTTGAAAAGAATAAGCCTATAGAGGACGAAAATGACCTAAAGTTTCATCCAATGACACAAACACACCAATTGGATGCACATGGTTGGTTAAAAACCCTAATTGGACAAGAATAAGCCTAGGGAGGACCAAAATGACCTAAATGTTCATCCAATGATACAAATGAACTTATTGGATGCACAAGATTTGTTAAAAACCCTAATTGGAAAAGAATAAGCCTAAGGTCAAACTTCATCCAATGACACAAACAAACCTATTGGAAGCACAAGATTGGTTAAAAACCCTAATTGGACAAGAATAAGCCTAAAGAGGACGAAAATGACCTAAATGTTCATCCAATGACAGAAATGAACTTATAGGATGCAAAAAATTGGTTAAAAACCCTAATTAGACAACAATAAGCCTAAAGAGGACGAAAATGACATAAATGTTCATCCAATGACACAAATGAACTTATTGGGTGCACAAGATTGGTTAAAACCCTAATTGGACAAGAATAACTCTAAGGTGGACGAAAATGACCTAAATGTTCATCCAATGACACAAACACACTTATTGGATGCACAAGATTGCTTAAAAACCCTAATTGGACAAGAATAACCCTGGGGAGGAAAAAAATGACCTAAATTTTCATCCAATGACACAAATGAACTTATTGGATGCATAAGATTGTTTAAAAACCCTAATTGGACAAAAATAAGCCTAGGGAGGACGAAAAAGACCTAAATGTTCATCCAAAGACACAAATGAACTTATTGGATGCACAGGCTTTGTTAAAAACCCTAATTGGACAAGAATAAGCCTAAGGAGGACGAAAATGACCTAAATGTACATCCAATGACACAAACACACCTATTGGAAGCACATGATTGGTTAAAAACCCTAATTGGACAAGAATAAGCCTAGGGAGGACGAAAATGATCTAAATGTTCATCGAATGACACAAATGAAGTTATTGGATGCACAAGATTTATTAAAAACCCTAATTGGACATGAGTAAGCCTAAAGAGGACAAAAATGACCTAAATGTTCATCCCATGACACAAATTAACTTATTGGATGCAAACAATTGGTTAAAAACCCTAATTGGACAAGAATAAGCCTAAGGTGGACGAAAATGACCTAAATGTTCATCCAATGAAACAAACACACTTATTGGATGCACAAGATTGCTAAAAACCCTAATTGGACTAGAATAACCCTAGGGAGGAAAAAAACAACCTAAATTTTCATCCAATGACACAAATGAACTTATTGGATGCATAAGATTGTTTAAAAACCCTAATTGGACAAGAATAAGCCTTGGGAGGACGAAAATGAACTAAATGTTCATTCAAAGACACAAACACACCTATTGGATGCACAAGATTGGTTAAAAACCCTAATTGGACAAGAATAAGCCTTGGGACGACGAAAATGACCTAGATGTTCATCCAAAGACAAAAACACACCTATTGGATGCACAAGATTGGTTAAAAACCCTATTTGGACAGGAATAAGCCTAGGGAGGACGAAAATGACCTAAATGTTCATCCAAAGACACAAACACACCAATTAGATGCACATGATTGGTTAAAAACCCTAATTGGACAAGAATAAGCCTATGGAGGACAAAAATGACTTAAATGTTCATCCAATGACACAAATGAAGTTATTGGATGCACAAGATTTGTTAAAAACCCTAATTGGACAAGAATGAGCCTAAAGAGGACGAAAATGACCTAAATGTTCATCCAATGACAGAAATGAACTTATTGGATGCAAAATATTGGTTAAAAACCCTAATTGGACAACAAGAAGCCTAAAGAGGACGAAAATGACATAAATGTTCATCCAATGACACAAATGAACTTATTGGATGCACAAGATTGGTTAAAAACCCTAATTGGACAAGAATAACTCTAAGGTGGACGAAAATGACCTAAATGTTCATCCAATGACACAAACACACTTATTGGATGCACAAGATTGCTTACAAACCCTAATTGGAAAAGAATAACCCTGGGGAGGAAAAAAATGACCTAAATTTTCATCCAATGACACAAATGAACTTATTGGATGCACAATATTGTTTAAAAACCCTAATTGGACCAAAATAAGCCTAGGGAGGACGAAAATGACCTAAATGTTCATCCAAAGACACAAATGAACTTATTGGATGCACAGGCTTTGTTAAAAACCCTAATTGGACAAGAATAAGCCTAAGGAGGACGAAAATGACCTAAATGTACATCCAATGACACAAACACACCTATTGGAAGCACATGATTGGTTAAAAACCCTAATTGGACAAGAATAAGTCTAGGGAGGACGAAAATGACCTAAATGTTCATCCAATGATACAAATGAAGTTATTGGATGCACAAGATTTATTAAAAACCCTAATTGGACAAGAATAAGCCTAAAGAGGACGAAAATGACCTAAATGTTCATCCAATGACACAAATGAACTTATTGGATGCAAAAAATTGGTTAAAAACCCTAATTGGACAAGAATAAGCCTAAGGTGGACGAAAATGACCTAAATGTTCATCCAATGACACAAACACACTTATTGGATGCACAAGATTGCTTAAAAATCCTAATTGGACAAGAATAACCCTAGGGAGGAAAAAAACAACCTATATTTTCATCCAATGACACAAATGAACTTATTGAAAGCACAAGATTGTTTAAAAACCCTAATTGGACGAGAATAAGCCTTGGGAGGACAAAAATGACCTAAATGTTCATCCAATGTCACAAACACACCTATTGGATGCACAAGATTGTTAAAAAACCCTAATTGGACAAAAATAAACCTAAGGAGGACGAAAATGACCTAAATGTACATCCAATGACACAAATGAACTGGTTGGATGCTCAAAAGTGGTTAAAAACCCTAATTGGACTTCAATAAGCCTAGGGAGGACGAAAATAACCTAAATGTTCATCCAATGATACAAATGGACTTATTGGATGCACAAGATTGCTTCAAAACCCTAATTGGACAAGAATAAGCCTTGGGAGGACGAAAATGACCTAAATGTTCATCCAATGACACAATTGAACTTATTGGATGCACAAGATTTGTTAAAAACCCTAATTGGACAAGAATAAGCCTAAGGTGGACTTCATCCAATGACACAAACACACCTATTGGATGCACAGGCTTTGTTAAAAACCCTAATTGAACAAGAATAAGCCTAAGGAGGACGAAAATGACCTATATGTACATCCAATGACACAAATGAACTTATTGGATGCACAAGATTGGTTAAAAACCCTAATTGGACAAGAATAAGCCTATGGTGGACGAAAATGACCTAAATGTTCATCCAATGACACAAATGAAGTTATTGGAAGCACAAGATTTATTAAAAACCCTAATTGGACAAGAATAAGCCTAAAGAGGACGAAGATGACCTAAATGTTCATCCAATGACACAAATGAACTTATTGGATGCAAAAAAATGGTTAAAAACCCTAATTGGACAAGAATAAGCCTAAGGTGGACGAAAATGACCTAAATGTTCATCCAATGACACAAACACACTTATTGGATGCACAAGATTGCTTAAAAACCTAATTGGACTAGAATAACCCTAGGGAGGAAAAAAACAACCTAAATTTTCATCCAATGACACAAATGAACTTATTGGATGCATAAGATTGTTTAAAAACCCTAATTGGACAAGAATAAGCCTTGGGAGGACGAAAATGACCTAAATGTTCATCCAAAGACACAAACACACCTATTGGATGCACAAGATTGGTTAAAAACCCTAATTGGACAAGAATAAGCCTTGGGACGACGAAAATGACCTAGATGTTCATCCAAAGACACAAACACACCTATTGGATGCACAAGATTGGTTAAAAACCCTAATTGGATAGGAATAAGCCTAGGGAGGACGAAAATGACCTAAATGTTCAACCAAAGACACAAACACACCAATTGGATGCACATGATTGGTTAAAAACCCTAATTGGACAAGAATAAGCATAGGGAGGACAAAAATGACCTAAATGTTCGTCCAATGACACAAATGAAGTTATTGGATGCACAAGATTTGTTAAAAACCTTAATTGGACAAGAATAAGCCTAAAGAGGACAAAAATGACCTAAGTGTTCATCCAATGATACAAATGAACTTATTGGATGCAAAAAATCGGTTAAAAACACTAATTGGACAACAATAAGCCTAAAGGAGACGAAAATGTTCATCCAATGACACAAATGAACTTATTGGATGCACAAGATTGCTTAAAAACCCTAATTGGACTAGAATAACCCTAGGGAAGAAAAAAACAACCTAAATGTTCATCCAATGACACAAATGAACTTATTGGATGCACAAGATTTGTTAAAAACCCTAATTGGACAAGAATAAGCCTAAGGTGGACTTCATCCAATGACACAAACACACCTATTGGATGCACAGGCTTTGTTAAAAACACTAATTGGACAAGAATAAGCCTAAGGAGGACGAAAATGACCTATATGTACATCCAATGACACAAATGAACTTATTGGATGCACAAGATTGGTTAAAAACCCTAATTGGACAAGAATAAGCCTACGGAGGACGAAAATGACCTAATTGATCATCCAATGACACAAACACACCTATTGGATGCACAAGATTGGTTAAAAACCCTAATTGGACGAGAATAAGCCTTGGGAGGACAAAAATGACCTAAATGTTCATCCAATATCACAAACACACCTATTGGATGCACAAGATTGTTCAAAAACCCTAATTGGATAAAAATAAACCTAAGGAGGACGAAAATGACCTAAATGTACATCCAATGACACAAATGAACTGATTGGATGCTCAAAAGTGGTTAAAAACCCTAATTGGACTTCAATAAGCCTAGGGAGGACGAAAATAACCTAAATGTTCATCCAATGATACAAATGGACTTATTGGATGCACAAGATTGCTTCAAAACCCTAATTGGACAACAATAAGCCTTGGGAGGACGAAAATGACCTAAATGTTCATCCAATGACACAATTGAACTTATTGGATGCACAAGATTTGTTAAAAACCCTAATTGGACAAGAATAAGCCTAAGGTGGACTTCATCCAATGACACAAACACACCTATTGGATGCACAGGCTTTGTTAAAAACCCTAATTGAACAAGAATAAGCCTAAGGAGGAGGAAAATGATCTATATGTACATCCAATGACACAAATGAACTTATTGTATGCACAAGATTGGTTAAATACCCTAATTGGACAAGAATAAGCCTATGGTGGACGAAAATGACCTAAATGTTCATCCAATGACACAAATGAAGTTATTGGATGCACAAGATTTATTAAAAACCCTAATTGGACAAGAATAAGCCTAAAGAGGACGAAGATGACCTAAATGTTCATCCAATGACACAAATGAACTTATTGGATGCAAAAAAATGGTTAAAAACCCTAATTGGACAAGAATAAGTCTAAGGTGGACGAAAATGACCTAAATGTTCATCCAATGACACAAACACACTTATTGGATGCACAAGATTGCTTAAAAACCCTAATAGGACTAGAATAACCCTAGGGAGGAAAAAAACAACCTAAATTTTCATCCAATGACACAAATGAACTTATTGGATGCATAAGATTGTTTAAAAACCCTAATTGGACAAGAATAAGCCTTGGGAGGACGAAAATGACCTAAATGTTCATCCAAAGACACAAACACACCTATTGGATGCACAAGATTGGTTAAAAACCCTAATTGGACAAGAATAAGCCTTGGGACGACGAAAATGACCTAGATGTTCATCCAAAGACACAAACACACCTATTGGATGCACAAGATTGGTTAAAAACCCTAATTGGATAGGAATAAGCCTAGGGAGGACGAAAATGACCTAAATGTTCATCCAAAGACACAAACACACCAATTGGATGCACATGATTGGTTAAAAACCCTAATTGGACAAGAATAAGCATAGGGAGGACAAAAATGACCTAAATGTTCATCCAATGACACAAATGAAGTTATTGGATGCACAAGATTTGTTAAAAACCTTAATTGGACAAGAATAAGCCTAAAGAGGACAAAAATGACCTAAGTGTTCATCCAATGACACAAATGAACTTATTGGATGCAAAAAATCGGTTAAAAACCCTAATTGGACAACAATAAGCCTAAAGGAGACGAAAATGTTCATCCAATGACACAAATGAACTTATTGGATGCACAAGATTGCTTAAAAACCCTAATTGGACTAGAATAACCCTAGGGAGGAAAAAAACAACCTAAATGTTCATCCAATGACACAAATGAACTTATTGGATGCACAAGATTTGTTAAAAACCCTAATTGGACAAGAATAAGCCTAAGGTGGACTTCATCCAATGACACAAACACACCTATTGGATGCACAGGTTTTGTTAAAAACACTAATTGGACAAGAATAAGCCTAAGGAGGACGAAAATGACCTATATGTACATCCAATGACACAAATGAACTTATTGGATGCACAAGATTGGTTAAAAACCCTAATTGGACAAGAATAAGCCTAGGGTGGAAGAAAATGACCGAAATGTTCATCCAATGACACAAACACACGTATTGGAAGCACAAGATTGGTTAAAAACCCTAATTGGACAAGAATAAGCCTATGGAGGACGAAAATGACCTAAAGTTTCATCCAATGACACAAACACACCAATTGGATGCACATGGTTGGTTAAAAACCCTAATTGGAAAAGAATAAGCCTAGGGAGGACCAAAATGACCTAAATGTTCATCCAATGACACAAATGAACTTATTGGATGCACAAGATTTGTTAAAAACCCTAATTGGAAAAGAATAAGCCTAAGGTCAAACTTCATCCAATGACACAAACAAACCTATTGGAAGCACAAGATTTGTTAAAAACCCTAATTGGACAAGAATAAGCCTAAAGTGGACGAAAATGACCTAAATGTTCATCCAATGACACAAACACACTTATTGGATGCACAAGATTGATTAAAAACCCTAATTGGACAAGAATAACCCTGGGGAGGAAAAAAATGACCTAAATTTTCATCCAATGACACAAATGAACTTATTGAATGCACAAGATTGTTTAAAAACCCTAATTGGACAAAAATAAGCCTAGGGAGGACGAAAATGACCGAAATGTTCATCCAAAGACACAAATGAACTTATTGGATGCACAGGCTTTGTTAAAAACCCTAATTGGACAAGAATAAGCCTAAGGAGGACCAAAATGACCTAAATGTACATCCAATGACACAAACACACCTATTGGAAGCACATGACTGGTTAAAAACCCTAATTGGACAAGAATAAGCCTAGGGAGGACGAAAATGACCTAAATGTTCATTGAATGACACAAATGAAGTTATTGGATGCACAAGATTTATTAAAAACCCTAATTGGACAAGAATAAGCCTAAAGAGGGCAAAAATGACCTAAATGTTCATCCAATGACACAAATGAACTTATTGGATGAAAAAAATTGGTTAAAAACCCTAATTGGACAAGAATAAGCCTAAGGTGGGCGAAAATGACCTAAATGTTCATCCAATGACACAAACACACTTATTGGATGCACAAGATTGCTTAAAAACCCTAATTGGACTAGAATAACCCTAGGGAGGAAAAAAACAACCTAAATTTTCATCCAATGACACAAATGAACTTATTGGATGCATAAGATTGTTTAAAAACCCTAATTGGACAAGAATAAGCCTTGGGAGGACGAAAATGAACTAAATGTTCATCCAAAGACACAAACACACCTATTGGATGCACAAGATTGGTTAAAAACCCTAATTGGACAAGAATAAGCCTTGGGACGACGAAAGTGAACTAAATGTTCATCCAAAGACAAAAACACACCTATTGGATGCACAAGATTGGTTAAAAACCCTAATTGGACACGAATAAGCCTAGGGAGGATGAAAATGACCTAAATGTTCATCCAAAGACACAAACACACCAATTGGATGCACATGATTGGTTAAAAACCCTAATTGGACAACAATAAGCCTAAAGAGGACGAAAATGACATAAATGTTCATCCAATGACACAAATGAACTTATTGGATGCACAAGATTGGTTAAAAACCCTAATTGGAAAAGAATAACTCTAAGGTGGACGAAAATGACCTAAATGTTCATCCAATGACACAAACACACTTATTGGATGCACAAGATTGCTTAAAAACCCTAATTGGACAAGAATAACCCTGGGGAGGAAAAAAATGACCTAAATTTTCATCCAATGACACAAATGAACTTATTGGATGCACAAGATTGTTTAAAAACCCTAATTGGACAAAAATAAGCCTAGGGAGGACGAAAATGACCTAAATGTTCATCCAAAGACACAAATGAACTTATTGGATGCACAGGCTTTGTTAAAAACCCTAATTGGACAAGAATAAGCCTACGGAGGACGAAAATGACCTAAATGTATATCCAATGACACAAACACACCTATTGGAAGCACATGATTGGTAAAACACCCTAATTGCACAAGAATAAGCCTAGGGAGGACGAAAATGACCTAAATGTTCATCCAATGACACAAATGAAGTTATTGGATGCACAAGATTTATTAAAAACCCTAATTGGACAAGAATAAGCCTAAAGAGGACGAAAATGACCTAAATGTTCATCCAATGACACAAATGAACTTATTGGATGCAAAAAATTGGTTAAAAACCCTAATTGGACAAGAATAAGCATAAGGTGGACGAAAATGACCTAAATGTTCATCCAATGACACAAACACACTTATTGGATGCACAAGATTGCTTAAAAATCCTAATTGGACTAGAATAACCCTAGGGAGGAAAAAAACAACCTAAATTTTCATCCAATGACACAAATGAACTTATTTGAAGCATAAGATTGTTTAAAAACCCTAATTGGACAAGAATAAGCCTTGGGAGGACGAAAATGACCTAAATGTTCATCCAAAGACACAAACACACCTATCGGATGCACAAGATTGGTTAAAAACCCTAATTGGACAAGAATAAGCCTTGGGACGACGAAAATGAGCAAGATGTTCATCCAAAGACACAAACACACCTATTGGATGCACAAGATTGGTTAAAAACCCTAATTGGACAGGAATAAGCCTTGGGAGGACGAAAATGACCTAAATGTTCATCAAAAGACACAAACACACCAATTGGATGCACATGATTGGTTAAAAACCCTAATTGGACAAGAATAAGCCTATGGAGGACAAAAATGACCTAAATGTTCATCCAATGACACAAATGAAGTTATTGGATGCACAAGATTTGTTAAAAACCCTAATTGGACAAGAATAAGCCTAAAGAGGACGAAAATGACCTAAATGTTCATCCAATGACACAAATGAACTTATTGGATGCAAAAAATTGGTTAAAAACCCTAATTGGACAACAATAAGCCTAAAGGAGACGAAAATGTTCATCCAATGACACAAATGAACTTATTGGATGCACAAGATTGTTTAAAAACTCTAATTGGACGAGAATAAGCCTTGGGAGGACAAAAATGACCTAAATGTTCATCCAATGTCACAAACACACCTATTGGATGCACAAGATTGTTCAAAAACCCTAATTGGACAAAAATAAACCTAAGGAGGACGAAAATGACCTAAATGTACATCCAATGACACAAATGAACTGATTGGATGCTCAAAAGTGGTTAAAAACCCTAATTGGACTTCAATAAGCCTAGGGAGGACGAAAATAACCTAAATGTTCATCCAATGATACAAATGGACTTATTGGATGCACAAGATTGCTTCAAAACCCTAATTGGACAAGAATAAGCCTTGGGAGGACGAAAATGACCTAAATGTTCATCCAATGACACAATTGAACTTATTGGATGCACAAGATTTGTTAAAAACCCTAATTGGACAAGAATAAGCCTAAGGTGGACTTCATCCAATGACACAAACACACCTATTGGATGCACAGGCTTTGTTAAAACCCCTAATTGTACAAGAATAAGCCTAAGGAGGACGAAAATGACCTATATGTACATCCAATGACACAAATGAACTTATTGGATGCACAAGATTGGTTAAAAACCCTAATTGGACAAGAATAAGCCTATGGTGGACGAAAATGACCTAAATGTTCATCCAATGACACAAATGAAGTTATTGGATGCACAAGATTTATTAAAAACCCTAATTGGACAAGAATAAGCCTAAAGAGGACGAAGATGACCTAAATGTTCATCCAATGACACAAATGAACTTATTGGATGCAAAAAAATGGTTAAAAACCCTAATTGGACAAGAATAAGCCTAAGGTGGACGAAAATGACCTAAATGTTCATCCAATGACACAAACACACTTATTGGATGCACAAGATTGCTTAAAAACCCTAATTGGACTAGAATAACCCTAGGGAGGAAAAAAACAACCTAAATTTTCATCCAATGACACAAATGAACTTATTGGATGCATAAGATTGTTTAAAAACCCTAATTGGACAAGAATAAGCCTTGGGAGGACGAAAATGACCTAAATGTTCATCCAAAGACACAAACACACCTATTGGATGCACAAGATTGGTTAAAAACCGTAATTGGACAAGAATAAGCCTTGGGACGACGAAAATGAGCTAGATGTTCATCCAAGGACACAAACACACCTATTGGATGCACAAGATTGGTTAAAAACCCTAATTGGACAGGAATAAGCCTAGGGAGGACGAAAATGACCTAAATGTTCATCCAAAGACACAAACACACAAATTGGATGCAAATGATTGGTTAACAACCGTAATTGGACAAGAATAAGCCTATGGAGTACAAAAATGACCTAAATGTTCATCCAATGACACAAATGAACTTATTGGATGCAAAAAATTGGTTAAAAACCCTTATTGGACAACAATAAGCCTAAAGGAGACGAAAATGTTCATCCAATGACACAAATGAACTTATTGGATGCACAAGATTGTTTTAAAACCCTAATTGGACGAGAATAAGCCTTGGGAGGACAAAAATGACCTAAATGTTCATCCAATGACACAAACACACCTATTGGATGCACAAGATTGTTCAAAAACTCTAGTTGGACAAAAATAAGCCTAAGGAGGACGAAAATGACCTAAATGTACATCCAATGACACAAATGAACTGATTGGAAGCATAAGATTGTTTAAAAACCCTAATTGGACAAGAATAAGCCTAAAGAGGACGAAAATGACCTAAATGTTCATCGAATGATAGAAATGAACTTATTGGACAAGAATAACCCTAGGGAGGAAAAAAATGACCTAAATTTTCATCCAATGTCACAAATGAACTTATTGGATGCACAAGATTGTTTAAAAACCCTAATTGGACAAGAATAAGCCTTGGGAGGACGAAAACGACCTAAATGTTCATCCAAAGACACAAACAAACCTATTGGATGCACAAGATTGGTTAAAAACCCTAATTGGACTAGAATAAGCCTTGGGACGACGAAAATGACCTAGATGTTCATCCAAAGACACAAACACACCTATTGGATGCACAAGATTGGTTAAAAACCCTAATTGGACAAAAATAAGCCTAGGGAGGACGAAAATGACCTAAATGTTCATCCAAAGACACAAATGAACTTATTGGATGCACAGGCTTTGTTAAAAACCCTAATTGGACAAGAATAAGCCTAAGTAGGATGAAAATGACCTAAATGTACATCCAATGACCCAAACACACCTATTGGAAGCACATGATTGGTTAAAATTGCTAATTGGACAAGAATAAGCCTAGGGAGGACGAAAATGACCTAAATGATCATCCAATGACACAATTGAAGTTATTGGATGCACAAGATTTGTTAAAAACCTTAATTGGACAAGAATAAGCCTAAAGAGGACAAAAATGACCTAAATGTTCATCCAATGACACAAATGAACTTATTTGATGCAAAAAATTGGTTAAAAACCCTAATTGGACAACAATAAGCCTAAAGAGGATGAAAATGACATAAATGTTAATCCAATGACACAAACACATCTATTGGATGCACAAGATTTTTTAAAAACCCTAATTGGACAAGAATAAGCCTAGGGAGGACGAAAATGACCTAAATGTTCATCCAATGACACAAATGAAGTTATTGGATGCACAAGATTTATTAAAAACCCTAATTGGACAAGAATAAGCCTAAAGAGGACGAAAATGACCTAAATGTTCATCCAATGGCACAAATGAACTTATTGGATGCAAAAAAATGGTTAAAAACCCTAATTGGACAAGAATAAGCCTAAGGTGGACGAAAATGACCTAAATGTTCATCCAATGACACAAACTCACTTATTGGATGCACAAGATTGCTTAAAAACCCTAATTGGACTAGAATAACCCTAGGGAGGAAAAACAACAACCTAAATTTTCATCCAATGACACAAATGAACTTATTGGATGCACAAGATTGGTTAAAAACCCTAATTGGACAAGAATAAGCCTTGGGACGACAAAAATGACCTAGATGTTCATCCAAAGACACAAACACACCTATTGGATGCACAAGATTGGTTAAAAATCCTAATTGGATAGGAATAAGCCTAGGGAGGACGAAAATGACCTAAATGTTCATCCAAAGACACAAACACACCAATTGGATGCACATGATTGGTTAAAAACCCTAATTGGACAAGAATAAGCATAGGGAGGACAAAAATGACCTAAATGTTCATCCAATGACACAAATGAAGTTATTGGATGCACAAGATTTGTTAAAAACCTTAATTGGACAAGAATAAGCCAAAAGAGGATGAAAATGACCTAAATGTTCATCCAATGACACAAATGAACTTATTGGATGCAAAAAATTGGTTAAAAACCCTAATTGGACAACAATCAGCCTAAAGGGGACGAAAATGTTCATCCAATGACACAAATGAACTTATTGGATGCACAAGATTGTTTAAAAACCCTAATTGGACGAGAATAAGCCTTGGGAGGATAAAAATGACCTAAATGTTCATCCAATGACACAAACACACCTATTGGATGCACAAGATTGTTTAAAAACCGTAATTGGACAAAAATAAGCCTAAGGAGGACGAAAATGACCTAAATTTTCATCCAATGATACAAATGGACTTATTGGATGCACAAGATTGCTTAAAAACCCTAATTGGACAAGAATAAGCCTAGGGAGGACGAAAAAGACCTAAATGTTCATCCAATGACACAAATGAACTTATTGGATGCACAAGATTTGTTAAAAACCCTAATTGGACAAGAATAAGCCTAAGTTGGACTTCATCCAATGACACAAACACACCTATTGGATGCACAGGCTTTGTTAAAAACCCTAATTGGACAAGAATAAGCCTAAGGAGGACGAAAATGACCTATATGTACATCCAATGACACAAATGAACCTATTGGATGCACAAGATTGGTTAAAAACCTTAATTGGGCAAGAATAAGCCTAGGGTGGACGAAAATGACCTAAAGTTTCATCCAATGACACAAACACACCAATTGGATGCACATGGTTGGTTAAAAACCCTAATTGGACAAGAATAAGCCTAGGCAGCACGAATATGACCAAAATGTTCATCCAATGACACAAATGAACTTATTGGATGCACAAGATTTGTTAAAAACCCTAATTGGACAAGAATAAGCCTAAGGTCGACTTCATCCAATGACACAAACACACCTATTGGAAGCACAAGATTTGTTAAAAACCCTAATTGGACAAGAATAAGCCTAAAGATGACGAAAATGACCTAAATTTTCATCCAATGACACAAATGAACTTATTGGATGCAAAAAATTGGTTAAAAACCCTAATTGGACAACAATAAGCCTAAAGAGGACGAAAATGACATAAATGTTCACCCAATGACACAAATGAACTTATTGGATGCACAAGATTGGTTAAAAACCCTAATTGGACAACAATAAGCCTAAAGAGGACGAAAATGACATAAATGTTAATCCAATGACACAAACACATCTATTGGATGCACAAGATTTTTTAAAAACCCTAATTGGACAAGAATAAGCCTAAAGAGGACGAAAATGACCTAAATGTTAATCGAATGACAGAAATGAACTTATTGGACAAGAATAACCCTAGGGAGGAAAAAAATGACCTAAATTTTCATCCAATGACACAAATGAACTTATTGGATGCACAAGATTGTTTAAAAACCCTAATTGGACAAGAATAAGCCTTGGGAGGAAGAAAACGACCTAAATGTTCATCCAAAGACACAAACACACCTATTGGATGCACAAGATTGGTTAAAAACCCTAATTGGACAAGAATAAGCCTTGGGACGACGAAAATGACCTAGATGTTCATCCAAAGACACAAACACACCTATTGGATGCACAAGATTGGTTAAAAACCCTAATTGGACAAAAATAAGCCTAGGGAGGACGAAAATGACCTAAACGTTCATCCAAAGACACAAATGAACTTATTGGATGCACAGGCTTTGTTAAAAACCCTAATTGGACAAGAATAAGCCTAAGGAGGATGAAAATGACCTAAATGTACATCCAATGACCCAAACACACCTATTGGAAGCACATGATTGGTTAAAAACGCTAATTGGACAAGAATAAGCCTAGGGAGGACGAAAATGACCTAAATGTTCATCCAATGACACAAATGAAGTTATTGGATGCACCAGATTTGTTAAAAACCTTAATTGGACAAGAATAAGCCTAAAGAGGACGAAAATGACCTAAATTTTCATCCAATGACACAAATGAACTTATTTGATGCAAAAAATTGGTTAAAAACCCTAATTGGACAACAATAAGCCTAAAGAGGACGAAAATGACATAAATGTTAATCCAATGACACAAACACAACTATTGGATGCACAAGATTTTTTAAAACCCTAATTGGACAAGAATAAGCCTAGGGAGGACGAAAATGACCTAAATGTTCATCCAATGACACAAATGAAGTTATTGGATGCACAAGATTTATTAAAAACCCTAATTGGACAAGAATAAGCCTAAAGAGGACGAAAATGACCTAAATGTTCATCCAATGACACAAATGAACTTATTGGATGCAAAAAAATGGTTAAAAACCCTAATTGGACAAGAATAAGCCTAAGGTGGACGAAAATGACCTAAATGTTCATCCAATGACACAAACTCACTTATTGGATGCACAAGATTGCTTAAAAACCCTAATTGGACTAGAATAACCCTAGGGAGGAAAAAAAAACAACCTAAATTTTCATCCAATGACACAAATGAACTTATTGGATGCATAAGATTGTTTAAAAACCCTAATTGGACAAGAATAAGCCTTGGGAGGACGAAAATGACCTAAATGTTCATCCAAAGACACAAACACACCTATTGGATGCACAAGATTGGTTAAAAACCCTAATTGGACAAGAATAAGCCTTGGGACGACGAAAATGACCTAGATGTTCATCCAAAGACACAAACACACCTATTGGATGCACATGATTGGTTAAAAACCCTAATTGGACAAGAATAAGCATAGGGAGGACAAAAATGACCTAAATGTTCATCCAATGACACAAATGAAGTTATTGGATGCACAAGATTTGTTAAAAACCTTAATTGGACAAGAATAAGCCTAAAGAGGACGAAAATGACCTAAATGTCCATCCAATGACACAAATGAACTTATTGGATGCAAAAAATTGGTTAAAAACCCTAATTGGACAACAATAAGCCTAAAGGGGACGAAAATGTTCATCCAATGACACAAATGAACTTATTGGATGCACAAGATTGTTTAAAAACCCTAATTGGACGAGAATAAGCCTTGGGAGGACAAAAATGACCTAAATGTTCATCCAATGACACAAACACACCTATTGGATGCACAAGATTGTTTAAAAACCGTAATTGGACAAAAATAAGCCTAAGGAGGACGAAAATGACCTAAATGTTCATCCAATGATACAAATGGACTTATTGGATGCACAAGATTGCTTAAAAACCCTAATTGGACAAGAATAAGCCTAGGGAGGACGAAAAAGACCTAAATGTTCATCCAATGACACAAATGAACTTATTGGATGCACAAGATTTGTTAAAAACCCTAATTGGACAAGAATAAGCCAAAGTTGGACTTCATCCAATGACACAAACACACCTATTGGATGCACAGGCTTTGTTAAAAACCGTAATTGGACAAGAATAAGCCTAAGGAGGACGAAAATGACCTATATGTACATCCAATGACACAAATGAACTTATTGGATGCCAAGATTGGTTAAAAACCCTAATTGGACAAGAATAAGCCTAGGGTGGACGAAAATGACCTAAATGTTCATCCAATGACACAAACACACCTATTGGAAGCCCAAGATTGGTTTAAAACCCTAATTGGACAAGAATAAGCCTATGGAGGACGATAATGACCTAAAGTTTCTTCCAATGACACAAACACACCAATTGGATGCACATGGTTGGTTAAAAACCCTAATTGGACAAGAATAAGCCTAGGGAGGACGAAAATGACCAAAATGTTCATCCAATGAAACAAATGAACTTATTGGATGCACAAGATTTGTTAAAAACCCTAATTGGACAAGAATAAGCCTAAGGTCGACTTCATCCAATGACACAAACACACCTATTGGAAGCACAAGATTGGTTAAAAACCCTAATTGGACAAGAATAAGCCTAAAGAGGACGAAAATGACCTAAATTTTCATCCAATGACAAAAATGAACTTATTGGATGCAAAAAATTGGTTAAAAACCCTAATTGGACAAAAATAAGCCTAAAGAGGACGAAAATGACATAAATGTTCATCCAATGACACAAATGACCTTATTGGATGCACAAGCTTTGGTTAAAACCCTAATTGGACAAGAATAACTCTAAGGTGGAGGAAAATGACCTAAATGTTCATCCAATGACACAAACACACTTATTGGATGCACAAGATTGCTTAAAAACCCTAATTGGACAAGAATAAACCTAGGGAGGAAAAAAATGAACTAAATTTTCGTGCAATGACAAAAATGAACTTATTGGATGCAAAAAATTGGTTAAAAACCCTAATTGGACAACAATAAACCTAAAGAGGACGAAAATGACATAAATGTTCATCCAATGACACAAACACACCTATTGGATGCACAAGATTGTTTAAAAACCGTAATTGGACAAAAATAAGCCTAAGGAGGACGAAAATGACCTAAATGTTCATCCAATGATACAAATGGACTTATTGGATGCACAAGATTGCTTAAAAACCCTAATTGGACAAGAATAAGCCTAGGGAGGACGAAAAAGACCTAAATGTTCATCCAATGACACAAATGAACTTATTGGATGCACAAGATTTGTTAAAAACCCTTATTGGACCAGAATAAGCCTAAGGTGGACTTCATCCAATGACACAAACACACCTATTGGATGCACAGGCTTTGTTAAAAACCCTAATTGGACAAGAATAAGCCTAAGGAGGACGAAAATGACCTATATGTACATCCAATGACACAAATGAACTTATTGGATGCACAAGATTGGTTAAAAACCCTAATTGGACAAGAATAAGCCTAGGGAGGACGAAAATGACCTAAAGTTTCATCCAATGACAGAAACACACCAATTGGATGCACATGGTTGGTTAAAAAGCCTAATTGGACAAGAATAAACCTAGGGAGGATGAAAATGACTAAAATGTTCATCCAATGACACAAATGAACTTATTGGATGCACAAGATTTGTTAAAAACCCTAATTGGACAAGAATAAGCCTAAGGTCGACTTCATCGAATGACACAAACACACCTATTGGAAGCACAAGATTGGTTAAAAACTCTAATTGGATAAGAATAAGCCTAAAGAGGACGAAAATGACCTAAATGTTTATCCAATGACAGAAATGAACTTATTGGATGCAAAAAATTGGTTAAAAACCCTAATTGGACAACAATAAGCCTAAAGAGGACGAAAATGACATAAATGTTCATCCAATGACACAAATGAACTTATTAGATGCACAAGATTGGTTAAAAACCCTAATTGGACAAGAATAACTCTAAGGTGGAGGAAAATGACTTAAATGTTCATCCAATGACACAAACACACTTATTGGATGCACAAGATTGCGTAAAAACCATAATTGGACAAGAATAACCCTAGGGAGGACACAAATGAACTTATTGGATGAACAAGATTGTTTAAAAACCCAAATTGGACAAGAATAAGCCTTGGGAGGACGAAAACGACCAAAATGTTCATCCAAAGACACAAACACACCTATTGGATGCACAAGATTGGTTAAAAACCCTAATTGGACAAGAATAAGCCTTGGGACGACGAAAATGACCTAGATGTTCATCCAAAGACACAAACACACCTATTGGATGCACAAGATTGGTTAAAAACCCTAATTGGACAAAAATAAGCCTAGGGAGGACGAAAATGGCCTAAATGTTCATCCAAAGACACAAATGAACTTATTGGAAGCACAGGCTTTGTTAAAAACCCTAATTGGACAAGAATAAGCCTAAGGAGGATGAAAATGACCTAAATGTACATCCAATGACACAAACACACCTATTGGAAGCACATGATTGGTTAAAAACCCTAATTGGACAAGAAAAAGCCTAGGGAGGACGAAAATGACCTAAATGTTCATCCAATGACACAAATGAAGTTCTTGGATGCACAAGATTTGTTAAAAACCTTAATTGGACAAGAATAAGCCTAAAGAGGACGAAAATGACCTAAATGTTCATCCAATGACACAAATGAACTCATTGGATGCAAAAAATTGGTTAAAAACCCTAATTGGACAAGAATAAGCCTAAGGTGGACGAAAATGACCTAAATGTTCATCCAATGACACAAACACACTTATTGGATGCACAAGATTGCTTAAACACCCTAATTGGACTTGAATAACCCTATGGAGGAAAAAAACAACCT
Source organism: Cicer pinnatifidum (assembly GCA_037974775.1). Classification (NCBI taxonomy): domain Eukaryota; kingdom Viridiplantae; phylum Streptophyta; class Magnoliopsida; order Fabales; family Fabaceae; genus Cicer; species Cicer pinnatifidum. The sequence continues at coordinate 27,846,775 of JBBPBR010000001.1, read as the reverse complement.
AAATTTCCATCCAATGACACAAATGAACTTATTGGATGCATAAGATTGTTTGAAATACCTAATTGGACAAGAATAAGCCTTGGGAGGACGAAAATGACCTAAATGTTCATCCAAAGACACAAACACACCTATTGGATGCAAAAGATTGGTTAAAAACCCAAATTGGACAAGAATAAGCCTTGGGACGACGATAATGACCTAGATGTTCATCCAAAGACACAAACACACCTATTGGATGCACAAGATTGGTTAAAAACACTAATTGGAAAGGAATAAGCCTAGGGAGGACGAAAATGACCTAAATGTTCATCCAAAGACACAAACACACCAATTGCATGCACATGATTGGTTAAAAACCCTAATTGGACAAGAATAAGCCTAGGGAGGACAAAAATGACCTAAATGTTCATCCAATGACACAAATGAAGTTATTGGATGCACAAGATTTGTTAAAAACCCTAATTGGACAAGAATGAGCCTAAAGAGGACGAAAATGACCTAAATGTTCATCCAATGACACAAATGAACTTATTGGATGCAAAAAATTGGTTAAAAACCATAATTGGTCAACAATAAGCCTAAAGGGGACGAAAATGTTCATCCAATGACACAAATGAACTTATTGGATGCACAAGATTGTTTAAAAACCATAATTGGACAAGAATAAGCCTAGGGAGGACGAAAATGACCTAAATGTACATCCAATGACACAAATGAACTGATTGGATGCACAAAAGTGGTTAAAAACCCTAATTGGACTTCAATAAGCCTAGGGAGGACGAAAATAACCTAAATGTTCATCCAATGATACAAATGAACTTATTGGATGCAAAAGATTGCTTAAAACCCTAATTGGACAAGAATAAGCCTAGGGAGGACGAAAATGACCTAAATGTTAATCCAAAGACACAAACACATCTATTGGATGCAAAAGATTGGTTAAAAACCCTAATTGGACAAGAAGAAGCCTAGGGAGGACGAAAATGACCTAAATGTTCATCCAATGACACAAATGAATTTATTGGATGCACATGCTTTGTTAAAAACCCTAATTGGACAAGAATAAGCCTAAGGAGGACGAAAATGACCTAAATGTACATCCAATGACACAAACACACATATTGGAAGCACATGATTGGTTAAAAAACCTAATTGGACAAGAATAAGCCTAGGGAAGACGAAAATGACCTAAATGTTCATCCAATGAAACAAACACACTTATTGGATGCACAAGATTGGTTAAAAACCCTAATTGGACATGAATAAGCCTAGGGAGGACGAAAATGACCTAAATGTACATCCGATGACACAAATGAACTGATTGGATGCACAAAAGTGGTTAAAAACCCTAATTGGACTTCAATAAGCCTAGGGAGGACGAAAATAACCTAAATGTTCATCCAATGATACAAATGAACTTATTGGATGCAAAAGATTGCTTAAAACCCTAATTGGACAAGAATAAGCCTAGGGAGGACGAAAATGACCTAAATGTTAATCCAAAGACACAAACACATCTATTGGATGCAAAAGATTGGTTAAAAACGCTAATTGGACAAGAAGAAGCCTAAGGAGGACAAAAATGACCTAAATTTTCATCCAATGACACAAATGAACTTATTGGATGCACAAGATTTGTCAAAAACCTTAATTGGACAAGAATAAGCCTAAGGAGGAGGAAAATGACCTAAATGTACATCCAATGACACAAATGAACTTATTGGATGCACAAGATTGGTTAAAAACCCTAATTGGACAAATATAAGCCTAGGGTGGTAGAAAACGACCTAAATGTTCATCCAATGACACAAACAAACTTATTGGATGCACAAGATTGCTTAAAAACCTTAATTGGACAAGAATAAGCCTAAAGAGGACGAAAATGACCTAAATGTCCATCCAATGACACAAATGAACTTATTGGATGCAAAAAATTGGTTAAAAACCCTAATTGGACAACAATAAGCCTAAAGGGGACGAAAATGTTCATCCAATGACACAAATGAACTTATTGGATGCACAAGATTGTTTAAAAACCCTAATTGGACGAGAATAAGCCTTGGGAGGACAAAAATGACCTAAATGTTCATCCAATGACACAAACACACCTATTGGATGCACAAGATTGTTTAAAAACCGTAATTGGACAAAAATAAGCCTAAGGAGGACGAAAATGACCTAAATGTTCATCCAATGATACAAATGGACTTATTGGATGCACAAGATTGCTTAAAAACACTAATTGGACAAGAATAAGCCTAGGGAGGTAGAAAACGACCTAAATGTTCATCCAATGACACAAACAAACTTATTGGATGCACAAGATTGCTTAAAAACCCTAATTGGACAAGAATAAGCATAGGGAGGACAAAAATGACCTAAATTTTCATCCAATGACACAAATGAACTTATTGGATGCACAAGATTGTTTAAAAACCCTAATTGGACAAGAATAAGCCTTAGGAGGACGAAAATGACCTAAATGTTCATCCAAAGACACAAACAAACCTATTGGATGCACAAGATTGGTTAGAAACCCTAATTGGACAACAATAAGCCCAGGGAAGACGAAAATGACTTAAATGTTCATCCAATGACACAAACACACTTATTGGATGCACAAGATTGCTTAAAAACGCTAATTGGACAAGAATAAGCCTAGGGAGGACGAATATGACCTAAATTTTCATCCAATGACACAAACACACCAATTGGATGCACATGGTTGGTTTAAAACCGTAATTGGACAAGAATAAGCCTAGGGAGGACGTTAATCACCTAAATGTTCATCCAATGACACAAATGAACTTAATGGATGCACAAGATTGTTTAAAAACCATAATTGGACAAGAATAAGCCTTGGGAGGACACAAATGACCTAAATGTTCACCCAATAACACAAACACACCTATTGGATGCACAAGATTGTTTAAAAACCCTAATCGGACAAAAATAAAACTAAGGAGGACGAAAATGACCTAAATGTTCATCCAATGACACAAATCAACTTATTGGATGCACAAGATTGGTTAAAAACCATAATTGGACAAGAATAAGCCTAGGGAGGACGAAAATGACCTAAATGTACATCCAATGACACAAATGAACTGATTGGATGCACAAAAATGGTTAAAAACCATAATTGGACTTCAATAAGCCTAGGGAGGACGAAAATAACCTAAATGTTCATCCAATGATACAAATGAACTTATTGGATGCAAAAGATTGCTTAAAACCATAATTGGACAAGAATCAGCCTAGGGAGGACGAAAATGACCTAAATGTTAATCCAAAGACACAAACACATCTATTGGATGCACAAGATTTTTTAAAAACCCTAATTGGACAAGAATAAGCCTAGGGAGAACGAAAATGACCTAAATGTTCATCCAAACACACAAACACACCAATTGGATGCACATGGTAGGTTTAAAACCCTAATTGGACAAAAAGAAGCCTAGGGAGGACGAAAATGACCTAAATGTTCATCCAATGACACAAATGAACTTATTGGATGCACATGCTTTGTTAAAAACCCTAATTGGACAAGAATAAGCCTAAGGAAGACGAAAATGACCTAAATGTACATCCAATGACACAAACACACCTATTGGAAGCACATGATTGGTTAAAAACCCTAATTGGACAAGAATAAGCCTAAGGAAGACGAAAATGACCTAAATGTTTATCCAATGACACAAACACACTTATTGGATGCACAAGATTGGTTAAAAACCCTAATTGGACATGAATAAGCCTAGGGAGGACGAAAATGACCTAAATGTTCATTCAATGACACAAATGAACTTATTGGATGCACAAGATTTGTAAAAACCCTAATTGGACAAGAATAAGCCTAAGGAGGAGGAAAATGACCTAAATGTACATCCAATGACACAAATGAACTTATTGGATGCACAAGATTGGTTAAAAACCCTAATTGGACAAGAATAAGCCTAGGGTGGTAGCAAACGACCTAAATGTTCATCCAATGACACAAACAAACTTATTGGATGCACAAGATTGCTTAAAAACCCTAATTGGACAAGAATAAGCCTAGGGAGGACAAAAATGACCTAAATTTTCATCCAATGACACAAATGAACTTATTGGATGCACAAGATTGTTTAAAAACCCTAATTGGACAAGAATAAGCCTTAGGAGGACGAAAATGACCTAAATGTTCATCCAAAGACACAAACAAACCTATTGGATGCACAAGATTGGTTAGAAACCCTAATTGGACAACAATAAGCCCAGGGAAGATGAAAATGACCTAAATGTTCATCCAATGACACAAACACACTTATTGGATGCACAAGATTGCTTAAAAACGCTAATTGGGCAAGAATAAGCCTAGGGAGGACGAATATGACCTAAATTTTCATCCAATGACACAAACACACCAATTGGATGCACATGGTTGGTTTAAAACCGTAATTGGACATAATTAAGCCTAGGGAGGACGTTAATCACCTAAATGTTCATCCAATGACACAAATGAACTTATTGGATGCACAAGATTGTTTAAAAACCATAATTGGACAAGAATAAGCCTTGGGAGGACACAAATGACCTAAATGTTCACCCAATAACACAAACACACCTATTGGATGCACAAGATTGTTTAAAAACCCTAATCGGACAAAAATAAGACTAAGGAGGACGAAAATGACCTAAATGTTCATCCAATGACACAAATCAACTTATTGGATGCACAAGATTGGTTAAAAACCATAATTGGACAAGAATAAGCCTAGGGAGGACGAAAATGACCTAAATGTACATCCAATGACACAAATGAACTGATTGGATGCACAAAAATGGTTAAAAACCATAATTGGACTTCAATAAGCCTAGGGAGGACGAAAATAACCTAAATGTTCATCCAATGATACAAATGAACTTATTGGATGCAAAAGATTGCTTAAAACCATAATTGGACAAGAATAAGCCTAGGGAGGACGAAAATGACCTAAATGTTAATCCAAAGACACAAACACATCTATTGGATGCACAAGATTTTTTAAAAACCCTAATTGGACAAGAATAAGCCTAGGGAGAACGAAAATGACCTAAATGTTCATCCAAACACACAAACACACCAATTGGATGCACATGGTAGGTTTAAAACCCTAATTGGACAAGAAGAAGCCTAGGGAGGACGAAAATGACCTAAATGTTCATCCAATGACACAAATGAACTTATTGGATGCACATGCTTTGTTAAAAACCCTAATTGGACAAGAATAAGCCTAAGGAAGACGAAAATGACCTAAATGTACATCCAATGACACAAACACACCTATTGGAAGCACATGATTGGTTAAAAACCCTAATTGGACAAGAATAAGCCTAAGGAAGACGAAAATGACCTAAATGTTCATCCAATGACACAAACACACTTATTGGATGCACAAGATTGGTTAAAAACCCTAATTGGACATGAATAAGCCTAGGGAGGACGAAAATGACCTAAATGTTCATCCAATGACACAAATGAACTTATTGGATGCACAAGATTTGTAAAAACCCTAATTGGACAAGAATAAGCCTAAGGAGGAGGAAAATGACCTAAATGTACATCCAATGACACAAATGAACTTATTGGATGCACAAGATTGGTTAAAAACCCTAATTGGACAAGAGTAAGCCTAAGGTGGTAGAAAACGACCTAAATGTTCATCCAATGACACAAACAAACTTATTGGATGCACAAAATTGCTTAAAAACCCTAATTGGACAAGAATAAGCCTAGGGAGGACAAAAATGACCTAAAGTTTCATCCAATGACACAAATGAACTTATTGGATGCACAAGATTGTTTAAAAACCCTAATTGGACAAGAATAAGCCTTAGGAGGACGAAAATGACCTAAATGTTCATCCAAAGACACAAACACACCTATTGGATGCACAAGATTGGTTAGAAACCCTAATTGGACAAGAATAAGCTCAAGGAAGACGAAAATGATCTAAATGTTCATCCAATGACACAAACACACTTATTGGATGCACAAGATTGCTTAAAAACGCTAATTGGACAAGAATAAGCCTAGGGAGGACGAAAATGACCTAAATTTTCATCCAATGACACAAACACACCAATTGGATGCACATGGTTGGTTTAAAACTGTAATTGGACATGAATAAGCCTAGGGAGGACGAAAATCACCTAAATTTTCATCCAATGACACAAATGAACTTATTGGATGCACAAGATTGGTTAAAAACCATAATTGGACAAGAATAAGCCTAGGGAGGACGAAAATGACCTAAATGTACATCCAATGACACAAATGAACTGATTGGATGCACAAAAGTGGTTAAAAACCCTAATTGGACTTCAATAAGCCTAGGGAGGACGAAAATAACCTAAATGTTCATCCAATGATACAAATAAACTTATTGGATGCAAAAGATTGCTTAAAACCCTAATTGGACAAGAATAAGCCTAGGGAGGACGAAAATGACCTAAATGTTAATCCAAAGACACAAACACATCTATTGGATGCAAAAGATGGGTTAAAAACCCTAATTGGACAAGAAGAAGCCTAGGGAGGACGAAAATGACCTAAATGTTCATCCAATGACACAAATGAACTTATTGGATGCACATGCTTTGTTAAACACCCTAATTGGACAAAAATAAGCCTAAGGAGGACGAAAATGACCTAAATGTACATCCAAATGAACTTATTGGATGCTCAAGATTGTTTAAAAACCCTAATTGGACAAGAATAAGCCTTAGGAGGACGAAAATGACCTAAATGTTCATCCAAAGACACAAACAAACCTATTGGATGCACAAGATTGGTTAGAAACCCTAATTGGACAACAATAAGCCCAGGGAAGATGAAAATGTCCTAAATGTTCATCCAATGACACAAACACACTTATTGGATGCACAAGATTGCTTAAAAACGCTAATTGGACAAGAATAAGCCTAGGGAGGACGAAAATGACCTAAATTTTCATCCAATGACACAAACACACCAATTGGATGCACATGGTTGGTTTAAAACCGTAATTGGACATGAATAAGCCTAGGGAGGACGAAAATCACCTAAATGTTCATCCAATGACACAAATGAACTTATTGGATGCACAAGATTGTTTAAAAACCATAATTGGATAAGAATAAGCCTTGGGAGGACACAAATGACTTAAATGTTCACCCAATAACACAAACACACCTATTGGATGCACAAGATTGTTTAAAAATCCTAATCGGACAAAAATAAGACTAAGGAGGACGAAAATGACCTAAATGTTCATCCAATGACAAAAATCAACTTATTGGATGCACAAGATTGGTTAAAAACCATAATTGGACAAGAATAAGCCTAGGGTGGACGAAAATGACCTAAATGTACATCCAATGACACGAATGAACTGATTGGATGCACAAAAGTGGTTAAAAACCATAATTGGACTTCAATAAGCCTAGGGAGGACGAAAATAACCTAAATGTTCATCCAATGATACAAATGAACTTATTGGATGCAAAAGATTGCTTAAAACCATAATTGGACAAGAATAAGCCTAGGGAGGACGAAAATGACCTAAATGTTAATCCAAAGACACAAACACATCTATTGGATGCACAAGATTTTTTAAAAACCCTAATTGGACAAGAATAAGCCTAGGGAGAACGAAAATGACCTAAATGTTCATCCAAAGACACAAACACACCAATTGGATGCACATGGTAGGTTTAAAACCCTAATTGGACAAGAAGAAGCCTAGGGAGGACGAAAATGACCTAAATGTTCATCCAATGACACAAATGAACTTATTGGATGCACATGCTTTGTTAAAAACCCTAATTGGACAAGAATAAGCCTAAGGAGGACGAAAATGACCTAAAGGTACATCCAATGACACAAACACACCTATTGGAAGCACATGATTGGTTAAAAACCCTAATTGGACAAGAATAAGCCTAAGGAAGATGAAAATGACCTAAATGTTCATCCAATGACACAAACACACTTATTGGATGCACAAGATTGGTTAAAAACCCTAATTGGACATGAATAAGCCTAGGGAGGACAAAAATGACCTAAATGTTCATCCAATGACACAAATGAACTTATTGGATGCACAAGATTTGTTAAAAACCCTAATTGGACAAGAATAAGCCTAAGGAGGAGGAAAAAGACCTAAATGTACTTCCAATGACACAAATGAACTTATTGGATGCACAAGATTGGTTAAAAACCCTAATTGGACAAGAGTAAGCCCAGGGTGGTAGAAAACGACCTAAATGTTCATCCAATGACACAAACAAACTTATTGGATGCACAAGATTGCTTAAAAACCCTTATTGGACAAGAATAAGCCTAGGGAGGACAAAAATGACCTAAAGTTTCATCCAATGACACAAATGAACTTATTGGATGCACAAGATTGTTTAAAAACCCTAATTGGACAAGAATAAGCCTTAGGAGGACGAAAATGACCTAAATGTTCATCCAAAGACACAAACACACCAATTGGATGCACGTGGTTGGTTTAAAACCGTAATTGGACATGAATAAGCCTAGGGAGGACGAAAATCACCTAAATGTTCATCCAATGACACAAATGAACTTATTGGATGCACAAGATTGTTTAAAAACCATAATTGGACAAGAATAAGCCTTGGGAGGACGAAAATGACCTAAATGTTCACCCAATAACACAAACACACCTATTGGATGCACAAGATTGTTTAAAAACCCTAATTGGACTAAAATAAGACTAAGGAGGACGAAAATGACCTAAATGTTCATCCAATGACACAAATGAACTTATTGGATGCACAAGATTGGTTAAAAACCATAATTGGACAAGAATAAGCCTAGGGTGGACGAAAATGACCTAAATTTTCATCCAATGACACAAACACACCAATTGGATGCACATGGTTGGTTTAAAACCCTAATTGGACAAGAATAATCCAAGGCAGGACGAAAATGACCTAAATGTTCATCCAATGACACAAATGAACTTATTGGATGCACAAGATTGGTTAAAAACCCTAATTGGACAAGAATAAGCCTAGGGTGGTAGAAAATGACCTAAATGTTCATCCAATGACACAAACAAACTTATTGGATGCACAAGATTGCTTAAAAACCATAATTGGACAAGAATAAGCCTATGGAGGACAAAAATGACCTAAATGTTCATCCAATGACACAAATGAACTTATTGGATGCACAAGATTTGTTAAAAACCCCAATTGGACAAGAATAAGCCTATAGAGGACGAAAATGACCTAAATGTACATCCAATGACACAAATGAACTTATTGGATGCACAAGATTTTTTAAAAACCCTAATTGGACAAGAATAAGCCTAGGGAGGACGAAAATGACCTAAATGTTCATCCAAAGACACAAACACACCTATTGGATGCACAAGATTGGTTAAAAACCCTAATTGGACAAGAATAAGCCTAGGGAGGACGAAAATGACTTAAATGTTCATCCAATGATAAAAATGAACTTATTGGATGCACAAGAATGGTTAAAAACCCTAATTGGACAAGAATAAGCCTTGGGAGGACGAAAATGACCTAAATGATCATCCAATGACACAAATAAACTTATTGGATGCACAAGATTGGTTAAAAACCATAATTGGACAAGAATAAGCCTAGGGTGGACGAAAATGACCTAAATTTTCATCCAATGACACAAACACACCAATTGGATGCACATGGTTGGTTTAATACCCTAATTAGACAAGAATAAGCTAAGGCAGGACAAAAATGACCTAAATGTTCATCCAATGACACAAATGAACTTATTGGATGCACAAGATTTGTTAAAAACCCTACTTGGACAAGAATAAGCCTAAGGAGGAGGAAAATGACCTAAATGTACATCCAATGACACAAATGAGCTTATTGGATGCACAAGATTTGTTAAAAACCCTAATTGGACAAGAATAAGCCTAGTGTGGTAGAAAATGACCTAAATGTTCATCCAATGACACAAACACACTTATTGGATGCAAAAGATTGCTTAAAAACCCTAATTGGACAAGAATAAGCCTAGGGAGGACGAAAATGACCTAAATTTTCATCCAATGACACAAACACACCAATTGGATGCACATGGTTGGTTTAAAACCGTAATTGGACAAGAATAAGCCTAGGGAGGACGAAAATGACCTAAATGTTCTTCCAATGACACAAACACACCTATTGGATGCACAAGATTGTTTAAAAACCGTAATTGGACAAAAATAAGCCTAAGGAGGACGAAAATGATCTAAATGTACATCCAATGACACAAATGAACATTTTGGATGCACAAAAGTGGTTAAAAACCCTAATTGGACATCAATAAGCCTAGGGAGGACGAAAATAACCTAAATGTTCATCCAATGACACAAATGAACTTATTGGATGCACAAGATTTGTTAAAAACCCTAATTGGACAAGAATAAGCCTAAGGAGGACGAAAATGACCTAAATGTACATATAAATGACACAAATGAACTTATTGGATGCACAAGATTGGTTAAAAACCCTAATTGGACAGGAATAAGCCTAGGGTGGTAGAAAATGACCGAAATGTTCATCCAATGACACAAACACACTTATTGGATGCACAAGATTGCTTAAAAACCCTAATTGGACAAGTATAAGCCTAGGGAGGACGAAAATGACCTAAATTTTCATCCAATGACACAAAAACACCAATTGGATGCACATGGTTGGTTTAAAACCGTACTTGGACAAGAATAAGCCTAGGGAGGACGAAAATGACCTAAATATTCATCCAATGACACAAATGAACTTATTGGATGCACAAAAGTGGTTAAAAACCCTAATTGGACAAGAATAAGCCTAGGGAGGACAAAAATGACCTAAATTTTCATCAAATGACACAAATGAACTTATTGGATGCACAAGATTGTTTAAAACCCCTAATTGGACAAGAATAAGCCTTGGGAGTACGAAAATGACCTAAATGTTCATCCAAAGACACAAACACACCTATTGGATGCACAAGATTTGTTAAAAACCCTAATTGGACAAGAATAAGCCTAGGGAAGACGAAAATAACCTAAATGTTCATCCAATGACACAAATGAACTTATTGGATGCACAAGATTTGTTAAAAACCCTAATTGGACAAGAGTAAGCCTAAAGAGGACGAAAATGACCAAAATGTTCATCCAATGACACAAATGAACTTATTGGATGCACAAGATTGTTTAAAAACCATAATTGGACAAGAATACGCTTTGGGAGGACGAAAATGACCTAAATGTTCACCCAATAACACAAACACACCTATTGGATGCACAAGAATGTTTAAAAACCCTAATTGGACAAAAATAAGACTATGGAGGACGAAAATGACCTAAATGTTCATCCAATGACACAAATGAACTTATTGGATGCATAAGATTGGTTAAAAACCATAATTGGACAAGTATAAGCCTAGGGTGGACGAAAATGACCTAAATTTTCATCCAATGACACAAACACACCAATTGGATGCACAAGGTTGGTTTAAAACCCTAATTAGACAAGAATAAGCCAAGGCAGGACGAAAATGACCTAAATGTTCATCCAATGACACAAATGAACTTATTGGATGCACAAGATTTGTTAAAAACCCTACTTGGACAAGAATAAGTCTAAGGAGGAGGAAAATGACCTAAATGTACATCCAATGACACAAATGAACTTATTGGATGCACAAGATTGGTTAAAAACCCTAATTGGACAAGAATAAGCCTAGGGTGGTAGAAAATGACCTAAATGTTCATCCAATGACACAAACACACTTATTGGATGCACACGATTGCTTAAAAACCCTAATTGGACCAGAATAAGCCTAGGGAGGACGAAAATGACCTTAATTTTCATCCAATGACACAAACACACCAATTGGATGCACATGGTTGGTTTAAAACCGTAATTGGACAAGAATAAGCCTTGGGAGGACGAAAATGACCTAAATGTTCATCCAATGACATAAATGAACTTATTGGATGCACAAAAGTGGTTAAAAACCCTAATTGGACAAGAATAAGCCTAGGGATGACAAAAATGACCTAAATTTTCATCCAATGACACAAATGAACTTATTGGATGCGCAAGATTGTTTAAAAACCCTAATTGGACAAGAATAAGCCTTGGGAGGACGAAAAAGACCTAAATGTTCATCCAAAGACACAAACACACCTATTGGATGCCCAAGTTTGGTTAAAAACCCTAATTTGACAAGAATAAGTCTTGGGAAGACGAAAATGACCTAAATGTTCATCCAATGACACAAACACACTTATTGGATGCACAAGATTGCTTAAAAACCCTAATTGGACAAGAATAAGCCTAGGGAGGACAAAAATGACCTAAATTTTCATCCAATGACACAAACACACCAATTGGATGCACATGGTTGGTTTAAAACCGTAATTGGACAAGAATAAGCTTAGGGAGGACGAAAATCACCTAAATGTTCATCCAATCACACAAATGAACTTATTGGGTCCACAAGATTTGTTAAAAACCCTAATTGGACAAGAGTAAGCCTAAAGAGGACGAAAATGACCTAAATGTTCATTCAATGACACAAATTAAGTTATTAGATGCAAAAAATTGGTTAAAAACCCTAATTGGACAACTATAAGCCTAAAGAGGATGAAAATGACCTAAATGTTCATCCAATGATACAAATAAACTTATTGGATGCACAAGATTGTTTAAAAACCATAATTGGACAAGAATAAGCCTTGGGAGGACGAAAATGACCTAAATGTTCACCCAATAACACAAACACACCTATTGGATGCACAAGATTGTTTAAAAACCCTAATTGGACAAAAATAAGACTAAGGAGGACGAAAATGACCTAAATGTTCATCCAATGACACAAATGAACTTATTGGATGCACAAGATTGGTTAAAAACCATAATTGGACAAGAATAAGCCTAGGGTGGACGAAAATGACCTAAATTTTCGTCCAACGACACAAACACACCAATTGGATGCACATAGTTGGTTTGAAACCCTAATTATACAAGAATATGCCAAGGCAGGACGAAAATGACCTAAATGTTCATCCAATGACACAAATGAACTTAGTGGATGCACAAGATTTGTTAAAAACCCTACTTGGACAAGAATAAGCCTAAGGAGGAGGAAAATGACCTAAATGTACATCCAATGACACAAATGAACTTATTGGATGCACAAGATTGGTTAAAAACCCTAATTGGACAAGAATAAGCCTAAGGTGGTAGAAAATGATCTAAATGTTCATCCAATGATACAAACACACTTATTGGATGCACAAGATTGCTTAAAAACCCTAATTGGACAAGAATAAGCCTAGGGAGGACGAAAATGACCTAAATTTTCATCCTATGACACAAACACACCAATTGGATGCACATGGTTGGTTTAAAACCGTAATTGGACAAGAAAAAGCCTAGGGAGGACGAAAATGACCTAAATGTTCATCCAATGACACAAATGAACTTATTGGATGCACAAGATTGTTTAAAAACCCTAATTGGACAAGAAGAAGCCTTGGGAGAACGAAAATGAACTAAATGTTCATCCAAAGACACAAACACACCTATTGGATGCACAAGATTGGTTAAAAACCCTAATTGGACAAGAATAAGCCTTAGGAAGACGAAAATGACCTAAATGTTCATCCAATGACACAAACACATTTATTGGATGCACAAGATTGCTTAAAAACCCTAATTGGACAAGAACAAGCCTAGGGAGGACAAAAATGACCTAAACATTCATCCAATGACTCAAACACACCAATTGGATGCACATGGTTGGTTTAAAACCGTAATTGGACAAGAATAAGCCTAGGGAGGACGAAAATCACCTAAATGTTCATCCAATGACACAAATGAACTTATTGGATGCACAAGATTGTTTAAAATCCCTAATTGGACAAGAATAAGCCTTGGGTGGACGAAAATGACCTAAATGTTCAACCAATAACACAAACACACCTATTGGATGCACAAGAATTTTTACAAACCCTAATTGGACAAAAATAAGACTAAGGAGGACGAAAATGACCTAAATGTTCATCCAATGACACAAATGAACTTATTGGATGCACAAGATTGGTTAAAAACCATAATTGGACAAGAATAAGCCTAGGGTGGACGAAAATGACCTAAATTTTCGTCCAACGACACAAACACACCAATTGGATGCACATAGTTGGTTTAACACCCTAATTAGACAAGAATATGCCAAGGCAGGACGAAAATGACCTAAATGTTCATCCAATGACACAAATGAACTTAGTGGATGCACAAGATTTGTTAAAAACCCTACTTGGACAAGAATAAGCCTAAGGAGGAGGAAAATGACCTAAATGTACATCCAATGACACAAATGAACTTATTGGATGCACAAGATTGGTTAAAAACCTTAATTGGACAAGAATAAGCCTAAGGTGGTAGAAAATGATCTAAATGTTCATCCAATGATACAAACACACTTATTGGATGCCCAAGATTGCTTAAAAACCCTAATTGGACAAGAATAAGCCTAGGGAGGACGAAAATGACCTAAATTTTCATCCAATGACACAAACACACCAATTGGATGCACATGGTTGGTTTAAAACCGTAATTGGACAAGAATAAGCCTAGGGAGGACGAAAATGACCTAAATGTTCATCCAATGACACAAATGAACTTATTGGATGCACAAGATTGTTTAAAAACCCTAATTGGACAAGAATAAGCCTTGAGAGAACGAAAATGAACTAAATGTTCATCCAAAGACACAAACACACCTATTGGATGCACAAGATTGGTTAAAAACCCTAATTGGACAAGAATAAGCCTTAGGAAGACGAAAATGACCTAAATGTTCATCCAATGACACAAACACATTTATTGGATGCACAAGATTGCTTAAAAACCCTAATTGGACAAGAACAAGCCTTGGGAGGACAAAAATGACCTAAACTTTCATCCAATGACTCAAACACACCAATTGGATGCACATGGTTGGTTTAAAACCGTAATTGGACAAGAATAAGCCTAGGGAGGACGAAAATCACCTAAATGTTCATCCAATGACACAAATGAACTTATTGGATGCACAAGATTGTTTAAAATCCCTAATTGGACAAGAATAAGCCTTTGGAGGACGAAAATGACCTAAATGTTCATCCAAAGACACAAACACACCTATTGGATGCACAATATTGGTTAAAAACCCTAATTGGACAAGAATAAGCCTTGGGAAGACGAAAATGACCTAAATGTTCATCCAATGACACAAACACACCAATTGGATGCACATGGTTGGTTTAAAACCGTAATTGGACAAGAATAACCCTAGGGAAGACGAAAATCACCTAAATGTTCATCCAATCACACAAATGAACTTATTGGATCCACAAGATTTGTTAAAAACCCTAATTGGACAAGAGTAAGCCTAAAGAGGACGAAAATGACCTAAATGTTCATCCAATGACACAAATAAAGTTATTAGATGCAAAAAATTGGTTAAAAACCCTAATTGGACAAGAATAAGCCTAGGGTGGACGAAAATGACCTAAATTTTCATCCAATGACACAAACACACCAATTGGATGCACATGGTTGGTTTAAAACCCTAATTAGACAAGAATAAGCCAAGGAAGGACGAAAATGACCTAAATGTTCATCCAATGACACAAATGAACTTAGTGGATGCACAAGATTTGTTAAAAACCCTACTTGGACAAGAATAAGCCTAAGGAGGAGGAAAATGACCTAAACGTACATCCAATGACACAAATGAACTTATTGGATGCACAAGATTGGTTAAAAACCCTATTTCGACAAGAATAAGCCTAGGGTGGTAGAAAATGATCTAAATGTTCATCCAATGACACAAACACACTTATTGGATGCACAAGATTGCTTAAAAACCCTAATTGGACAAGAATAAGCCTAGGGAGGACGAAAATGACCTAAATTTTCATCCAATGACACAAACACACCAATTGGATGCACATGGTTAGTTTAAAACCGTAATTGGACAAGAATAAGCCTAGGGAGTACGAAAATGACCTAAATGTTCATCCAATGACACAAACACACCAATTGGATGCACATGGTTGGTTAAAAACCCTAATTGGATGCACAAGATTGTTTAAAAACCCTAATTGGATGCACATGGTTGACACAAATGAACTTATTGGATGCACAAAAGTGGTTAAAAACCCTAATTGGACAAGAATAAGCCTAGGCAGGACGAAAATGACCTAAATTTTCATCCAATGACACAAACACACCAATTGGATGCACATGGTTGGTTTAAAACCGTAATTGGACAAGAATAAGCCTAGGGAGGACGAAAATCACCTAAATAATCATCCAATGACACAAACGAAGTTATTGGATCCACAAGATTTGTTAAAAACCCTAATTGGACAAGAGTAAGCCTAAAGAGGACGAAAATGACCTAAATGTTCATCCAATGACACAAATGAACTTATTAGATGCATAAAATTGGTTAAAAACCCTAATTGGACAACTATAAGCATAAAGAGGACGAAAATGACCTAAATGTTCATCCAATGACACAAATGAACTTATTGGATGCACAAGATTGTTTAAAAACCATAATTGGATGCACATGGTTGACACAAATGAACTTATTGGATGCACAAAAGTGGTTAAAAACCCTAATTGGACAAGAATAAGCCTAGGCAGGACGAAAATGACCTAAATTTTCATCCAATGACACAAACACACCAATTGGATGCACATGGTTGGTTTAAAACCGTAATTGGACAAGAATAAGCCTAGGGAGGACGAAAATCACCTAAATAATCATCCAATGACACAAACGAAGTTATTGGATCCACAAGATTTGTTAAAAACCCTAATTGGACAAGAGTAAGCCTAAAGAGGACGAAAATGACCTAAATGTTCATCCAATGACACAAATGAACTTATTAGATGCATAAAATTGGTTAAAAACCCTAATTGGACAACTATAAGCATAAAGAGGACGAAAATGACCTAAATGTTCATCCAATGACACAAATGAACTTATTGGATGCACAAGATTGTTTAAAAACCATAATTGGACAAGAATAAGCCTATGGAGGACGAAAATCACCTAAATGTTCATCCAATGACACAAATGAACTTATTGGATCCACAAGATTTGTTAAAAACCCTAATTGGACAAGAGTAAGCCTAATGAGGACGAAAATGACCTAAATGTTCATCCAATGACACAAATGAACTTATTAGCTGCACAAAAGTGGTTAAAAACCCTAATTGGACAAGAATAAGCATAGGGAGGACGAAAATGAACTAAATGTTAATCCAATGACACAAACACATCTATTGGATGCACAAGATTTTTTAAAAACCCTAATTGGACAAGAAGAAGCCTAGGGAGGACGAAAATAACCTAAATGTTCATTTAATGACACAAATGAACTTATTGGATGAACAAGATTTGTTAAAAACCCTAATTGGACAAGAATAATCCTAAGGAGGAGGAAAATGACCTAAATGTACATCCAATGACACAAATGAACTTATTGGATGCACAAGATTGGCTAAAAACCCTAATTGGATAAGAATAAGCCAAGCGTCGACGAAAAAGACATAAATGTTCATCCAATGACACAAACACACTTATTAGATGCACAAGATTGCTTAAAAACCCTAATTGGACAAGAATAAGTCTAGGGAGAACGAAAATGACCTAAATTTTCATCCAATGACACAAACACACCAATTGGATGCATATGATTGGTTAAAAACCCTAATTGGACAAGAATAAGCTTAGGGAGGACGAAAATGACCTAAATGTTCATCCAATGACACAAATGTACTTATTGAAAGCACAAGATTTGTTAAAAACCCTAATTGGACAAGAGTAAGCCTAAAGAGGACGAAAATCACCTAAATGTTCATCCAATGACACAAATGAACTTTTTGGATGCAAAAAATTGGATAAAAACCCTAATTGGACAACAATAAGCCTAAAGAGGACGAAAATGACCTAAATGTTCATCCAATGACACAAATGAACTTACTGGATGCACAAGATTGTTTAAAAACCCTAATTGGACAAAAATAAGCCTTGGGAGGACGAAAATGACCATATGTTCATCCAATGACACAAACACACCTATTGGATGCACAAGATTATTTAAAAACTCTAATTGGACAAAAATAAGACCAAGGAGGACGAAAATGACCTAAATGTTCATCCAATGACACAAATGAACTTATTGGATGCACAAGATTGTTTAAAAACCCTAATTGGACAAAAATAAGCCTTGGGAGGACGAAAATGACCTAAATGTTCATCCAATGACACAAACACATCAATTGGATGCACATGATTTTTTAAAAACCCTAATTGGACAAGAAGAAGCCTAGGGAGGACGAAAATAACCTAAATGTTCATTTAATGACACAAATGAACTTATTGGATGAACAAGATTTGTTAAAAACCCCAATTGGACAAGAATAAGCCTAAGGAGGAGGAAAATGACCTAAATGTACATCCAATGACACAAATGAACTTATTGGATGCACAAGATTGGCTAAAAACCCTAATTGGACAAGAATAAGCTTAGGGAGGACGAAAATGACCTAAATGTTCATCCAATGACACAAATGTACTTATTGGATGCATAAGATTTGTTCAAAACCCTAATTGGACAAGAGTAAGCGTAAAGAGGACGAAAATCACATAAATGTTCATCCAATGACACAAATGTACTTATTGGATGCAAAAAATTGGTTAAAAACCCTAATTGGACAACTATAAGCCTAGTGTGGTAGAAAATGACCTAAATGTTCATCCAATGACACAAACACACTTATTGGATGCAAAAGATTGCTTAAAAACCCTAATTGGACAAGAATAAGCCTAGGGAGGACGAAAATGACCTAAATTTTCATCCAATGACACAAACACACCAATTGGATGCACATGGTTGGTTTAAAACCGTAATTGGACAAGAATAAGCCTAGGGAGGACGAAAATGACCTAAATGTTCTTCCAAAGACATAAACACACCTATTGGATGCACAAGATTGGTTAAAAACCCTAATTGGACAAAAATAAGCCTAAGGAGGACGAAAATGATCTAAATGTACATCCAATGACACAAATGAACTTATTGGATGCATAAAAGTTGTTAAAAACCCTAATTGGACATCAATAATCCTAGGGAGGACGAAAATAACCTAAATGTTCATCCAATGACCTTATTGGATGCACAAGATTTTTTAAAAACCCTAATTGGACAAGAATAAGCCTAGGGAGGACGAAAATGACCTAAATGTTAATCCAAAGACACAAACACACCAATTGGATGCACATGGTAGGTTTAAAACCCTAATTGGACAAGAAGAAGCCTAGGGAGGACGAAAATGACCTAAATGTTCATCCAATGACACAAATGAACTTATTGGATGCACAAGATTTGTTAAAAACCCTAAATGGACAAGAATAAGCCTAGGGTGGACGAAAATGACCTAAATGTTCATCCAATGACACAAATGAACTTATTAGATGCAAAAAAATTGGTTAAAAACCTTAATTGGACAACAATAAGCCTAAAGAGGACGAAAATGACCTAAATGTTCATCCGATGACACCAATGAACTTATTGGATGCACAAGATTGGTTAAAAACCCTAATTAGACAAGAATAAGCCTAGGATGGACGAAAATGACCTAAATGTTCATCCAATGACACAAACACACTTATTGGATGCACAAGATTTTTTAAAAACCCTAATTGGACAAGAATAAGCCTAGGGAGGACGAAAATGACCTAAATGTTCTTCCAAAGACATAAACACACCTATTGGATGCACAAGATTGGTTAAAAACCCTAATTGGACAAGAATAAGCCTAGGGAGGACGAAAATGACCTAAATGTTCGTCCAATGACATAAATGAACTTATTGGATGCACAAGATTTGTTAAAAACCCTAATTGGACAAGAATAAGCCTAAGGAGGAGGAAAATGACCTAAATGTACATCCAATGACACAAATGAACTTATTGGATGCACAAGATTGGTTAAAAACCCT